>OY735200.1:13619457-13884457 GCA_963457665.1 Thysanoteuthis rhombus
ATTTTTGTCTTAGGCAGAGTACGTATATACTCTGATAAATACATAAAAATTTTTAACATTTTTGACAGGTGCTATGCTAGTAACAATTGGTTAGAAACTAAATTTTAATTCAGAGTCCAAATGATGTGAAATATTAGCTTAAGTATTTACAAATCTTTAAAGCTGTTCCATGTACATCTATGGTCACAAGAAATATTAAGTGTGTGTGTAGTGAGAGCTTTTGCATCTTGGAACTAAGTTGTACCGAGAAGAAATAACATTTGAATTCCTCAAATCGATTATCAATCTCTAAAGACTTTACATTTGTATATATTGTGCAATTATAAACTCCTATTGATAATAATAAGGTTAAGCAATGCTGACCACTGTTAATATTTGAATTGATGAACTTGGAATACCATGTATGATTCCGCATTGTCCACAGATCACTCTGAGATGAATGATTAAAAATCAATATCAATTTGTGGTCTTCTTGCCAGAAAAAAAAAAAAAAAAAACAAGAACTATTTCAACTATTAAGTACAATCACATAATTGCTATTAGGGTTTTGAGAACATTTTACACGGCATTGCCCCCAGCCAACCATAAAAAAAGCATCTACAGACAGTGAATATGTTACAATAAATATAAATAGATTGAGAATAAAAATCATTCATGGTAATTGAACATACATTTAATCATTCTACTCCAAAATATCAAGGGACTAAAATACAATATTGTTGCAATTTATATTTGTTGGGAATCTTAATGATTTTTTGGGCCATGACACAGGGTTGTATTTCTTAGCAATAATAAAACCATTACTTCAAGCCTGGTTGGGATTATTCATTGGCTGAATTTTCCACCATTATTTGTATTTGTTTTCTTATTCTTAGAAGTTCTTGTGTTCAGTGACAAAATTTATCACAATTGTGTACTGAAGCTTAGTGATGATAAGGGGTTATTTAATTCAACATACTCTTTTTTTAAAAACGGAACCATCAGTTCAACTATGTGTCCACCATTAATTGTAGGAGGAGGAAAAAAAGAGAAAGTAGTCTCTCTATGAGTCAATTGATTCTTATACTTATAAAATACTGATATGGAAATATTCTGCAAGTATTGTTTTCAATCAAAAATCATAGAGGGTAACTTCTGGTGTTTTTCAGATGCAAACATGCGGACCATTATAACATCATTAGCAGCTGGTAAAAAAAATTGATTGGATTAGATGTCATTTCAATGACATCACAAAAAATTCCTTCCTTCTTCCTTCTGTAGCTTAACATAACGCCAACATTAAGAAAGAAAATGAGAGAGAATAAGTTTCTGCCTACTTAACCCATTAACTGTAACAGCTAGTTATCCATTGCAAGATAAAAGCTCCATCTCACAGACATAATTAAGTTGCCATCAATCATGATAGAATGGAAATTTTAATGACTCAGCCATAGAAATGCAATGGCTGAAATTTCCATCCTTCACAGATGCTTCAATTCATGTAAGCTGTAATGGTTGAAGCTTCGTGAACTCTAATTAGTGTTAATCTAGTTTTACCACACAGCTAATTAATTTCTCTATTTTCTGTCACTGGTCATCTGCTCAATGCAGGAAATTTTATCAAGCTCCCTTATCCCTTTTAAGCAAGTCATCAAGCAAGATTCCAACTTTGGGGCAACACCTCCTCATTGTGTGTAATGGGGATTAAGTGATATTTCTCTAACCTCATATACATGCGAAGGGACCCCCACATAAATCCTGATCATATTTGCCCTACTCAGGATGAAAATAAATAACAGTTCCCGACATAGTTTGCTTTTTGATTTGGGCCAACAAAGGTTGAGATTAAAATGGGCTAAGGGATGTTTTTGTTTTTGTAATTAAAGAAAACAATTGATAGGGAACTAAAAGTATGGTTATCAGATATATCATTGTTTAAAATGAGTAGGAAGAAAAAAAGAATTTTTTTTTTTACTGTTCCACTGTCTGCACTTCAAAATAACTGCATGATTAGTTTTGTTATGCGACTAAATAAACAATGAAAGCTAATCTAATCGAAAAAAAGGATGAACTGGTAATGCTTAATGAGTTGATTTCTTTCTTTTATGTTTACTAGTTTCTTTCAAGTTAGTGGAAAAGGAATGTTGATAAATGTAGCAAAATGTTATATTATACTGGCTTCATTTCTTAAAAAAATTATAAAATTTAATCATACAAAAACCAACAGCAGCAAAAAAACTAGTGGCTGTGCTACTCATATTTTTACTGCTGTTGTTTGATATTTTAGATATTTTTATAGCTTCAACACTTTTTCTTTTTATTGTGAAGCTGGAACACTCTGCATTATGATTTATAGAGGGTTCAAGCCTCAACATAAAAAGAATCAAAACTGAGCATTGTAGCTCTAAATGTAATGAGAATATCAACTTTTTAAAAATGATACTTGGGCATTGGGCACTTATGTGTGGCCACTCATCTATTCAAGGAAAATCATGTGAGAAGGAAGTTTTCTATTACACAAGGCTCAAGTAGATGAAATTTCTAGCAGCTTCAGAAGAAAAAAAAAAAAATTCTATAAACACATTCATTATAATTGTTGGTTACTGTTATCAATGCTCAGGATAGATCATAGAATTCAATCGCACTCAAGAGATAGGAGAGAAAAAAAACATTTGCAAAAAAGATCATAATGGAGGAGTACATATAATTGTCAAGAATTATTTATGGAACTGAAAAGTTTCATCTATAAAAACCAAGAATGCCTGATGCTGTTTTTGACAAGTTGGAACTTAGACCAGACACAACTATATCTACTACTTCTTCTCCCCCGACAATGAAATTTGAAATTAGCCATTAGAACTTCATTGACACAGTCAGGGAAATTGTACAGGATAAAAAAAAGAAAAACAAAAAGTACATTCTATTCAAGTATACCAACTGAACTAGCTGTGAGTGGCATAGGCAACAAAACCAAAGATGGTAAAGGGTTGCCAGATTGGGCTACCAAGGGGAATAATCCAAACTTTATCTCAGATACTTATCCAGTACAAGCATTTCAATACCATTGAATTTGGAAATCGAGTCTGGAGACAGAGATTCAACATGCTCGCTTGATTTCCACATCCGACTGACGCTATTCTCCAGCCTGAGTTGGGTAAATGTCAGAAATAAAGTTTAGATGATTTCCCTTTGTAGCCTGGTCTGGCAAGATCAAAATAACTGAATGATCGGAGGAGAATTTCTTGATATTAAACATTCTCTTTCTCATCATTTTAATATTTTCAGGGAAAATACAAACATTGGACGGACAGATTAACACTACACCAGGCAGTATTATTCAAGGTTTACACAAACATTCCTTTTCAACACAAAAAAAATTTAACGTTTCAAACATCAATTTTGTGACAATCTTTGAAGTCCACTATTTTTTTTCTTTTTAAATCTTTCAACAGAAATAGAACATTCGACAAAGAACATGTTTAAAATTCAGATAACAAAAAATAAATTATTTTCAAAAACAGGGAAATTGACAAACATTCCCAAATTAATCTGATGACAGTTCACATTTTCTCACCAAAAACAAAACAAGACGATGGTTTTATCAGCATAGGCTCCAAGTAAAAACAGTAACTGCTTTAAAATATCTTAAACTGAAAAAGTACAAACTGATGTCAAATTGTAGGCATTGGATTTAAAGGTATACTCA
Source organism: Thysanoteuthis rhombus (assembly GCA_963457665.1). Classification (NCBI taxonomy): domain Eukaryota; kingdom Metazoa; phylum Mollusca; class Cephalopoda; order Oegopsida; family Thysanoteuthidae; genus Thysanoteuthis; species Thysanoteuthis major. The sequence goes on from OY735200.1 coordinate 13,623,143, forward strand.
ACAACCCTGTGATCTGTTGGGAGAAGATGGGTGCAAGCTGAAGCACCATGAATATTTTGCACATTTGCAAATAAATAAATAAGGGAAATCAATCTATACTCAGTATTTCATAGTTATCTCTCTTCAGTAATCAGTCATTAAAATATAGATAGGGGACAGGCATGTACCTTTTTTTTTTTTGGTGGGGTGGGGGAGATTCTTTAAGTTGAATCAATCCACATACAATGCACTGTTTCGGCTACTTGGAGGTTACAGATAAACAGACTCAGACAATGCCTCTATACATTCGCTTTGCACTAATGTCCTTGGGGAAAGTCATGACCCCCCCCAACACCACCATCAGCTATGGGTAAATAGTGGGGCAGTAGGAGCTCTTTAGCCCAGTAAGGTTGTCCATCTGAGATAAGGTTGCAGAGAAAAAAAAACTAAAGATCGGAAATTGCCATAGCTGATCCCGAGCCCCATTGAGAAATGGGAAGGTGGTGCCTCGAACCAGCATCCCAGCCCTGTAAAAAAAACCTACAATGGCTATGGATATAACTAATGAAAAAACCCAATGAGCAAATTCCAATCAATGAGCAGCAAAGGAGGCAAGCAAGATGCTGCTGCCAGGGATTGTTCAAATGAAGACAAAAACTATTGCCCAAACGTGTCTTCTTAAATGGGTAGACATTATTATTATTATTATCATTACTAGGAGGACCTGTGGAATTTACATGGGTATTGACAATTGAGATCATTCCTTATCTCAAGCCTCTTCTCATTTTCTCTATTATCCTTTCCAATCTTCATTGATTTTTATCTAAATGTCATAAAAACAAGGATTAGATTCATATGCAAAAATGGCCTCAGTAAACTACCCAAGCTTTTTCCCCTTTCGCATCTTCTCATTTATTTATCTTTTTTCTTTCCCCTTCCCACCCTTCTATTAGAGTACCTTTCCTTTCTCCTCATCCTCAGTAAACTAACTCTTTCCTACCCTCTTATTAAACATTCCTAACATGTAACATTCCTTCTCTTTTCCTATGTCTTCTGCAAACCATCAAATTCCTTTTTTCTTTTTTCTTTCTAATCTTTCATTCAACTACCTAATTCTGGTCTATATATGGTAATATTTTTTAATTATTTGATTTATAGTGGAAAAAGCAAATCAAAACATTTCAATAAAAAACTTACCCAAGTTTGCTAAACCTAATCTTAACCTGGATATTTTTTAACAAACAGAATGAACCAAGAGAATCTCTTTCGCAAAACAGTCTTATTCAAATTTCTGTTTCTAGTAAAATGACTGAAACTTATCAAATCTTCTTATCCAGTATGAACTGGCAGTCATATTACTGACAAACTGTTCGAAATTATAGTCAAAATAACGCAAAAATTGACAAAGAAAGAAACAAGTGTGGGTTTCTGTATGTAATAAACACCTCTGTGAAAAGTTATTTTTAGGTCCTGGCCTACGTTGCTGACATCACACTTGGCCCCTCTATTGGAGAAGGGGAAGGAAACAATCAAGAAAAATAATGACAAGGAATTACAAAAATAAAAAACATAAAATTTTTTAATAAAAAATAAAATAATTTATTCAAATGAGTAATTTGAAAACTGCATTGATGAAATGGGTGGGATGAGTGAATAAATGAGTAAGAGTATAATATATATATATATATATATATATATATATATATATATATATATATATACACGTACATACACACACAGATATGATAAAAATAATTTTTAAAAGATATGATAAAAATAATCAAAATAAAATCATCTAAATGATTAATTAGTTACGAGTACAGTTTTGTGATTTTTTATTCCCACTTTTACTGAGGTAAACTCTCTCTGGGAAGGGGGGGGGAAATCAGACATGGAATGTTATAAAAGCTTCCGATCCAGAAATGATATCTAGGGCCTTCAAGGATCACAACCTTGTCAACTACTTACTGGGAACCTACAGGGTAAGTCCAAACAATGCAGCCTCTGTGAAATAGTGTTTTGGCAACAGTGCAAATTTATCTAATACCAGCCTCATAACAAAAATTAGAGTGGCTAAAATCGTCCCAAGACATACATGTCATTGGGTGAGAAGCCCCTCCAGCCCACTGTAACTCTGGTGAGGAGTCTAAAAGGGGAGACCAAAGTGACCAGTATCCCTGATCTGCTTCAAGATGATAGAAAGAAAGCTGTAGTTGTTGATTCTTTGTATGCTATACAATACTGGTCTTTTCAGAAAGGTGGAACAATCGATGAACAGTGTAAAAAAACAAAAACCTACAGCTGGCACTGAGATTTTATGCTTCTGCTGTGAGAGATTCAGTGGACCCAGACTTAAGACAGCTGAACAGGAGCATAGACACACCCAATCAAAACCAGCCAAAGTATATGAAGTCATTGAGCAGTACACAGCTCCTGATCCACAGGAGTTTCTTTTGCAGTGTCTGCCAACAAAGCAAACCTCTATGGGAAATGGTTTAAGAATGAGTACCATTAGTTATCTATATCCCACTGGTAAGAAAGCATGGTTCACTCCACCATGGTCATAACAGATTATCTCCTCAACCAGACACAAGACCTTACTTTAGTTGATCACTTTGGGTTAATTGAAGGTATGCAAGTTCCTACACAACAGACATTGCACAAATGATAGACAGGTTATTTATTTGGAAGGAACTGCTCGACATTTTAATGTCCAGATAAGTTTAACTCTGTTTAGTTCGACCCACAACATAGAATACCTTCAATTAAAGGATGGCACAGAAAATAAATCTTTTGCAGTGGCTACGATTTACAATTTCCACTGCCTATATATTTTCAGTAGTTAGCTGACCAGGTTATGAACCTAACAGGCTCTAGATAACATCTCTGAATCACTCTTTTATAACGCGTCTGTAAAACTCCATTAGCTCCCCGAGTATTTATGATTTAATATTGTCTATTGAGCACTGCTATATATTTGGGTATAGATACTTATCCGTGATATTCAATGCGTTCTTCCTTTTGCGTAGTCTTATTCGTACGAATGTCTATATGTGTGTTTGCCCTGCATGGGTTTACGGATGTGTATAAATGAAAAGATGCAGTTGAAAAAAGAAATTTCCCAAGTCTGTCCGGCTGTGGAAGTAATCTTTCATAAGATTATAACGTTATTAGCTTGTGTGTTATAAATGCATTAGTAATAACATGCGTGATCTGATATACGAGTCTTCTTGTGAGTGCTTGTCCTTAAGAGATAGCTCAGTGTTAAGAGCATTGAATTATAAATTGAAAGATCTAAAGTTTAATTCCCAGTTCTTATTAGCCATAATGTAACTCACCAAGAAAGAAATTTGACTTTAAAATTCTAGATAAGCTCTTCAACTATAAATAACCCCTATCTCCTAACTTTTTCACATGTAAAAAACACTTGCAGATGAAAAAGTTCTAACGGCTCTTAATGAAGAAATGAAATAACACACTTCACGATAAAGATTGAAATCTTTGAGAATGAGGAAAGCATCAATCTATATAGACATACACACACAGATATATATATCTATATCTGTACTACATTATATATATATATATATATATATATATATATATATATATATATATATATATATATATATTAGTAAACTCTCACTTTAATGGACCCCAATAAAATAGATTTCACAGACATTTTAACCACACAGGTATTGGTGTATATGCATTGTCAACTAGGATATTTTATAGCTAAATTTAGATATTTTTTTATTGTATTTAGATTTAAGCAGCTGATTTAGAAGTAAAGGTTACTCACCCAAAAATAATTCGTCTCGACCTATCCCAGAATATCTAAATACTAAAAAAGTTATCTAAAATATCCTTATCAAACTTTCATTCAATGCATGCTATATCACCATATAGCAATTAACATTAGACAGTAGAGAAAAAAAAAAAAAAAAAAAAAAAACGCTAATCAAATAATTATATTACATTCATTACACGTGTGATGCATTTTCAAGTGAGATACAGTTTTACTACTAAAGCTGGACACTGTTTTTTTTGACTGGCTCTGTATTATAATTCAATAAATCTATATTTTATATCGCATTTGAAGCCATTTTTCATTTTTTTCCACCCATACAAGTCCATTAAACCAAGGGTTTACTGTTATATATATATATATATATATATATATATATATATATATATATAATGTGTACTGTAGAGAGTGATATATCTAAAAATAATGCAAATGTGTATACTTTTTACTTTCAATGACAGCAAGAGATGCATCTTTGGAAAATATTTATTTGGGGGTGAGAACAAATCGATAAAAATGATGCAATTTAAAAATGCATTTACGGAACAAATTTGAAGCAAAAGGCAATGCCTCTATTTTGCAACAAACCACGTGAAGTAATTTACTTTCAGCCAGAAAATGTACAAGCCTAACATAGCTGAAGGTTTTCATAAATACATCAATTCTTTTCCAATCATGTGAATATTTCATAAATCAAAGAGATATTTCCCCTTATCTCATGGGCCAACATCCTTCTCCTCTGTTGCTCTTTTGATTTTAGATGCAAAAATAATGAAGGAGAAAAAGGGGATAGGGAAAAAATAAAACCCAGCACCCATACTCTGAGGAATGACATTTACAAATGAAACTATGATGATTACAATTTGATATGGGAGAGAAAAAATAAGCAAAGGGAATTGGACACACCCATTTGAATGGTTTGGTAGAGTCAAATTAGTGGAGAGGTGCAGGCGGACACAAGCAAGAGGACGGTGACTTCGACAGATGAGAATTTCTATTTGATGATGGTGAAGATAAGGCAGGCAGTTTTAGCACTGTCATTTTCTATACTGTATTTTCCATCTACAAAAAAGAAAGAAAAAACTAGATTACTTGTTATACAAAGAGGAACAGTTGTTCGATGTTTTCGTGCTGTTAGATACAAACATTATATCTCACATCCACACAACAAACATTCATCAATGAATTCAAGAAGTCTGAACGAAAAAAAAAAAAAACCAACAAAAAAAAAGAAAAACCAAAACAAACAAGAAACAACCCCCAGATGTGTCACAAATTTTGCCTTTTGAAATAAAAAATTTCATCATTTTTATGCATGCATGTGTTTGTGTGTTCCAGCTCTCCTGGCTATACCATTTTGGATGCACACTTGAAAATTGGCATCAGTACTCCACTAAACCCCTTCTAAAAATGAATTAGGGGGATTAAAGAAAAAAAAAGTTGGGGGAAGAAAAGATAAAGAAACCAAAAGCAACGGGCACTTACTTTTAGCCACTACAAATGTGTCATGTACACCCAATTCTCGTTTTTCATTATCAATCTGCACCCTGACTCGGCCTTCCAGTACTGTGAAAAACTATATAGAAACAAATTTTAAACTATCATTTTATGGAATCAATACTGAAAAAAATGGAATTTTAAATAATTGAAACAAGTGGAGATGTAGTGGAGAATTGGAAAAAAAAAGGGGTAAAGATGATAATAAATTAACAAGTAGATTGTCCTCATTCTGTTGACTAAATTCATGGATTGAATAAAAGGTTTGGTTTGAAATTCCGAGGTTGTTACTAACTATGACAGACACCTGAAGATAGCCAGTGGGTACAACAGCAGAAAAGTTGTGATTATAACAACCAAGACAAGACATTAATCTGAGTAAATCAGTGTATAATAATGAAAATTCTCTGAAATTCAGACAAATAGTAAACTAATTGGATTTTTTTTTTTTACTGGAGATATACCAATAACCTAATTTTGATAGTGACAATCATATAAAATACATGAGAATGAATAAAAGGTGCCATAATAGAACCTTTGTAAAACTTTGTCAGGGTAAAGACAAATCACATCCTTTGACTTATCAAATATTGACCGCCTCCATATTAAAAAACAAGAATCATAAATTCAATGAAGTGTTCACCATCCGTAGCAGTAGTAGCAGCAGAAGGAAAGCAAGTAATCTTTCTTTGATTCAATTGATTCACATTCTAATAAAATTTTGCAGTATGAAATATTGCACAAGTATTATTTTCAATAAAAATCATAAATGGCCACTATTGGCAATTTTTCCTATTATGACAACATTAGGTAGAAAAAAATTGATCGGAGGAGATTTTCTTTTAATGCATCACACCTTATCCTTCGTTCCTTCCAATTGTTTCATGTGAGTGATACCAACTAACAAACCGAATAGTGTCCAATAGAGATGTGTGGATACGGTTGAAAAAAAATCACCAATCCCAGGAACAAATCATTACCATTAATGCAACGAAACAAATAAAGAAATAAACCAAATGAAATCTATTTTTGATTTTTCTACAACTTTTCATATTTTCTGTTTTAATAATTCTCTAACAATGAGGAAACATTGGATAGGGTAAAGAGAAAATTTCTCTTTTAATATGAGAAAAACATCAGTTTTATTGATGAAAAATCCAAGAAATCCCTAAATTTCAAGGAATTATGTTCTCTGCTACTACTTAGACAGCAACAAAAGTAGTGATGTAAGTACAGATACAGTAGAGCCTTACTTTACCCACTTCCTCTCTTTCTGCTTGTTTTTGTGTGTGCAAAAACACAGTAGAACCTTGCTTTACCCACTTCCTCTCTTTCTATTTGCTTAAACCCCACAACCCTAAAACTTGCAAATGAATTGAAAAATTTTGGAATCCAAAATATATATATATATATATTAATTAATCATCACCAAAAAATTAAACAGTTACCTTCAAGTGGGAGAGCCCATTGTTATGGACAGAGAAACTGTTCATTACATAATTAAGAAAGAATAATAGATATGAATAGATTTTAACTTACCATCTCTTTGAGAGAACAATTTGGTTTCCTTTTTCCACCTTTTTGGAGTTTCATCATGCCAACTATGGCTGTATCACTTTGAGAGCAAACACAGTAGGAAATTTTGTGATCGATTTTTATGTTAGCATAAGAATTGAAAGTGTAGCTGGTTTTCATAACAAAAGAGCCTGGTAGAGAAGAATAAGAGATGAACAACATCAGTAGAGAAATACAATAGAAATCATTGTATGTTACAATGTCAATAAAAGATGCAACAAAATTTTGTTGGTCAATGGAACTTTGATAGAAAAATGCTTCTTATAAGGTTACTTTATGGGGGGGGGGAGTTGGTGTTCTAATTTTATCACAACTGAAGACTATTTTCAATCTTTTTATTTCATCAGATGAAGTATTATGAACCATATTTAAATTTTTGCGATCTACCATCATCTCAATATTTGTTGCTTTTTATCGTAACTCAATTCAGACGGGTTCTCCTTTGGCACTGAGTAAACAAATTAACAGCACAAATATTTTTGCAATCAAATTTGTTTTTATAGCAATTTATGAAATTGATCATACTGAGAGCAGATAATTAGATTTTGGGTTTTAGTGAAAAAAAAAACAAAAACAAAACCCAATAGCATTTCATTAAACCATACAAATTTATCTCGTCAGAATCACAACACAATGGTTTTTGAATTTTTGACTTGGTCTACATTTTCAGCTTACGAGAAAAAGTCCCGCAGAATGTAGTAATGTTTTTCTGCAGCATTGTCTATGATCAGTTATTGGTAGAAAGGAACCAAGCCTGAAGAGTTGACTTGATGTTCGTGAGCTGATCTCCACTATTTAAAACAACGAGTGCAGGTGGGAAGATAGAGAACATAGGCTTCCCTTACCCAAAAAAGGTGGAAAAGGCCTGTGCCACACCATAGTGACGTTCAAGCAGAATGATCTGTCTAATTTCTGGAGAGAAGCTAGATAATCCACTCTCTCGATTCTCGCAAGTGGAGAATAGGCTAATATGCTTATGATCTGGTGCTACTTACTTTGTTTTTTCATTGATTTTGGAGATGCTTTTTGTATCACTGGAGATTCAGATTTGGTTGTTTTACCTGCAAGGTTCAAATAAGGAGTCAGAAAACAGAGTATAAATTCAGGTATACGGGAGAAGACGAAATAGCAAAAGAAAGTCAGGATTATTTTCTATTCAACCAGGTAATTAAATCTGGCCTTTTTGAGAAAAGTTCTATGAAATTTTTGTTCCATGTTTTCATTTCAAGACTAGTTATTACCAGTGAGAAAATTCAAAGATATATCAGAATTTCTATGAGATGATTTTTTTTTCAAGAAGTATCTACTTGAAGACTTGATAGTTCACTACTTAAAAGTTGTTAATAGTGTAAATAAACGTCTACATCTTATCAGTTACTTTTTAATAGAACCCCGTGTTGAATTGAACTTGTTCCAATGGGAGAGTCAATAGTTTCCACAGGTCAGTAGGAGATATTTTTATCAGTGTAGTTATTAACTTAGTGGAAGAGTGCATTGTTATAGACAGAGTTTCAAGAAGTCACATTGCTCATTATATAGACATAAATCAATTAATAATAATCAATTTATAATGGACTGACTAAGACAAGAGCAAATCGACAATTTCATGTTATTAGGAGATATTAATCAGATTTTATTAGATGAAATTTCAATTAACTATTTTCTACTTTATACCTTCACTTTCAACAAATTATTTTGCATAGCTTCCTATAAATTAGCAATGCAAATCAACAAAGCTGAATTTTTTCAAATTCAAGCTTAAACTATTAAAAAGTTGAAAGAATAAACCTTTGATTTACTCACCAACTGGTTTAGGAAGTGGTTTTTCCTTTAATGTTTGTGGGGGAGGCTTTTTATTTTTCCCTGCACAACAGAAAAGATGAGATTAAGGTTAGCAATCAAGCCAATATAGAAAAGTATGTTTGTCGTGTGGATGTAAGGTTATATAACAGAATGGTGGTTGTAACTTGACAATATGAAAGATTTGGGAAAGAGCATGTTACATCTAAAAAAATTTCAATCTTCATAAATTTTGAAAAGTATATAAAACATTTTTGTGAGAAATGATAAACTTAATCAACATTATTCGGCAAAACCTACTTCAATAAGTGTGAATTTGTCTGTAGACGTGTCTATGTGTCATCTTTTATTGAAAAAGGACAAAAAATGGGAACATAACAATTGAAAAGAGAAATATATAACTTTTAGCACTGGAAAATAGAATGTTTGGAATGTGTACCTAGATCTTCTTATTGGAAATATTTCAAGAGGTTCAAATTGTGATTCCAAGTTGATCTTTTGTAATAATCTGGATGTTGGCTAATAATGATGGTTTTGTATTTTACATAGGTCATAGGGCAAAGAGGAGAATTCTAGCCTGAATAACTTGCGGAATACCGACGGGATAACTTGCGGAATACCGACGGGATAACTCGCGGAATACCGACGGGATAACTCGCAGAATACCGACGGGATAACTCGCAGAATACCGACGGGATAACTCGCAGAATACCGACGGGATAACTCGCAGAATACCGACGGGATAACTCGCAGAATACCGACGGGATAACTCGCCGTGTCTCATAATTACGCGCACTATTTAGGAATTCCAAGAAGATAGGAGTTAATTCTATTACACAAAATACACTTGAAGAAATATCCAACTTTGGTTCAAGGTAGAAAAACATTCTCAATACATTCAAATATATCATTCCAATAAGTCACGTAATCAAGCAGAAAAATAATAACACCCAAAAAGGAGAGGTGAATACTATGCAAAGGGCATGAAAGATTTGCAAACACTCAGTGGTTGTTCACTAAGTTCTCAGAAGCTACTGTACAATTTTACAAGAACATTAAAGCAAATGAAAAGCTACTTTTTACCCTTAAAAAGGAATCAGAGGACACAGCATTACACAATTTGAAGACCCAATTAGAATAAGAGATGAAGTGTTTCAAAAAATACTGGCCATGTACATCCAATGCATATAAAATTCCCAGTTTTAATGGAAAACTTCAATCTTCATCAAGATGTCTGAATTCAGTTTATCTCTTACCTTTAAATATAATATTGAATAATAATACTGCGAGAAGATTCAAACTTCTGCTACAAATGATATTCTGCACAGCCAGTGATCTTATAGAAACAAAATGAAAACAAAATGCTATTTTTCTTGTGGAATTTTGTCCTTGAACAACAACTGATCTAAATATTTATGAGCCAAAAGAATTCAAAAGTGCATTTGAATCAGAAGTGACAAATTTTAATGAGTACCTCTTATATTTGACAAAAGATTTCGATAAAATGCGCTTGGACTGTTTCTGTGTGGAGACATTTGAATTTCAGCACCTGTAAAAATTAAAAAGGGGCATTAGACCGAATAAAAGGCAAACTTTGACAGTGTGTTGGCAATTCTTAGAATATTTTAACTCTTGAATAACATATAGAATTTTATAATCTATATGGAATAGATTACATTTTTTTGATTGAATTGGAAATTTTATGGCTCTGATGCTAAATATTGTTGAGACATAGACTATAGATCCGATAATGTGGAATTGTTCATAATGTGGTTTGAGCATGGACCCCAATCTTTGAAAAAGATTCAATTTGGCCCACGAAACTCTAACTTACGTGTTATAAGTCTACAGTGTATTTCATTTAATTACAATTTTGATATTTGTTGCTGCAAGCAGAATGTCCTACCTTGTGAACCATCCTGTTTACATAAACCACAAAAAATGCAAGCCTCCAAGGATACAGGAATGAGGGCTTCGCAACTTTGACACTTCCAATCAGTTACTTCTTCTTGAGAGTCAATGTCAGACTCACTGGAATCTTCTAGAATGAGAGAAGCATTCAATACTTTATACATAATTCATCAAGAAATTAAATTATTCATCACAAGTTTTTCGATAAGAGTTTAGTAATGATTAGTTTTTCCTACAAGGCAGATATGAAGTAAAAAGCAAAGACCTTACAAGTGGATGTTTCAAATTGTGAAAAAAGTAGGAATGATGCACATAAAGGCAGAGAAAAATTCAACTAAATATTCATACTTGGCTTAAATAAATCACCGTGCCCTCTGTGTGTATATTAACCAGTATTCTACAAAAATTAATCAAAATTAAAATAAAAAACACCCCCCTCCAATCAAACTGGATTTCAAAATTATATAGAAAAATGTACAAAATGATCATGGAGACCCCCAAAAATGATTAAAAAAAAACAAAAACACAAGATGGTGCCTGGTGGTGTTGCCCCCTAAAATGTGACCAAGTGTGTATATGAACATAAACAAACACTCAAAGAGAGAAGAATCAGTAGCCCACTTAGCAAGTTTGTCAGCCATTTGTGGGACAACAGTGATTTGATAGAAAGATGGGAAAGCATAGGGAATTTATCTTAGGTTAACAATAATAGCTGCATTTAGTTTAACAGAATTGAAATTCAATTAAATACTAATAAAAACTAAACCTCAATCACTTAAGAATGTATATTAGATTCATGATAGTTGCAATTTGTCCTCAAGCTAGATGTCCTACCTTGAGAACTCTCCTGTCTTCGGAAGCCACAAAAAATGCAAGTCATTAAGCATTGGGGAATGAGGCCATTGCAGCCTAGACATTGCCAATCAGGCGGTCCTTCATGAGATTTGAAGTTAGACACATTGAGATCTTCTAGAATAAAAGAAGCATTTGATACTTTACATATTTCATCCAGAATCTAAATCATTCACATTCATAAGTTTCCTTAGAGAAGTTTAGTCCCATAAGAGAGAGAGAAAAAAAAATCTGAAGAAAATTCCTTAATTTTTCTATATTGCAGTAATTAAATGATAAAATAATTCCAAGGTCCAAAATTCAAGAGAAAAATAAAAGCATTACATAAATTTCAATGATGTTATTTTGGTTTGCAGCTATATTTTCAACTATTAGTTTACAGATTTCAAATCAAATTTTTTACTGATAACTTCAATTTAGGAATTTTTGTGGTTCTTCAAAATCTATACAAATCCATTACAAAAGACTTTCTTCAGTATAATAGAAACCAAACAGTAATAAAATGAAAAAAAAAAATTAACTATTATCATTCTTGTTGAATGATTTAAATTGCATTGCAAAACTTGCATGTGTCCTTGTTGCATTTTTGCTGAATTTTGTAACGAGTTCATAACTGATTTTCCAAAATCCTGAATGCATTTGGAATTTTTATTTTATACTTTGACAATGGCATAAGAAGCCAAAGTATGTCTGTTCTGTTTTAAATACATTCTAAGGAGTATTATTAATATTCTTTTATTCAATTGAACGGAATATTGCAAACTTCAAGTTTTTTTAAACTCTTTTTTTATTTGATTCCATTAATTTTTTGAGTATTATTTTCAGTTATCTTAATTATAGTTACTTTTTATCCCAACTACTCAGGCTGCCAATCTACAGCCGTGAATAAACACAGAAGATCTAATCTAACCTTTAAACTCATCATCCATTTTTCTCCAATCTCTCGGTGACATATTTGTCATTGTTTTTATGAGCAGGAGGGGCAGGAGCAAGAAGAAGAAGAAGAGGAGGAGGAGGAGTAGTAGTAGTAGTAGTAGTAGTAGTTATTGTTATTATTATTATTATTATTATTTTGATTTAATTTCAATTAAATGAAGCATTATCAACCCTTATCAATATGTTGACTAGTATTATCTTTCATCTTAATTTTAGTTGTTTTTCATCACAACTACTGAATGCTTCTAATAGAAAATAAATGAAAATAAACAGGTCTAGCCAGTCACTCAATAGAAACCATCATGGGACCGATGTCTTTTAGCAGCATGCTGTATTGAGGGTGATTAATTAAAAAGGGCTGATCAATGGATAAATTACTGTTCATTCCATTCATTGGGAAGTGATCACTAAAAAAGTGTGATTTTTCAAAAACAGACATGCATACAGCATGACACGAACTAAGAGAACAATTTAATATTACAAAATCTATCTAGGAGGGGGGTAATTCAAAAAGATAAAATAAGAACAAAAAAGTTGTTTTTTTTAAAGGAATTTTAAGCCCTCTAGCTCTATCTATGTGATCTGTACACATCGCACACACATACATATCCAGATTGACTTTAAAACTGAAATAAACCTATGCTGACAGTACTAGTTGATGGTTTTCAATTCGACTACTAATCAACATCTATAAACTGCATTCAGTTTCTCTACTTTCCTTTTCAGGTTCTCCAAAGCAATCCTATTTAATGGTCACTTGTCAAGTGGTTTGTTTACTACATTTTCTCTTCATGACTACAGTAATTTCAAATGTTTTCAATTGTCTGTCATGAGAAAATTCTATAGTGCACAGACAAACTGCATTGACCAGAGTAAGACATCCTAGTGAGAAAATTACCATGACTTAAATTTTCTAATCATTCAAATCGGTTATATCAAGATTCACAATATTCAAATGTATAAATATCTAGTAAAACTGATTGAATCATGGCTCTGATGATCTCAGTTCTACAGAATTATTTCTGCTTTGGCTGCCAAATACCAGTTAATTCAGTTCAACTAAATTTTAAGCACAACATTTATTTGTCTTATAAGTCATACTCTCTGAAGTATTCAAATTCATGCATAGTGAAAATTAACTTTTTACTTTTACACAGATATTTTTCAACATTTAAAGCAGAGGTTTTGAAACTTTGAAAAATTGAGAACCCTTTCTAAAAAAGAAATATTCTGGCAGACCTCTATTTTTAGCATTTAGCTTTTAAACTGTACTTAGGAAGCAGCTTTCGACCTTTGAAATCATAGTTCTAAATGGATTATATTTATTTAAATTCTAATATATGGACAGTACAAGTCTGGGTACAATATTTGTTTTTCGATAGCTGTGCAATGGATGATGTTTCTCTACCATTCACAATATCAGGTTCAGAGGAAACACTGCTGTGGACCTCAAAGATTATTTCTCAGACTCCTAGGGACCAGGAGACTCCAGTTTTAAAACCACTGATTTATATGACCTTCATTCATTGTCTTTTTTGCTAGATAAATTAATCTGATCAAACAAAATGAATTTTGAATTAATTTAAAACTGCAACTGGCTCATCATTTTACAAGTGTATCTAACCCTGTCATTACTTAGTATCAAAAGGATAAGGTGCAAGAAGACAGATTTCATTATTTGAATTGCATCACTTACATTAAAACTTTCCCTTCAACATAGATAACCAATTTTCCACTATTCCCACAAAACAGGAAAACATTGATTTCAAAGTACATTGCATAAATTCCTTTTAATTGGTTTGCAGTTGTATTTTTCAAATGGTCCAAACAATCTGTTATGAATGATAATGCATTTCTCAAATGAACATACAATACCCATTATATAAGATAAATTATATAGAAGTGATAATATCCAAACTGATTTCTCCTTTAAGATTTTAATATAAGGATGAGGATATTAGTCTGAATTGATTGATGAAAGATAATGAAGTATCATTTCTTAAATATTGACCTGACAGAGAGCACCTTGGAATTCCTATAAGGTGGTTGAATTAATTCAAAAAGGGATTTAAATCGATAAGAAAAAAATAGATGATGCAGAATAAATATCCTCAAGAATCCATGCTGATAGGAAAAGGGGGGAGGGAAGGACATTTTTGAAATTACATGCAAGTGGGGAACTGGATTTTGATCTACATTCAGCAGCCACTTGAAGCATTTAAAAATCAAATAAAACAAATGGTTAACAATAACAGTTGGTTATTGATTTATGAAGCTATTGGCAAGAACACAATATCAAATTTTAAAGCCATTTTTTAAAAAATTAGTTCTTTTTGTAAGGAGAATTTTTTAATATCCTTCGTATAAGGATCGCCCTGTTCAGTGATTGCATTATTCAATAGAAATGTGCACGCAGCTGACACTCATTGTTACCCAGCTTACTAAGTCAGTCTGCCAATAGGCTTCATGCTATCAATTCAGGTTCTTGTAACACAAAGTTTTGTGATGTTATGCATGAAGCTTGGCAAATCTGCTACAGATCTTATAAAAAATCTAAATAAGAGAATTAGAAATAAATTCAACGAAAAATACTCAATCTAAAATGGAAAAAAAACAACAGAAAACAAAAACCCACAGGAAAATTGGCTAAAATAATTTTGAAAAGTGTTTAGGAGCTAAAATCAAGATTCATAATTTCCAGGCCAGCAAGAAAAAGAGATGCTAAATCTTGATCCGCAATAGCTAAATTGGCAACACTGCTCAAAATGCAGGTTTTGCTGAACAATACACTTTTCGTTATGAGAAACTTATTACCCATGGTTGCCATGGAAACACTGATGTTATGTAAATATAGATATCAAATATAAATTCCCATATTAGTTAACCAATTCCTCCTAATTCCATCCCAGAAAGTAGCAAATTTTGCAATAAAAGGATTCTATTTCTTGCATCATTTTCACTTTTAGACCAGGTGCAAATGCTACACATTCCATTGCTTCAACTTTGAATTTTCATAACTTTTGATCAAACGGGCGGATTTAGGTCAAATAAAGTATTTGGTGCCCAGCAAAATATCCTTTATCTTTTACAATAATCAGTAGCCGCCCTTACACAATTAAAATTCACCTGACCTCTCTACTAATAAATGTCAGTGCTGGTTTCCAATAGAAAATTTTGTATGAAGCTAATCTATTGAACTTTGAATGGATTGACCCAGGGACAAAGAGAAGATCATATTTTTTAATACAATCAGCTGACAGTCTATTGCACTTATATCCACAAATTGGAGCAAGTAATACAATGCATAAATAGTGATTCAAAGGCTTCGAACATATTTACATCATTTTCCAGACGAGAATATATGGATGAGAATCAAACAATATCACAATCAATACAACTCAAACCTCCCTTTTGGATAGAAATTTTAAAAAATGACACATCAGTTATAATTCAATAAGCATATACCTGTCAAAAATAACGGGGTTGTTTATATATGGATCAGTACTGAGGAGCATAAAGCTTATTCATTTGGTAATTCATTTTTAATAATTCAAGTATTCTAATTTCAAGTCTCAATTCATTGAAAATAAAAATGCTATAAGAGAAAAATCACCACTGATATCATACAATTTGAAATTTTAAAAAAGTCATAGGAAGAAATTTATTTTATCAAAAATAAAACACATTTCGTTACAAAATAACTTTTTTTTTCTTTTCTTTTAGTTTCAGATGATCAGCATTTGTGACATATTCTTCATTGTAATAGTAACAGCCTATCACATTGTAGAACCCTTTTGTAGTTTTATTAGCTTAGTCAATGTATTCCACAAGGACCAATCCTTTACGACTTTTAGGTTATAACAGGAATCAGACAAAACAGATAACCAAATGAACATACTAATTAGAATACATTGCTTTTATATGCATAAATACCTACACTAATAATTACGTACAAGTGAAGAAGCCATAGATGGATATGAACACAAACCGTCAACAAGACATGATGATCCATATTAAAGATAATATCAATCATGAGAAGAATGGCATTCTGACCAAGATTATTACGCAACCTGCAATCTAATCTTTTGAGATTTTGCTCATATCAACATGAAATGAAGAAAAGATAATACCACAATGTAGTAATAAAAACGGGAAGGCAAATGGTATTAACAGTTTAATGATAATATTAAAAGATCTTACTTGATACATGACTTGTTTTGGCAGGACTTTTCGATTTTTCAGCAGAAAGCCTTTTGGAGTATCCTATTTGTCAAGAAAGAGAAAAGATGTTATTGCATTGGATCTTCAATATATAATATGAAATCTCTTGTTGACTTCAGCATTGAGTGATTTACTTGAGTTCATGGGAACAATTTGGAAAGAAAAACAACAGCACTAGGAAGACATTCATAGATTTCATTTTCTGTGCAAGTCAGTGCAGCACTACAAGCCTACCAGTTGATTAATATGTTAAAATTTAACTGATAAAAACTGAAAGTAAGATATATCCTTTTTTTTTCAATTGGTAGAGCAGGCAGGCATAAACTGGGTTTCCTCCAAAATCCCATCTAAGGCTTATTCTTTATTTTCCAATCGATAATGTCTGCTCACTGTCGAAGTAATTGGTCTGAACAAAGAATTGCAATAAATTAACAAATAAATATGATGAAGGTAAAAAATAGTCATGTAATCTAAAAGGCATGATAAATGGATTTGCTAAAACAAGCTCCATTTTCCTCCATATCTCCATCTATTCTCCTCAATTCCATGTTTGGTTCAAAATGAAATTATTGAACTAAAGACATCTTTTCCTGGAAATAATTTTTTATGTATTAAAGTTTACAAGACAATTGGTTCAAGTGGGGACCTTATGTCAATAATGTTCTTACCATTATTCATCCTAAATTCTTCAAAAGGCTATCAAATTAGTGAAAAGAATTTAGCTTACATCAAAGTAAAATCAATCCAGATTCATCCATTTTTATTATTAACACTTCTTCATTTCTTGTGATTACCATTTATATTCTGCTGTTGTAAAGCAGTGCTTGGGTTTAGAATAATATGTGGTGATTCTGAACAAAAAAAAATCTTCATACACCCAAGTCATTTTAAGAATAATTTAAACAGAAAAAAATAGTTGGTGATTTCCAGCTTTGGAAAATAATACAAGAATCCTATTTATACATCTTGTGCACCTTAAAAAAGTCAGTAGATAGATGTCAATCAAATGTTTCCAAGCTCTTCTCATCTGGCTTGGGAAAATTTAAGAAATTTTGAACTGTTAACAGTGAAACTGGGTAGGTTTTTTACTATTCAGAACAACAATTTGATAAGTGAATAAAGGTTAACTACTTGGGAGCAGCAAACAAGATATCTTGTGAGAAATTTCTTTGTTTCTGGGGCAGCTTGACTCTTTGTCCTGATAGTGATTTGAAAATATTCATAGATGGTAATGAGAATTGTGAAAGCAATTAAGGTGCTGAGTTGCCTAATGTCTTTTGGCACACAAGACCAAATTTGTGTGGTCTTGGGACCAAAATTAAGTAGCTTCAGTACCAAAATAATCAAATAACTTAAATTCCATCATCAGACTTATGCAGGAACAATAGATTAAAATACATATTTTTTGAATCTATTGTTCATGCACATTAGCCATATCATACTTGTATGTAAGGGATTGTAATCTTTAGTAAATTTTCCCTCAGTACCAAATCTTCATTTTTGAAACCAGAAGCTTTGTTCAGAGCCAAATTTACTCAATTTCAGTCTTGAAAAATACCAAATGGCAACCATGTTCTGGTGTAGTTGAAGAGATATTTTGACTGATATAGTGTCACACAAAAATATCCCGATCCCACCGTTGGTGCCTTAGTGATAAGAAAATAAAATTCTATTCTAAGTAAGTTTATAAATGGTGTAGGGTAGTTTTAAAAATATACCTTGACTAAATGCCACTAAAGAATCTTCCATGAGAAGGGGTCCACTTCTTCGTTTCTCTAAAATAATTTAGAAAATGCAAATTAACAAAAACATAAAACAAATTTGAATATCATCATAATCTTATCTTTTAAAAGAAAGTAAATGGCTTTTATTTAAATCTTGTCACAATTGGGTATTTTCATGTATGAACATTAAATGTGTTTTGAATAAGCTTGAATGGAATGAAAATTATCAAGTATTAAGATTAGAAACATCACTTGATATAAAAAATGGCACCCATCATAATATAAAGCTCTCTTTATGGAACAAAGAGTGAACTTTAGTCTTTGCCTTGTCAAATCTCAAACAGGCAAACACCAATCATTCAGAGGAACTTGTAAGTAGATTTTAATGCGGCTTTTTCAATAATAAACTCAAAATAGTACATCTTTGGTGATTTTGCACAACCTATATGAAAATCTGGAATCTATTTCAAGATTAAGCATAAGTGATTGTCTTCAAAATTTACCAGTCATGTTCAGAAATATTTTTGGCAGTGAAGTGCTTCCATAGTATTTTGAGTGCCAGCATTGTGCTAATAGTTCTCTAAATCTCATGGAATTTGATTAGAATGAATTATGATAGGCTGAATTTGAATGGGCAATCAAATGGCTATTCGTGATTTTAAAATATGCTGGCAACTACTATTCAAGGCTAACAAATCAATTCAATAGAAAGCATAACCAGATATTTTTTCTGAACTATCAATTTCCTATTTTTGATTTGTAAAAAATCCATGAATCATAATTTTTTCCAAAGATGAATTCTTTATTGTGAGTATGTAGGAATATTGTGTAGGGAAATGTCAGGAAATAATAAAAAATCTTTATATTCCAGTGGGATACAAATTTCTGATAAATCATACTTTACAACATTTTGTGGATTTTGTACCAATTATCAGTTCACCATGTTGAAAGACTCTGAAAAGTATTAATATCTCTTGGTTAAAGATTATGGAAGTAAACTAATAAACTGGTTATTGGGAATAAAGTATGGGAAATTACATGTCTTCTGTCACACTTGAAATTCCCACAACTGACACACTAGCTTATCTGCAAGCTACATATAATGCTTGGGAGATTTTTAGCTAATTATTTTGCTTAATCTCAATGATTCATTTTTAACACGGCTGTAGGGTGAAGTTGTAACACCAATTCATAATCACGCAAGATCTGAACCACCGAAGAAGTTTCTGACAATGGACAGAGATGGCTCATCAAATCCATATGAACTCAGTTTTGGAATCACAGATAGCAGACAATTGTTGGTAACTAATCCATATTTTCTGTATATTGCTTTTAAAGTATTAATCAGTATACATGACTTACAGTGTCTAAAACCTGAAATTTAACCGTGGAATGAGGACATTCCATCTGAAACTGATGACAGTCCTCCTCCTTGGCAATCAGAAAAAACCCAATTACAACTTCCACCTGAGGAAGGCCTTAGAGTACGATGTTCAAAACACTGTTTTCAAAAGATAAACCAAGGTGAGGACAACAGTCCGGAAAGAAAAAAAAAAAAAAACTATACATAAAGTCATGAATTCAAATCCCAATAGAACTTATATATTTGCATTTACATCTAAGAAAATCAGTTTTGGTGAAATAATGATGTCAATAATCAACTGTAAAGCTAAGTAAAAAAAATAAAAATAAAAAGCAAAATTTAAAAAAAAAATACCTTTGCTAAAAGCCACTACAGAATCTTCTGAAGAAAGGGGTCCACTTGTCCGTCTCTCTAAAATAATTTAGGGAAAAAAAAAAAAGAAAAAAAAGGAGAACCCTTAAAGCTGGAGAAAAAAAAAAACAAAACAAAAAAAAAAAACAGACATATTTCTGGGTAATTTTAGTCACACGAATCAACCATCTTGTTACTGCCAAAAGTTCATATAAATACTATTTTTTAAAAATTTTCTTTCATTTTACTTCAATAGATGAAGTATCATAATTATTGTTTATAATTTTTGCAACTATTTACCTTCATTTCAAATTGTTGCCAATTTTTATTACAACTAAACTCAGGTAGGGTACCTTTCAGCAGTTAGTATATAAATGAGCAGCACGGTGCAGAATAAAGAATAAATTCTAGGTGAGTGTTAAATTCATGGCCTTCTATGCCGGATAATGATAAAGATGATTTATAATACTTCATCAACTAAAACAAAATAAAATTGGATTGAACTGAACTACTAGTTGATATGAAACATGGCACAGAAGTGATTGTGTATAGGGAATGAGTTTTGAACAAATGCTTGCCACTGTGTTTTGGTAGTTTGATGGTAAGAACGGCTGCAGGTTAAGTGAGCCACCCTCCAGCATAGAAGGTCATGAAAATTCTCACATGGGACTTATTCTTAATTCCAATCTGCACTGTTGATTTATTTACTACTGAAGTGTATCCAACCTGAGTTCAGTTGCATTAAAAAGCAACAACAATTAAGATGACTCTCGGAATTTTTGAGATGAGGTATTATTATTATTTCCATTATAATTCGGACTATCCTCATCTTTGTTGTTTTTCATACAACGTTTCGGCCGTTGCACTCTACGGCCTTCGTCAGGTATCGTCCACATGGACACATAGCGCAGTGGTTACAGCATCAGACAAATTACTGTTAAGTAATCTGATGGTACTAGGTTCGATCCTAGTGTGAGGCAGTATAACAATACTACTAACGCTGAAAGAGGGGAGTACGGTCGATATACCCCCGTCGGATAAATAAAGGGTTCGGTTCGTTACTTCCCAAAAATCTCCCAGATGATACCTGACGAAGGCCGTAGAGTGCAACGGCCGAAACGTTGTATGAAAAACAACAAAGATGAGGATAGTCCGAATTATAATGGAAATAATTAAGATGACAGTAAAAATTTTACTTGTATAACATCACAAGCAACAACAATATAAATCTGAATTAATGTACTTGAAACTTTATAGAGAGATTAAGCATATCAGGAAAATTGCTGGTGTCTTATAGACTGAAACTAAGATTATGCTTTTCTTATTTCTTGTAATTAACATCTATGTTCTGCTTGGGTTTAGGATAACATGTAGTGATTCTGAACAAAAAAAAAAAAATCCTTATAAGCCCAAGTCATTTCAGGAAAAATTTAAACAGGAAAATAGTTGGTTTTTCACAGCTTTGTAAAATAATATAAGAATTTTATTCATATAGTTTGTGTTCTTTACAAAGGTTAGTAGATACCATGTATTCAAACAAATGTTTCCAAGCTTCTCATCTATTTATGATGAATGTGGGTTACCAAGATTTGTAGAAGGTGTCATTATATTTCTCTGCTTGGTTTTCCAATCAGTTATCATAAAAACAGAAAAATATAAAACTTACTTCTTGGGAGAGTTACTGAAGTAACGGAAGGTTTTTTCTGCCCAACCTTTTGAAGAGCTATCTTTGACCCTGAAGTAAAAGAAAAAGAAAACAGATTTTAAGAGATTCAACATTTTACAAATACACACAACTTCATTGCTGTAAAATTACTGAAAAAATATTGGGAGCAAAGTATGTAATGTAATAACTGAAAAACAAAAAGTGATCTGACAAGGGTTGAGGTTTAAGCATATGTTTTGGCCTATATAGGTTGTATATAATTTCATTTGGCAGTGACAGAATCGTATTATCTTAAAGATACTGATCATATTAGTAAACACTGATTTTAATGTCAATAAGCTAGAATCTTCCAATTCAGAAAAGCTAAGAAATTTTAAAAAGTAGTTTTGGAAGATCTGATTGAAACAAGGGCAAAAAATATCTCCTTATTCCAGTATTAGTTTTACTTTGAACTCTAGTAACTTGAGTAACTTGCAAGAATAAAAAACCCAAATATATGGATATGAATGAGTCTAATAGTATTTTGCAAGTTCATGACCAATTAGGTGAATGGTATTAGTAGATGAAAGCTAAAATCTATTGCTAGAAGAAGCAGTCTATAAAGAAAGATAAATATATTCACAATCTAAATTTTTTTTGAGTTGTCAGATTGAAAGACAGAATTCAACAAAAACAGATCTTACAAGAGCAGAAGAACGCATTCATTTTTTTAATACAAATAGCAATACTCAACAAAATGTATATACAAAACTAAAAACAGAGACAATACTGAAAAGGAAAAAAATAGTTGATATAAGTAAATGATAAAAAGAAAACTGTTCACTTGTTTTGAAATTCAAGATTTGAATCAAGTCACTACTTACCATCCTCTGCATCTGACTGAGAATGTGAGGATTTTTTTTTATTTTTCTCATAAGGTTTATCTAGCTTTGGGTTCAATTCTTTTGAATCAAATACTTCTAAAATATCTACTGGGTCAGAGGAATTTGTTGAGAAATTAATTTTATTTGATCCTCTGCTACTTAGGTCTGCATCTTTACCACTGAAGTTGCTTGCTGGAGAGTTGAACCCAAGAGAAATGGCTTGAAAATGTTCTGTCTCTGATTGTACAGGACTATGGTTAACAGGCATATCTAAAGGAAAGAAGTGCAAACGTAAAAAGCTGCAGAATTATAAACGTGAATCATCTGACAAACTCAATTATTATCCAAGGTTTGTTTTTTTAGAAACCATTATCCTTATCCCTTTTGCTTTCATGAGATTTTCATTGATATGTTCTTTAATAATTATCAAGTAAAAATAAAAATTAATAAAATATACGATTATTGATATAACTCTTCAGACAAAAACATCAAGAGATAATGGCCTAATAGAGAAAAAACTTCATGTAAGATGAAGCATCCAACAATAAAGAAGTTTGTGAACGTAGACAAAATAATCTTTATAATATCATTTCTTTATGATGATCCTTACATAAGCATAACAAAAACTGCTGATGATGTGATATCTGCCTAATTGTCTCCTCTTGTATGTCTGCTTCGTATTGTGGGTAAATGAATAACATTTTCTTTGTTGAGTGAATTAATCAAATATTATCAAGTATCAATGGAGGGTAGATAAAAACTTAGTTGATAATAATCAACTGTATGATACATCATGTTTACTGTTCAAGTTTCTTCAAATTATTTGATTATTTGGCACTTTTCAGGCCTGATTCTTTTTGGATGACTGATTCAATTCTAAATACATCATATGAATTTAAACAAACAAAGAAAAAATAAAAAGGTCCATGTTTGGATACATGCAGTGTTAGTTGAACTGTGAACCCCCCCCCCCCAACCGACAAAACTGCCATATTTGCTGGCCCATCAGAAACATGATTTACAAGAATATTTGGTTTGACTACCACTCACTGCAACTCATTTAAGACCTGTAGCTGTCTATTCAGGGTATTGGTAGACCGAGCCTTAGTCATAATACCAGTGCATTGTGTGTGGTGTTATATTTATATAGTTATTTTCATTTTATTTTATTCAAATTTGCATCTTATATGCCAGCAAATAGGGTATCTTGGATCAGTTATAACAAAAGCCATGCATTTGCATCTTGAAGAAAACAAAAACAAAACTTTTTTACCTCCAAGTTTAGTCAAGTAAAATATCTCTGAAAATCTCAGTCAAAAGGTTAAAGTTATTCATTTCCAAGAAGGAAAGCAACATATTCCCAACTTGATTATGTCACAGTTGATTGAATCCCCAAAATGACTCAACTGATCAACAAGCCAAGTGTGCTACAGATTCTCAAAATTAGCATGTGGCATCATCTAAAAATGGTTTTAGTAGAAAAAAAAAAAAAAAAAAAAAAAAGAAGAAGAAAGAAAAAAAGAAAATTTTTTTGAATCTCTATTTTTGTCCAATCAACAGTGCCCAAAAGGTGAGATATTTTATTGATAATGGTAGATAAATCGTTCTGGTACACGGTAATTCATTTAAGCGAGGTACAGATATTGATTTGCATCTTTAATTCATATCAAACCCCAAATGAAAATCCATTCCAGGTTTAGGAATTAGTTGCACTTTGATCTCTTTAAGTAGCCATGAGTAAGATGGTAAAATTTTAGGGTACAAAAATCTGTGTGCAAATCACTTGGGCTGTTGTTGTGGAAGTCATATTAGTGTGTAAATAAAAAAAAATAATAAAAAAAAACTGGTTAAATAATTCATCATGAAAATTTCTTTTTCTTCTCTTTCCTTCCTTCCTTCCTTCCCTACATGCTTGCTATGTAGGTCTTATTGGTCTATGGTAAGAGGTAAAAGCAAGTGAGCATTATACCCATGATCAGAAAAAATACTGAAATTTGTATATAAAAACAGATAAAAAACTAAATACTGTAAATTTGTTGATAAGGAAAAGATTGCAGTCACTATTTGAACAAAAGTAATTTCAGGTTGATTCATATGTATCCATCATGCTATATATCATTGTGGAGCTTAATAAATAAGCTAAATAACTGCAGTTTTTGGTTCCATTTATACATATTTTATTGATAATACTGATTATTTACAATCCGCTTATTGCACGATACTACCAAATATGGACTAAATAGTAAATAAACGCATTTTGTTACATTTTTGGGGGGAAAACCTTCTATAAAAAAAAAAAAATGCTTATCATGCAATGATAACGCATAAAAAACAAATATCCCTTATACCTTACAAGTTATTGACCAATCATTAAGTGGTGTCATAGGCCTATGTGGCCTCTATACAATACATTAGTCGTAGTGACATTTATAGAGACATATTCCATCAATAAACTTGTTCTCTCCCATTTCCTCCTTGTGCAGGAATCAGTGTCAACAACTGAAAAAATATTTTAGTGTGAGTTGGAGAAGGAAAAAAAAAAAAAGAAAAAAGAAAGAAAAAAAAGATCAAATCGCAACATAAAATTAAAATGGCCAAAATACTACACTAATTTAAAGATTTTATTTCTGCACTGGGGTCAAATGTAAATAGAAAATAATGAGCGCTTTTTTTTTTTTCAATGATACTATCAGACACTTTCTTGGCTATTGTTTTCATTTGACACACTTTGCTTCTCTCTCGATATAATTCCTGTTTTTTTGTCAGAATATGATTGGAAATACTATGGCATGTATTCTAAAACATTTTTTTGCTTTGTTTTTAAGGCATCTTTTTATTTTTTTATTTTATTGTCTTAGCAATCAATGTTATTGTTCTGGAGGATCAATTTTTGAAAGGGACATCACCAAACGATTAAACTTCTTGAATTTTTATTCAGATGTTTCGTTCTTTTTCTGGACTTGTTCATTAGCCCATGAATAAAAAAAAAAAAAAAAAAAAGGACCATAATCCATGCCAATATTTATTCAAAGATACATAAAAACAAAATTCTCTGCTTAGGTTTTTTGAGCGGAGAATGCCAGCATATCATATAGTTGTATCCATTTCTTGTATTATGTTGGTGTAAAAATAATGGCATTCTTTGCGTTTTCAAACTTTTTGAATAAACTATTATTTGACCATGTTCATGGAATATACCATTGTAAAGAGTGAATTTTGCTCTAGTCATTCAAGCAGAATGTTTTCTCTTCACTATTTATTCTGGTTTATTTAAAGCTGTGAAATCAAAGATGGAGGAAGAACAAATTCAAGCAATTTTGTTGTATGAGTTTAAAATGAGATATGAGCAGTGGAAACTGCTCACAATGTCAACCATGTCAATGAACATACATTGGTTCCAAAATTTTCAAAATAGATAAGAAAACATTGGAGATGAGGAGTGTTGCAAACATCCTTCTGTGATAAATCATCTAATTTTGCCATTATTTTGGCAAACACACATATAACAACTCGAGAAGTTGCAGAGGAACACAGACAAAAAAAAAAAAAACAAAACTTGACAAATGGATGCCAAATGATATGAAAGAAAACTGCATGCTGCACAAATAACCCTGCAGAAATAAAACAAACTACGCTACAAAACTACCTCACCCAGCTTATTCACTAGACTCGTCTCTCTGAGCGACAACCATTTTTTCAAGCATTTGAAACACTTGCAGCAAGGGAAGGTCTTTAAAAACCAAGCAGCATTGAATACACCGGTCCTTGTAAGATCACCGAAGTTAAACAACATTGAGCCTGGTCATTACCCAGATGGGAAAACCAGGTGCCGTATGTAGCAACAAGATAGTTCTGCGGCCATCTCAGCCTATCATGCTCTGCTGATGATTTACAGAGCATCTTGCCAAGCTAAGACTGGACTGTACACCCAGTCCTTTCTCACATGACAGTACCCTCTCCTAGGAGTCACCACATTCATATAGAGTGGCAGTGATCACTCACATCACATGCTTCCAGGATAAATTGATTTGTCTCTAGTGTGCAAAATCAGAAGATTCTTATTTTGATTGATGACTTTTATTCTAAGGTAAGATATACTGCTTTTAAGTTGGTGAAAAACCACAGTTAATTTTGCACCAACCTAATAAGTAAAATCTAAACAAGTATCTCAATTTGTGAGTTAAAAGTGCTGAATATCTATCTCACTTTCGATCATTGGTTGTTGAATTGCATTTTATTAGATCTTTCAACTTGAAAATTTTCATAACAATAGCATAAATATAAATTTGTTATTTCATAATACGATTTATAAAAATGCAAACTATAATAATTGAGAAAGTCACAAGAAACAGACAGCCATAAGAGATTAAGTTGGAAATCTCTGGAATATAGTAGTGAGCTGAGACTCTCTAAAGAACAAAGTTTTTTTTACAGGTATTATTTATTTTTGTTTTACATTTTCTGATTAGTCCACTTAGATAGTATTGTAAGCATGTCTGCTTCATGTGCAGAAAGTCCTGGGTTTGATTCTCAGTTGGGGTGAAGAATATGGAAAAACTCTACACAAGGATAGATTTCCCTGTGGAGTCCATACTTCATTTTACATTTGTAAAAAAAAAAAAAAAAAAATTTTTTTTCACAATACATATTGATCTCAACAAGTTCCAGAAAAGTTTTGGTTTTGGAAAATGAACAACATGACTGACAATTCACTTAGAGCGAGAAAACATGCAATATGTATTGATACAAGTAAGATAAAAGAAAAAATGTCAGAAATGTCATTCTAGTCCAGATGGAGAAACCCTCTACATAGTATTTTTTCTCTGTTCATAATGCTTTCACAACATGGCAACAACGGGCTGACTTAAGATTTTGGCAAAGCAATAAAAGAAGATTTACTTTCTACTTCTAACGGTTATACACTGCAGTAATTCCTAATCTTCAGCACTCGGCCTTTTCAAGGACACCAAGATTTTGCGCACTTGGTAAATTTGAAAAACTAAGTTGTGTAATCTATTCATGTATCACTGTAATTGGTATGAAATTGATAAGGTAACAGAACCCAAAAAGTCAAACACTATTGCTTGATGATGAAGTCGTCAGCAGTGGCTTGGCAAACATAATCTCACCTAAGAGAAAGAAACCAGATTTCAAACAGTTACTCCAGTGAAATTCAAAAAAAAAAAAAAATCAGTTCCTTAGTTTTTCTCCTTTAAGAAAATTAAACTTTAGGTCAGTCAGCATAATTTCTTTCCACATTGGGTTTATTTGGTAGATTTCTTTATCCATACTTAGAATATGAGAAACATTTTCTGGCTAACTCATCTAGGATGACAAAAGATTGCCCCTGCAGTAATGTCAGCAGCAGATAAAGCACTGATCATTTTATATAGTCAACATAAAAGACTTTGTTTGGAATCATGAGATGAGGAATTACCATAACTGTAAACCCTATCATTGACAGACATCATATCACCAGATTTTGGAAATACACGACAAAATATTTCCATTGTGAATATCTAAAAACGCCAGTCTTTTCTGTTAGTTACCAAATGACTAGTAAATGGCAGACATGGTACTTGCCCCCATCTTTAATTATACTCTAGGTGGAGGCAGTGTTCTACTAATTAGCTCTCTTTATGACCCCTGGATTTATTGTACTTTCTTACCACTTGAAGTAGAATTAATCTTATTTCCTTTATTTATAATTATTTTGTAGTCTTCTACAATCTTAATCATATCTATATACTGTGTCATGTATTTAATGCTATTTTTATGTTGTTTTTAAAAAAAAATTTTATACATGATTCAGTAACAACAGACACTGGCTCCCCCCCCCCCTAGTCCATTAATGAGAGTATTCAGAGTACTAGCAGATAAACCCGCACTAACGGGCAGATTTAAATTTGCTTTCACAAAAACGTGTAATCCTACATGACGTTATATCTCTTTGATTAATTCTCTTATTTCATTTTATTTGTGTGCTTTTTGGGAGTCATACAGTTGGCTGACCATGAGGTTGGGATGTGGGGCAGCAATCTCCCAAAGATTGAAACAGTCACTTCTCTTGGCTTTGTCATTCTCCAGATAAGAACTTAAAGAGGGGACTTCATTTTTCTCATCCATTTCTAAGCATCTACCATCTGCATATGTCACAGTTTTGTGAGAAAACCTGGTTAGTCTATAACTTGTGTGTCCAAATTATCATTATGCAGAGTTGGTCCTCAAAATCTAATTTCTTTTGTTCAGTTATATTTTGGGACTCCTACCATGAATTAGTTGATACTCGCTCAAACCAGTATCATAAAATCTATGTTTCATGCTAAGTGATGAACAATGCTTTTATTATTAGATAACCTACATACAAAAATTACAGTACTGGACTTGTTTGATACTTTACACAAAAGGACAAATTATTTTTGGTGAATACTGCACAAAGTACCATAAAACTGGATGACCCTAGCTAAGTGAGGGATAAAGAAAATATATAGAGCTTCATACTTTAAATGACCACTGGATGAGTATCAAAAATGTAAAAAAACTCTACACAACTTTTATCAAAAGGAAGGTTTATAAGGTTATAATGCAATGGAATATTCTTGACCTGATTACATAATCATAGTAAACCCTTACTATAACAAACTTGGGGAGAGGCGGTTGTCATTAAAAAACTGAAAGTTTGTTATACCCTCTACCTCCACTGGTATAGCATGCATGCATAATACTTATATTGCCAGAGAGCCAGACCAATGTGAAAACTAAAAGGAAACTACGTCGACAGCATCTAACAACGTTTTCTTCCCCTCAAATTAGCAGAAGAAAAAATGCACGGAATGTAACACATGTTATCTCATCTAATGGAGGGTTCCCCCCTTTTACTTAGCACGCATTGCATTGTGGAACTTGTAGTTAAACTACTGTTTTAATCACATAGTGTTATTAGGAATAAAAGAGAAAAAAAAAAAGAAAAATCCACAAAATTCTATCTTCATTAGATGAGAGGTGAAAATTTTGCTAAAATTCAATAAATCGTTGATATTTTGTAATCGAAAAAAAATCCAGGTATGTTTATGCATATATATGCATATTTTCAGAAATTTCCTAATGCAGTTGTTGTTTGATAGCAATAATAATAACATAATGCGCTGTGTGCAAGCCAATTAAGGAGAGAAATGACAGCAATAAATGATAACTCCAAATTCAAATGAAATTCAATTTTATCATCAGAATCTTTATTTGATTAGTAAAAACAAAGATTGTAGAAAAATCTAAGAAAGAATTATTAGTGTACACTTAGTGGAACGGAAGAAAAACGCCTAGACTAAAATTTATTGAAAATGTGAATAAACTGACTGCAGCTCTTTGTAATTTTGCATTAAGAAATTTGCAAAAACTTAGATTTTATCAAATTGTAAAATACAAACTATTTATTGGATTTTAATAAAATTTCCACTACTTATCTAACAAAAGATATTTTTTTAAAAATACATACTTGAAAACGTTTTTTCTAGACATAATAAGGGGTAAAGTTTTAAATTTTCAGCTTCATTTGTTTGGCCTGCACACGTTATACATAGTGAGCCAGGCAGAACCACTTAAAAACTGAGGAAACCTTTTGGTTAGCAGTTTGTTGACGATTTTTAATTAGCATTAGTGAACAGAAAATGGTAGTAATGATTATTTGAAAGACTGAACACTGGAAAAAAATTTGGATGGAAGTTATTATTTACCTTGAGTGAACTCTGATGGGTTGCTGCTTGGAAGGGGCATAATAATATGTGATGGACTGACAGACAAACACTGCTCTAATTATAGAAAAATGAATTGGTTGATTAGATAGGAATTATATTGAAAGTTCAATCCAGAATATCTTTGTCAAAGTTGAGAATATAGCAAGATGATGAATTATTTGAGAAATTCTTGTAATAAAGAACTTGATAGTGTCAATGGCCAATTGAATAATCAAATCTAAAAATAAAGACCCAACTAAAATGCTCAAGAAAGAAATCATTACATATAAAGATGTCGGTGTCAACTGCATTATAATCATACATCAATTAGTATACATATGCTGGAGAAAACTAATCTAGAGTATTGTGTCTTGAGAGTTTGAGCCATGAACAATTTAAGGGTCAGTTATTTTAAAAACTGGGCCAAATAAAATGAATAACTAAACTGTGCTTGAAGCTAAATTCCAATGTTATGTTATTATCACCACATTTATTCTCAAAACCTGCAACTGGTTCTGAGACACATTTCAAAGAGTAGATGTTTGAATATATTCAAAGCATTTAACTTGAACACAGCCAATTTTACAATAATACAGAGTGTAGAGGATTTGAAATCTTGATTTATCTAAATAAGTGAGCACTTGAACCCAAGATGTAACCATCTAAACTCTGAGTCGCCTTCCAAACACTGAATTGGAGTTAGTCAATTTCAGCATTTTAAAAATTTACAGAAATTCAAGATATTTTGCATGTACTTACCTGAATTAGATTCCGCTTCGACATGATTTTTAGAAGCTGTTTTTTTCTGTGCTTTAGTAGGTGATATACTTTTTCTAACTTTTGAAGATGATCTGGTCCAATAATTTGACGACGGGGTGGTTGATTTATTATCTATTTTCCCCCTTTTAGCAGGAATTTTCGGTTCAGGACTGGTGCTTGCAGCCCTTTTCTTATTCTTTGTACTAACAGGTTCATTTTTCTGTGAAGGAGGAACCTTTTCCTTTGTAAGGGATGATCGAGATTTTTTCACTTCTTTTTTTTTTTGATGGGGAGACTGGTTCTTCTTGTTCCCTGTGAGAGCTTGTTTATTCCTTGGCGATGACTTGGAGCTCTTTTTCTTCACTTCAGCAGGTAAAGATTTTGTATTCACCGATCCAAGACTTTTTTTTGCTGGTGATGGTGTTTTGCTGATTGAGGATCTTTTTGTTCTCAGAGATGTTCTTTTCTTACGAGGTGACATTCGAAGTTTTGGTACTTTTTTTTTGCTCTTGAATCTTTTCCACTCCTCATCAGTTGATGTCGCCACAATTGTAGAAGATTCTTCAGTCTCTGTTGACTTTTCACTCTCTGACCTGTCTTCAGACTTTGGCAAAGATTCTCTATTAACTAATGTCACTCCATCAGTCACCAATATTTCAACCTCTGACGATTCTTCAACCACTGATGTCTCTTCGTCATCTGACAAGCTTTCGGAAGGCTTCTCATTGGACGATCGTGAGATTCTACTCCGTGGTAATCCTGGAAGTTTTTTCATCGTTGGTTTTCCTGGACTCTTTCTCCGGGGAAGTGCCTTGGTTTGTTTTTCTTTGGAGGATTTTGTCCTTTCTTGATGTGTTTGTTGTCTTTTTTCAGTTGTGCTTTCATCACTTGATGATTTTATCAGGTTAGGCAATTTAGATTTCCAGTTCTTCTGTGATGATTGCTGAGGCTCATCTTCATCAATCACATGCAAATTGGACCCCAAATTTTGAAACTTGTTTTGGACACCGGTGTCTCCATGCACACCATAAGGAGTGATTATCATTTTGCCTCCTTCACTGAGACTATCATCATCCCACATATACCAGTTCTGGACTGGCAGGCTGTGTATGAAGAGATAACAAACAAAACAATCAGCAAAATAAAAATATATCAATAAAAAAAATCAAACAAAATAAACAAAACAACAAAACTTTCAGTTTAAAAGATACATTTGTAAATGACTAGTGAAAAAAATCATGGATAGTTTCTATGTGATGTTTTTTTTTTCAAGAAAACAAACCACATAACTTCTTCAAGTGGAAGAGTCCATTGTTATAAAAAGAGGAAAGATTTTAAATTAAATTTCAATATATTGCCTCCTGTCTAAAAATGATTCACCATAGCCTAATTGCTTTATCTTTGTTGTTAACAAACAAAAGAAGAACTGTGTCACAGAGTCTTCACAGTATGTAACAGAGCATGTTTATGCCAAGTTATATTTCTTACGTACAACTGCTAAAATGTTAATACTGGAAGGAAAAGAGAAAAAAAAAAAAAAAAATTAAAAACTTATATAGATTATTTAGAGACACTTTTTAAATAGTAGGAACTGAAAACAACTATATACGTATTTTTATCATACATTGTAGCTGTTGTTGAGTATTTTTATTATATAGAATGGCTGCTATTGAAAGGTCTGCCTACTTAACAAGCTCACAGACTCCCAGTAATATGTTGACCTTTCTGAGGGGTCCACAGCCTAAAGTTGGGAAAAGCAGGCCAAAAAAGGTCCATGGCCTCTCATGGAATGTGAGGGGGGCCAATCATTCCCTACCCAACTCTGATTCATAAGACAGTGATATAAGGTTACATAAGGCTGTACATCAGATTGGTGGTGCGTTGACATGTGACTTTTGAGACCAACTGATGTCAGTTTTGATAACAGGTTGCAGAACCAGAAGAGAAAAAAAAAAAAAACAAAACAAAACAAAAGAAACCTAAACTGTAAGCTTATTCACTCTCTCTATTTCTCACTATCTTATTCCAACGAAACTTTTCCACAAACATAAACATCAATAAATTGAAAAGAAAAAAAAAAAAAGAAATGGTATCTCACCTTCTTGTTGCTTTCTTTGCTGGTCTGGAGTTCACTTTTATACTGGATGGAGACACTTGACTAGTTGACTTTTGAGGCTACCAGAAAGAGGAAAAAGTTTTAATACAAAAATTCAAATTCTTTTAAAAATATTTAGCTGATATTATTTTTCTTTATCCTCACTGGAGGAATTGATTTAAGAAGGGTGTTTCTATATAATCATTTATTTCATTAGGCAAAACCCAACAAAGATCTTAACCTTAGCATCGAATCTATTTACATATTTATTAATAATACCATTTTGTATGGATAGAAATAAGATGAGGAAAACCAAGTCTTTATTCCAGTTGCAATAATTGGTGGCATTTCACCAGCCCTACATGAAAATGAATATATGCTTGCTGTGTAGATGTTGAACTATGATGCAGTGACAAAACCAAGCTTGTTCCAGAATTACTAGATGGGAATATTGAAGACTGAAGTTCCTGTGCTCTTTGTAGTTGTATAAATCAAATGACGAGAGCCTGAAATCTGACAAGAATTCAATATTTTTCAAGGGATGTAAACTCATCTTGATCTTTTTCTTGCATTGAATCATGATAGTGAAGTTTAACATGATTATCATCTGATTTTCTGTTGATTTTTGACCCTTGGTTCTTGTAATAATTTGTTTCAGCTCAAAATTTCCTTTCAAAGATATATAATAAGTGTATATTTAGACAACTTCATCTGCTGTTAGACCCCAGCCCAAATGATGCTATTATGGTTTTGCCCAAGCTTTACCAGATGGCATCAAATAGATTCTGAGGACTAAATTCTGATGGAAAATAGCACCCCCCCACCCCAGAAAAAAAAATACTGCACACCAAAAGTCAAGGTTAGCCCCTCTTCTCCCATTTCAGCTAATCTACATTAGTTTGCATACCATTGTTTTATAGCCTTTGTTGTCCTAAAATATAGATATACAAGTTTCGTATTCCTTCCAGTCCACTTTAAATTTCATCAACCATTAGATATTTTAAATGAATGTTCAACAAGATACAATGTAAACATCTCCAAATCTGTACCTTTGTATTGAAGAATTGAAGCAGAATATCACCATTTTCCTTTATCTTGTTTTTTATTTTTATTATAACAACTCAACTCGGGTCATCAATCTACGCTAATGAGTATACAGTGTGGGTCAGAAATGAAGATTCAATCTCTCACCTTTTTTGCCATAGAAAAGCCTGGTCAAAGGATTCAGGTCTTTCCCAATGAGCAATGGTGCAGAAGTGAACAAAAGACACAGTTTTATTGCAGTTTTTTTTTTTAATTTGCTCTTTTACTAATGTTCAATGGAAGACTTATCATGCAATTAATATGTCACTGGAGATTAAGAAGCTCAAGAGAACAGGAATTACATTCTCTTTTTTCTAATCCTTATAAAACAATATCAATGATTTTGATACGAGTATTTGTCAAATCAAGATTCATAACTTACCAATTGCTTGGTATTTTCATTATTCTTGATCTTGCCAAGGTTTTCTTCATTTTCTGAAAATGAATTTGAGTTCAGTGAGTGAAAACTTTTTAAAAGGAAAACAAGACTTGTAAAAAACGTTCTGGCAATTTTTACCAAATAGCTTGAAAATGACATAAAAATAAATACTTCACAAACTGTTAGCGTAATACTGTGAATTTCAATAACTACCACTTCATAAGTGATCTTTAATCTAAGTCCAGACCCCCTACCTGCCAACTTTTCCAAGATTGACCCTCATCATGCAGGAATCAAGAAAGCTGTGGGGATGGGGTAGATAGGAATCAGATAGGAAGACAAAAATTGATAGAACATAGACACCTAGCCAGAAGGTAGGGTTTGGTAATATATCGACTTTACACAGTATATGGATATATTTTAAAACGTGGCATTTACATTGATATATAGCTATTTTTGCAAATTTAAGACCAGAAATTTCTCCGATTGGCAACCAGGTCCAATAGAGCGTTCGTTAGAAGCATCTGTAGCGAATCCAATCTTCTGTCCCTCCTCCCTCAGTTGTCTCCGTTAGACAGGGATAGTCAGATTTGAGTAAAATCATTTTTGAATTGTTGATATCGGTAGGCTGGGAGGACAGAGTTGGCTGATGAAAGAAACGAGAGAAGATTTTTTTTTTCTGTTTACATTTTTGCTTGAACTTAAAACCGAAACTTACCAGTTCATCATATCATATATTGCCAGTCAGCCAAGAAATACTGCACTATGATTACTGAAATATTTTGTTCAATTCATCTCTTTTTTATAGTTGCTGTGACCTGATTGAGTATGGGTCTTACTATTTTTGTATTTATTTATCATTTTGAGAGCCAAATTTGATTCTTTGAAAGGGTCCCTGCACAAACTGTAGTATAAGTGATTCCGTTTTATACCAAGTTGTGTTGTAATAGGTCTAGGGCAGACTTATCTTGTAAATCAATACATGGAAAATTGACCTTCCCTGACTAAAATGCCGTTTCACATCTATATCGAATATATAAAGAATTCACCTGATCTAAATGAAGATTTCAGATAGAAATTTTAACCATCATAACCAAAATTGTGATTCATTTATTGAAAAAATAAAACACCACTTTAGCATCTTCCAATGATCACATCAAAAATTCAGAAAGCAATAAGTTACCTTTGCCTCCACCTAACAAGTGATGCTGCTGTTCATCTGCAATCATCTTCTCCATTACTGTCGGTTCTGGAGAGAGCTGTTCGGGGCTGTCATTGACAATCTTATAGACACACAAGACATCATCCTCATCATCGTCAGGAAAAGACTTCATTCCTCGATTGCTAATTCTTTTTACATACTTCTTTTCTGAATGGGAATGTGAAGAAATAGAACCCCTGCTGCTAGGGGAGTATGTTTTGACCGGGACAGCAAGTGGACTGAATTGCTCCAAACTCCATTTCTCATCACCTTCTTCCCCAGGGAAAGACTGCATGCCACGCTTACTGATGAGCCGATTGCGTGGCTGATAGCTACAGTAAAATAAAAATTAACATTTCTTAAAATGGATAGTAAATTCTGCCGTAGAAATTTTTTTCTAGTTCAATGGATTCTCTAAAATTCAGTGCTTGGCACTGGTTTGCTGAGATTAATATGCATTACAGAGTAGCCAACAGAATTTCCTTTCATTTGAGTTTCTAGCAACAAAATCATGCTCCATTAGAAACTTACAGATAATTGTATAATGGTAGAACCTAATGAAAATCAGATTATGTAAAAAATAGTTAAATGTAAGAAAATGAGACAGTCATTTCTGTCTTAATTATATCTACAGATACTTGTTTCTTTTTCAATATTGATGGCAATTATATCTTGTTGGAAAAAATAAAATTAAAACTACATACAAGAGTGGAAAATTGCTTGGAAAAGTTACCAAAAGCCTCTGCAATCACATCAATGAGCTTTTTGATCATCTTTGTACTTTCTAAAACCTTAACTATACCATGTTTTGTGATGCTGTCAACCCTTTGGTGCCTGCACTCAAATTCTTTTTTTTCAATACTGCCTATTCAAAGATATGTAACTTGGGATTAAGTTATATATACCATTTTGAAGCTTGATAAATAAGCTAAACAACTACACTGTGTTTGGTTCCATTTATGCATATGTATTTATTGATAATACCATCAAGTATGGACAGAAAAGGAAAAAATTATATTTTGTTGCATCTTTTTGGGAAAAGATTTCTAACAACAAAACAAAGCTTATTATGCAATGAACATACACAGAAAATTTCAGCCAAGTATCTTTAATTCTCTATAAATTATTGATCACGTTCTAAGTGGTGCCTAATATTACCCTGTGGCCTCAATCATTTCAATATACAATACTGATAAGAGGCAACCAATCAAAAGGGAAGATTTTTTGTCAGAATTTTACTATGGCTGTTATACAACAAGTATTGCATGATTTTTTTTTGTTTTAAATACATTATTTCATTGAAAACAATTATGTCATCATTCCTGCAGGAACGATTTTTAAAGGGTCCAGCACCAAAGAGTTAGGAGCTTAACTCTTGAATTCATGGACAGTTTGTAAATAATAGTGGACTCTTCAATGAGTAGAATTCAAAATAATGGAACCTTTCTGAGAATTGAATGGGAGAATTTTTAAAAAAAATTCACTTAATGGTGAAAAGAAAATAATTTCAATAAGTTATCTCCCTTGATAAGGACATTCGATTTCATTCTAATGAATTTGAGAGTTGAATTCATTTTTCAGCCTTCACTTTTAACATAAAAGTCACTTTTTGATCCTACAAATTTTATTTTCTATAATTTTTGAAAACTTTTCAATTAAATTTTGATAATATGAGGGCAAAGTGAAGAATTACCAATGAATCTTCAAGATGAATAAAGATCATATTTTTGCCACATCCGATTCTTTGTGTAGCACTACCCAAAACCAAGTCTACACAATTCAATGTAAGAAATTCTGATTTCAAACTAGCAATCAGCAGATATCTCAATAACATATTTCAATACTTTTAAAATACCAAATAATCCACAGACTGAATTACTGATTTGATATCATCAATCAAAAAGAAAAAAAAGAAAAAAAAAACAACTTACGAAGCGATGCTAGAGGAATCAGAATCTGAAGCTGCATCAGTTCTGAATGATAATCTGAAAAACAAAAATTTAACTTGGAGTAAATCTCTTTTCTTGTTTGCTATCTTTTCAGCTACTCTCTCTGGACTTGTAAAACTTTCATCATCAAAAAATATAATCCATAGTTAAGTCTTTGGTAATTGTGTGGATGAGGTTCAGAAAGGAAGAAAAATAAGGGAGGTACCAAATATAGACATTGTACATGATAAGATCATAGAAGTGTAAATTAGGCAAACAATTTAGAACAAATAGGAGACTATTTATATCTTATACACAGGAGTTTGTGCCGAGAAATACTGCTAGAATGAAAATTCATTTGATTATTTCATATTAATTTCAAATGTATATTCGTTTTAGTGAAATAAATACAGAATATTTAATCTTCTTTTTGTTAATTGCAACCCCAACCCTAAATTACATTCTTTGTAGATAAATTTAACTCTTAGCCTGTATAAGTGGTACGTCCTCTTGGCTAAGCCCGCAATGTTGTGTGGATGTACCTTGTTCATCCACAGAAGAAAAAAAAAAAAAAAAAAAAAACTAGAAAAAGAGAAAATAATAACGTGAGTGGCTTTCTTTGATTGTTCTTTATATTTTTTGATGAATTAGACAAGTTATTTACCTTTGCGGCTCTTTTTCTTGTAAAAAATATATAACAAGATACATAGTAGGTACCACGCTCTAATGAAAACAAGCAGACATGTTCATAGTTAAAGAGCATGAACCTCATAAAATATTGACGTTATCAATATAAAAAAACAGGACAACAGAGAGAATAAGAAAAAAAAGAAAAGAAAGAAGAAAAAAAAAAAAAGAACCCAGAAAAATTCAAGTACAAAGATTATATAAACTATATGTTTGATTGAAAACTTGCCTCCTGAGAAAACAAAACATGTCATTGTACTAAAGATTTATGCATAAAAGCAGTGGTGTAAACAAAATATTAAAATGATTATATCTCTGGTTCTATACAGTTTTCATATAAAGTTTACTGCATATTTTTTGTCAATCCTTCCTTTCTCTTGCAACACAAAAATCATCAAAATATCTACATATAAAAATGCCGGCCTGTTCTCATAAAAGTGGTAAAAGTTGGTATACCACACATTTGTGTTTTTTCTCTTTTCTTCCTCCTATATTTTTCATTTTTAAAAAAATCATTTTTTTTTACTTACTATATTACACAAGAAATCTTTGTTGACATCCCTTCTATTTTACATATACTTTTGTGGGTCAAACACGAATACATTGGGAATTATGAGGATTAGAAAAGGGTAGGCTGGAATTTAGAGATCATAGTAAAAATTGAGTGGCAAGTAAAGGGTTAATAAAATACAGTTTTAAAATGGTCAGGTTTTCTACTTCTCTATGCTAGTTACCTTCCTTTTTTTTGCGAACCTTATCCAAACAATTACCAAGTCTCCAATTTTAATGAAAATGGAAGGCTGGAATTTAGGGATCAGGGCAAAAATTCTCCCTGCATACGGCATGGTAAAAATTAAGGGGCAAGTTAAAGGTTAATGAAATACAGTTTTAAAATGGTTAGGTTTTCTGCTTGTCTATGCTAGTTACCTTCCTTTTTTTGTGAACCTTATCCAAACAATTACTTAGTCTTTAATTTTAATGCGAGCTGATGATAGACAAGTAACAGATATGAATATGAGTGTGAGTATGAATTTACAACTGCTTAATAAACAGTTACCTTCCTGAAGTAGAAGATCTGGAAGGAAAGAAAAGAGGAAACAGACATGATGGATAACTAAAAACATGCAATGAACTCCAAGCAACCAGATTGAGACGATTGTCAAGATAAAAATGTTAAATTCTTAGTAGCAACATATTTACCACAACATACTGTACATGCTGGACTATAAGACGATTGGCTTACAAAGATCACCACTCACTGGAACTTATTCAAGCCCTATAACTGTTCATATTGAGCTTTGGTAGATGGCCATCTGGTGATAATACCAATGCAATGGATGCAGTGTAATAAATACATAGTATTTTTATAAATCAAATGACCATCTTATACATTGGCAAATACAGTAAGTTAAGAAAAAATACACCAAATGCATTCTTAAACTAATGTGTTTAATGCAGTTTATACAATATAATGCATATGTAGCTCAACAAAAATGATCAATAGTAAATATAGATGTTGTTAGACTGGTGTCCTCATTTTGCTTCATCTTCTGAACACAACATTTTGGCCATTGCACCCTAAAGCCTCCAAGCAGTGTCATGGGTGGTGATATTTTGGGAAGCTGAGACAGGAGGTTGTAGCTGTCAAAACCTGAGGACAGAATGTCCCCATTTCACAAGGAAGTAGTTGTAAGGTCAGAACGATATTGTTAATGGTTTTTTTAAGTCATAAATGTTGGTATCCAAGGTTGTCGCCACAGAAGTGTTTTTTTGAATACATTGTATTCAGAAAATGAACCAAGAGGAGGACAACAGTTGAAAACATTTATACATAATAATCCCTCATCTGAACTGATCATTGAAGTATTAAAAGGTTACTTATTTGATTTAGTAGTCAACAAATTAAAGAAAAGTAAAGCAATATCTGTGGCTTACGAATAAACACTTTCATTGAATTTTATCTCGCATATCTCTAATGACTGAAAATTGTTCTATCTAACCAAATTAAGTAAATGATTATGCAAATATAATTCATACCTTTTCTTTGATGGTAACTTTGAAAGAGGAGAGTCTCCATCTTGCAATGATTTCTCTGGATTTAGAAAGGATTTAACTTCATTTTGACGCTGAAATGAAACATCACATAACTCATTACATAAATAGATTGAGCAGATTGAAGGTGAAAATTTTGAGGACTTTGTCCTAAAATTTTTGTCATGATGCTGGCTTGTTTACAAATGTTTATTATACAAATTCACTTATTCTTTTGTTCTAAAATGCAAAACTTCATTCAATATGACAATTAGTAAAATTATTGGAGTACAATTAGGGTCCTTCTCAGTTTTTTGTTTTTTTTAGATAAAAAAGATATAACTCTCTGTTTCAATATTCAAGATTATAAAATTAATAAGTTAACTGGGACAGATATTTAAGCTTATGACAGAACAAATTATCTACAATAACAAAAAAATAAAAACATGCACTTTTTTTTTCAGAATGAAAATTACAGAGTTATTACCTGCTGTCTAATAGGTATGTCTATAAAACCAATGTATTTAATTGAATAACTGTAGCCTCAAAAGATGGTGAATCGTTCTTCCTCCTTTTAATGGGGGCATGTGTGTGTTTGTGCATTCTAGTGCTCCTGGTCAAACTGTTTTGTCTACAGACTTGAAAATTGGCATACACTAGACCCCTTCTAAAAATGTTTTAAAAAAAACAACAAAAACTTTTGGGGCCTTATTTGACAGTTTTATTAATAACTAGCTTTTTGAGATGTTTTTCTTAACTCTATTTTTAGATATTTTCCAGTGGAAAATGCCAGTGATATCATAAATAGAATTTAATCAGACCATATTTCTATTTTTGAAAGCAATATCTTATGTGACTTCAAATTTTGATGCTACGATGGTTCAATTATTGACTGTGATGGCAAGTCTTTTTTTCCATACAGCACTTTATTCAGCCAATATTTATGTGATACCCAGAGAGAAAATATTCTAAAAATTAGAATTTAGAAGGCCTAATCAAATTTCAAAATCTCAAGTTAGCATGAAACCCAGAAACAATAGTTTGCAAGATCAGCATGCTTTCACAGTAACTCTACTCATATTTCAGTTACTTCATTCAAATGGTTCATTCCATTCTGTCTTATCAAGTGATGTGGGTTGTAATGAAGAAATCAACATTTATTTTTGAAATAATAATCAGACAATCTAGTAGTTTGTAGACTTCTTTTATTGACCACAGATCATGATATTTTGCTCATTGGTTGTTTTCACAGAAAGGTGGTGGATGTATAGGGCCACAGGAGCATAACACATTCTAATCATGTGTCAAATGCTGTCAAGGATGCTGCTGTTCTTTGGACAAGTCCAGGAGGAAATTTTTAAAATTACTTTTTGCAGTCGAATGTTTGGCTCCCAAAAGATCAAAATATCCAACTGCAGATATCTGAAGTCAGTTTTATTATAAAATAGGTAAACTTTACTACCTATCGTATACTCAAACGTACATAAAAATGTAGAACTGAAGTAACAAAGAGCATTGTGTACCATAGATGAAATATGAGACGGTATGAAATCTACCACTAAAAAGTCTTAGTATCAAACAAAAACAACGTATTAAGAAAACCTCCAAATGTAGAAACAAAATTTGATTACAAAGAATTAACTTGTATCACTCAAAACTATAACAACTCTTAAAGCATAACAGCTGGCTATGTGGATATAACATCTAACAATAGATATAATAGTTGGACCTATAATTACTGTCAACAAGGTACAAGTGGTTCCAACTCGACTGTAGACAACCAGGATATGACGACAAGAAAACCTAACAGTAACTTCCATTTTTTTCTTGAAAAGCAACTTTTAAGTCTTAAGTGAGAGTAGGATAAAATTTATACTAACCACAGAGTCAACAACCGTCTTCTCTGGCAAACTGGAAGCTGAAAAATAAATTTCAGGATTTAAAATTTATAAAAGACTGTATGTATATGTGAATGTAGGGAGGCCAGAAATTATTTAAAGAAAAGCTCATTGGATAGAATATTGAAATGAAGATCTTGTCATCTTTGGCTTATTTCTCGGCAAAGGGTATGAAAAGTCTGCTTACCCCCTGCAACAATAAAAACAATCAAGCCATAAAAAAACAAGATGAAAACCTCAATGCGAATGGTATAACAGTCATTATGAAGAAAGTGGATTGTAGAGTCAATTTCATCCCTGGTCTTACAATATACAATTAGTTGCTTATGTCTGGACACAGCCAAGAGGATTCGCATAATCCCCAACCATGATAAATTATGATTTCAACAAGAAACAACACGGATTTTTTTCCTATTTCAAAATATAAACAAAATTATCAAACTCACCTGAATCCGTGAAGTAATCCTCAAAATTATCGAATCCAGCAGAGTCACAGTGAATTTCTTTGCCTTCGAGTACATTTCGGCCAGTTCTCCTGTGTAGAAGGAAATGCAACTATTTTGATCTTTGAATTCAGAAACATGAATGAAATAAGTGGAATTAAGTTCTAACTAGCCATCACAGTTAATAATTGAGCAAAACAACTAGATTCTGGAAAAACTAGATATTTTTAATAAACCCACCAAAATAAGGCTTGGAAAAGCTTTTTAGAAAAAAAATTTTTAATTTCAATTTTAGGAGGATCTAGTAGAGTACTGATGCCAATTTTCAAGTCTGTAATCAAAACAGTTTGGCCAGGACTTCAGAAGTGAAAGAATGAAAAACCCTTCACAACCTTTGGTGGCTATGGTTGCTCAATTACTTGACTAACCTTGACATTGTCACAGACCAAATTTACCTCCATTTGTGTTTATTCTTGCCTTTAATATCATATTATCAAATAAATCTTACAAGCTATAACAGAGGAAGGTCAGTTATCCAAACGTAAATTTTCCAAACAAGATTTCAAGGTCCTCTAATTGTGATCAGTATGGCTTCCTTTTTATGAACTGATCAGTAATCCGAACAAAATACTCCCCACTGGTCTTGTTTGGATAACCAATATTCCAATATCCAGAAGATAAATCTTTTCATTTCAGTCAGCAATATCAGAGAGCACTGTATCATACAAATATAAAATCAGTAAAAACAAATATTTGAGCCAGTTTTAACAAACAATTTTAATGTATTAAAAACCAATGAGTTCACTTTTGAAAGTTACACAATTGAAAAAAGAAAGTATTGTGGAATTTCAAAGATACCTTGCATGGTTATTCAAGGTTGAGTTACGTTTGAAAAAAAGAAAAAAAAAGGGGGGTTGGGGTTGAAAAGTCAACTTTTACAACCTCATAAAGTCCTACTTGTCACTGAAACTGCAAAGTGGCCCGTATCTTCCACAAAGAGCATGCAGGAAACTCCAAATTAACATAGTTTATTCTATTTTTTTTTTTTTGCAAAAAAGATTCTATAATTCATGTTCTTTGAACAAGAACAAAATTTCAACGACCATACTGAATATCTGCCCATACAGATGGTTATTGCTGACCAAAAAAGAAATAGAAAGATAGGTAAATGGAAATCAGATGACGTTTAACTTAATTTGTCCGTAAAATTGATTAAATACCACTTTTTACACAGTTGAAAGAGAAAAAAAAAATAAGGAGGCCAATATTGAAAAAAAGGTTGGATATTGAATAAGGGATCATGGTGAACCAAGTCAAAAAT
The DNA here is from genome assembly GCA_963457665.1 of Thysanoteuthis rhombus. Taxonomy (NCBI): domain Eukaryota; kingdom Metazoa; phylum Mollusca; class Cephalopoda; order Oegopsida; family Thysanoteuthidae; genus Thysanoteuthis; species Thysanoteuthis major. The sequence continues at coordinate 13,667,244 of OY735200.1, forward strand.
GGGCGTTAATGCAAGAAAAGAAGTGTAGCTGACCTCCACAAGAGGCAGGTCTGATGTTAAAAAATTGTGAGAATGGCTGGGGTCTAAGGTTCAAAATTTGGGCAAATGTTAAAAAAAAGGAAGTTGGGGGTAGAAGTTGAAAGGGGGGGAAGAGTTCAAACTTTTTTTGACCCCATGAAATGTAAGTAAACATTGATTTTGACCATTAAAAATTTAAAAAATTCCTCTCCATGATGCTGACATGTAAAAATGAAAATGAACATTCCCTCTTGATTATCACTACAGTGGAAAAAAATTTATTGGATTTCAGCCCTTGAAAGTGGAAAAAGTGAAAAAAAAAAAAAAAAAAATTACACAATACTAACCTCTAAAGGTAGGGGAAAAAAAAAAAAAAAAAAAAAGAATTGTCCCATTGATTAGGAAATCGATTAGGAAATTGATTTGAAAGTGGACCCCCCCCCCATCTCTAAAAAAAAAAAAAAAAAAAAAAGATCTCCCTCTCCAACCCTAAAAAAAAAAATTTCCGTTAGATTTTGATACTTAGAAGTGAAAAATGAAAGTTCCCTCCATGTGGTTGACCAAAGCTTGCATCCCGAAATCGTGTGTTCTGGGAAAAATATATTTTAACCATACTAGATCAAAACATGCACTAATCAAAACACTGCAATTCAAGACATCTGTGTACAACCAATAATCATCAGGACATTGAAAAATGTTTTTGCTTCTTTCTGGATAGAGAGTGCAGTCTACGTCACATTTCTATCTCCAAGGATTGGGTTGATAAAAAACAAAAACAAAATTTCTTTTATTATGTCTTCAAAAAGGATTTTTACCATTGACGAATAATCATGTAAATAGATCCCCCCTGAATTGAAACCCCTAAAAACATGGGGGTAGGGGGAATCAAATCTGTACTTACAGAAAGCTTCATGGGATTTATATGTAGTAGTTTTTATGGTAGACAAGTACATAGACTTTGGCGTATAAGATGTTTCCACTCACTACTGAGAGGGAAATCATGAATGTGGCGGGGGATGGGGGCACTGAAAGGGAAACTATGAATATAGGAGACTGTTAATAGAGAAACTATAAATAAAAAATGTAAACCATAATCCCATGTTTATGATGTAAATTTATATCTACAAGAATTGATCAAAACAAAGAACGAATGATTGATCTTTGATGACAATTAAAAGAAGGAAAATACCATAGAAAGGGAAGCTGTAGATATTTTCTTTATCACGAGAACTGATTAGGAAAAAAACAGAACAAAAAGACAAAACAAATGATGTCAGTTAACTAGGGGCAGCCCAAGTGAGCTACAGAGATGCTGGACAAGTATAATAATCATGACTTACGTTCCAATGTTTCCTTTAAACATGGGTAGATATCAATTAAAACTCTGAAAGAAAAAAGGGAAAGAGAAAATATTCATTTTGTGAAAACAAGACAAAATTCAAAATCAGCAAATATGGAGAATATACAGTTCCTAATTACCAAGTACAGAAATATGTAAATAATTCAAATCAATGATCTATACACTGCAATAACACATGAAAAAGAAGCCAGGTTCAGTAGAGAAATATAGTACATAGCACAACTCTTCTCTTGGGCGCCGAGAACTCTTGTTATGCCACATCATTAACACAACATTTCAGCTGATTCATTCTTCTGCCCTCATCAGGTGTTCAAGAGAAAAAGCAAAAGTTTAAATGATACTAATGACAATACACAAAGTTATAGATAATACAAAGGAATGCAGTGCTTTAAGGAATATTTGGAGATTGAGAAAGTAGGAATTTCTATTTGGGAAAATTTACACAGTAGTTAGTCAGAATAACTGAATGTGATAAATTTGATTAGTACGTGTATTGCATTTATTTTATCAATAAATAAAACTGATGGACATATTCAAAGTTGTTACTTTAGGTTTCTAAGCTACTTGGAAGCGAATCATCATGTTTTTTGAAATGACCGCTACCCACAACAGATCAGTTTAACCGCTATTGCTGGGTTTAGGTTAATAATGTGTCCTGACATTATTATGCATCTATGCGGACTCAGCCAAGCCCTTACTGTACAGAGTAGAAACTTGAGATTTTGCAAAGATAGAAACGGGAGGGGGGGGACTCTGAATGTTTTCGCTCAACGATAGAACATAAAAAATAAGTAAAAATGTAATCAGCAAGTAATCGCTACAATGCAAAGGAACTGAAGTATGACGTCCCAAACAGTTTTGACCTAACTCTGCCCATCTTTCGCACTTAATAACTTGACTCATGCTCAGATAACACAATTTTTAATACGTTTTCACTAAATAGAGCATCGAAAAATAAGTAAAAACAATTTAGGCAAGTACAAAGTACTAGAACTGAATGTAATAGTGAAAAATTCTTGTTTTTGTTTACATTCATTCAACGTGACATTTGTGTAAGCTCAGATCCTCCGACGTTACGATCTTTGTCAGCATTTGTTCCAGTAATAAAAAATATTTATTTCCAATAGATTTTCCAAGCTAATCCCTCTTAGAACGTCCTAAACAAAAATAGATAAGCATAGTATTAAAGGTAATAGGAAAGATATCGTCCGAAATGTATTATAATTCATTGGCAAAAGAAAAAGTTAAGTGTATACATTAGTTATAATCACTGTTGAGTCTAATTTTTATTCTATCTTTCTATTATCTCGAGAATTGATTTTTATAGAAGGAACAATATTGCGTAGTGTAGCTTTCTTAGGAACGCTTTGAGCATTCTCTCTTCGGATCACTTAATTCCTAACAAACGCCGTTAACCTATTCAAATATAGTCTTGAAATGAAATTTTCCCCGTTGTTAGAGCTGTTGACTCATGTCGCAGTTACAAAACAAACTTAATCAGCTGAAAATAAAATCAATCGAGCATAACATAGAAATAATAATAAATGGAGAAGATGTATTTTTGGTAAAGTTGTAATCTATAAGTTGAGGAGCTCGTTCAAAGTATACTTGGACATACAAACTATTATCAACAGATCTATTATTCATAATCACTCACTCACAACATGAATCGTAAAATAAACAACCTATCATTAAGGGGAAAAAAACAGGAGTCGCCAAGTACACAATTCGTATGTGTGTCCAAATAAAAAAAAAATAATTCAGTGAAAATCCTACTTACTAGCCTTCTTTCAGTTTAGTAAAATTGGCATTGATTTTTTATGCAAACATTGCACAAGTTATTTACGTCGCACAAATAAATTCTGCGTAGTAATTTTTTTAAAATGCAGTTGTTAATATTTACAAATGAATCGAAATGTACAAGTTGTACGTAATAGCATTTCCTCGTATTACGATATACGTTGATTTATTTGCAGTCCCTGTTTTCAGGTTTTAACAGAAAAAAATGAAATATTGATAAGTTAATACTTACAGCCGACTAAATTTGTCTTTAATTTTATGGTAATCTTCGCTCGGACGTACATAAACCTGGCGGTAGTATTTAACCAGCATACAAAAGCTCCATAGAGTATAATTTTTTTTACATCAAAAAGTATAATTAAACATCATATTCTTCAGAAGTTAAAGGAATGATGAAATTAAACACATCTCTATATCAGATTACGTAAATTCGTTAGTATAGTACGTTACAGATGCACTGTTTTCATGGTACCTTGGTGAGTTCGTGATGTGCAATCCGAGATGAAGACGTGTTCAATTTCATTATAGCCCTCAATTCTGATGGATACGTTGTTTGATTACACATTTACATGGAAGAATTCTTCTTTTTGAAACCTTTGGAAGTTATGACACTTAGGGCCTCTCTATGTAGGTTCAGTGGTTAAACATCGTCATTAGATTTATGTACGTCAAAGCAAAGATTACCATTTTAATGTATTCCATTCCAACAAAATGTTTAATGGATTGAAAACACCGAAAAATTGGAAGAGAGTTTTTTTTCCCCAAGAATAGCTTGCTAACGACCGAATCTAAACTAAAGTTTTATTCATCCCACTTTGAACGACAATACTGTATATGTGTAATCCAGTTTTACCTGGTCAAACTTATCAGAGATAAACTGCATAAGAGCTATGCGCTAATCATAATTAATAAAAAAAAAACAATCTATTGTATACAAAAGAGAATAACATAATTGCTTTAAAATGTAAACAAAAGCTACACGAAAAACCACTCCCAAAATCTAAGGTGGAATGCAACATAGTAGATGAGAAAAATGTATCAAGATTGAAGTCAAATTTTACTTCATGTTTTTGTTTTCATTCATTAATCGAATTTTGGCGGTTAATATTTTAGATCAAAGCTAGAAAGAGTTGAAAGAGTATAAAATGCAGAACCTTCTTAATTAGCAGAAAATTCCATCGCTGACCGTAAGTAATCTGTTCTATATTTTTTGATCAGTTGATTTGAATCAGAATTTTAAAAAAAATTAATTTCACATATAAAAACACGTATATATGAACGATTTTTTGTATCGCAATTTCGGTTTTCGATGGAAAAATGACGTTCCTTGTTTATAAAAACAAATTGTACATCTCTAAATAAATTGATTTTTGGCAACTGATTATATTCTATAAAATCTGGAAAGATGATTGTTAAGGAGAAGATACTCTAAATATTTTTAAAAAAAGAAAAAAACGCGAAAAGATTCAACAACTGAGAAAATCCAAATTGCGATGAAGATTTAGAGAATTAGAAATAAATCAGGGTTTATTTTACAGACAGCACTTCGTACTTACTTTTTCGATGTCGTAGTGAATATTCAAATAAAAAGTCTCCGTGTGCATAGAGTACAAATTGCAATAAGCATATTAGATCATTTCAAGAAAAAAAAATGTAAAATACAATTCAAAGAGGAAGGTATCAAATCGGTATCCATAGATGATATTTCTTCTTTACATAAAACTTCCGGGGAGACCATTAGGCGAGAAACGAATTCGCGCTGAAGTGAAAGCTCGCGTCTGATTGGTTAAAATTAAAATCGGCGCCAATGACAACAACCTGTATCATAGACGCATCGTGGAATGGCCAAAAAATACGGCATGCATGTTTCGTACTACTATTTTTCTTATACCCTCATTCTGTAACTGTACTCCAATTTACTTCATTTCTGACTATACAAAAATAAATAATACATTTTTCATGACACAAGTGGTACGTATTTATTTAGACTGTCTTTTTTTCCTTCAAAATTTTCAAAAACTAAGCTAATGTTATAGTCATACCTTTTCTTCCTAATGTTGCAATGTATATATATATATATATATATATATATATATATATATATATATATATATATATATATATATATATTTACAATTTGGGAGCGGCTATATACGAGATTGTTATTTGCACATCCAGAGAGAACATTGGCCATTTAGGAAAATAGGACATTGTCCGTTCCAAAAGTGCATTTTTAGAAGGGGCTGGACTTCGATGAATGGTCATAAAGCATCAGTCAAAAGCAAGCAGAATACTACGGACTACTGCAAGTTACAACGGAATGCTGATCGGTTAAAGGGCATCAATTGAGAATTTCAATTCTGTTGTATTAATATTTTGACTGATTTACTACTAATTGAGTTATTTGATTTTGTATTTTTTTCAAAAAATTTAATGGATAAAGATTCCATATGTCACAGGAGGAAAAATAGAATAAATGATTAAATTTTTTTTTTGTATTATAATTTGAATGAGCAAAGGTTTTACTGAGATTTTATTTTTCTTATTTTGTACCATGTCTCAGAAAGAAGGATAAATAATTCAAGTTTTTAAAATTTACAGTTATAAGATAAGTAATACTTTTGGGGTAAATTTTTACAACTAAAATATCCAAGTAATATCTGTTTATCTTTGCTTTGACATGACTCCAGAAGTCATACATTGTGTCTAAAAAGTATAATTTTTTATGAAAGGTATGATTATATTACATACTCATCAGAAATTATCACAATAATGAAATTAAAAGCTTGTCTTTAATATATCAAAAGTAGTGAATACCCACCATTATATACTTCAAAGCAAAGATCACCTAATATTTCAACTTATACTCTCAAGATATTACTTATCTGGTTAAGAATATTACTCATTTATAAGTATTGTATGATGGCCAGTTGTCAAGTAATTAAGTAAGAAGAATTGTAAAATTTTAGTAAGATATTGCACTGATGTGAAGTCTCATCTGAAATGCAAGGTTGGTAAAGCTCATTAACACACCCTAACTCAGACGAAAACTTTGATTCTAGCCTCATATTTATAACTGAAAAGTATTTATTATACCTATCATCTATTGGTATGAATGGTGGGAATCGAGGTTCAAGTCTTGTTTGGTGAATGTTGGCTTACAATGTACTTAAAACCAACACTCCATTTGAGTTATTTGCACCTTTGTGAAGGCCAGTTTATTGACTGTTTCTTTTTCAATTGTGAACTGTCTTATTGAGTTTGTATGATCCTTGTCTTCTTGGTGAAGATGTAATCTACATACCTTGACTATATGAATGGTTCCAGTGGTATCATTCTTGAGTCCATTTCCTCAAAGCGTTCCATGTATATGTTTGCAATCACTGGTAATAATGGTGAAACCATAGCCAAGTGTTCTTCCTGCTGACACAGTACTGTCAAAATTATTGTACACTTTTTTTTAAAAATTGATTTATTTCATTTTTAAAGCCTATTTAAACTATAAAGATATAAACAGTAATACAGGTCCTGTGCATTTGGGATTCAGCATTCATCCTAGTATTTTGTACAAGGAGAATTTGAACCATTGTTGACTTTATGTGACCTCAGGATGACCTCAAGCTAAGATGGACTCATCCAACCCCAGGATGGTGGCAGATCTCAGGTGAACTAGCTTGCCCTTTTAAGACTTCCTGTCACCTACCATGTGTCAATTTAACCTTGTTTAATGTAAAGACTCAAATCAAACATGTTACTCTTGTAGTTGTGATTGTCATGCGTGGTTGTGCAATATTGTCATCATGGGATTTTTGAGCCCAAGGGAAAGTGTCAATGTGGAAGTGTATCCAAAAGATACCTCCTTAAATTGCGATGAAATTGCAAAAAAAAGTGGGAATATCTAGGAGAAGTGTATTCAACATTTAGTAGAAACTGAAAAATGCAAATTTGTCGCCTCAGTATGTTAGAAAGTGCAGACGAAAGTGCGTTTCAACTCAAAGATAGAATATTGGTTGCAATTTGCAAAAACAACAATCAGCATCATCAAAGGATGGAAAATCTATGTGCAGTGCTGTAAGTACAAGGTTTGGTTTTCATGTCTGGAGACCTCTAAAGGTACCTACTCTAATAGAGACAATGAAGGAAAAAAGTTAGCTTGGGCAAAGGCCAATCAACTCTGGTCAAGGAATGAAATAAGGTATATATAGATATATAAGGTGTATATATATATATATATATATATATATATATATATATATATATATATATATATATATATATTATATATTTATATATATATATATATATATATATATATATATATATATATATATATGATAGTTCCTATATTGTGTAGGGAGAGTAGTAATGGTAGTTGGTTCTATGTAGCAATGAGATGATTGCCATGACAGAAGGAAGAATATATGCGGCAAGTATGGTTATGGATGCAGAGATTAACGAAGTTTGTACACATAACAAAAACACTTGAATGTTTGGACTCAGCAGGATGTACATTTAATGATAACATAACAGTATATATGTATAGATATATAACAATACATATTGAGCTGAAGACAAAATGTATATAAACGTTAATAAGATTGATTATGATCAAATCGGCCTGTTTAGATTAGATTACTACATAGCATCTTTATAGTGAAGAAGAGAGTTGGTTATGAGATTATTAAAGAAGGAGATTGGATCCATGATAGAATAGTAAGTAGTGTGAACTTGTAGCTAGGTGGAAGATAGTCTCTAAGTGAAAGTTGGGAGCTCTGAGCAAAATAATGTTAGTAGCTGTGCGTTGATGAAGCAGAGGTAAGTGAAATGCTTTGAATCCATGAGGCTTGGTATTTTGAAGACCAAAGAATGATTATGGAGACTGGATATCTGTGATACGCTTAACTGCCATGTGAATTTGTGATTGCTTGGGTGTAATTTGGGGGCTATTCTCAGATGCTAAAATACACATGATGGAAAGACTATTTGAGTCACAGAAAACACATAGGGTTAAACCACATACATTTCCTGAAGTAGGGAGAATTAAAAAGAAGATTATCGTGACTGTTGTGTAGTAAATGCTTTGTCATTTCATTCATGAGAGATGGAATTTGAATACGTGTTTTCGAGCAAAAGAGGAGGCATGATTTATTAGCTGGGAATATGAAAGATACCTCAATGTCTGTGAAATGAGATTTGGAAGATCGAATTACCCTGGGAAGTCTGCGAAATAATATCAATCCTAGAGAGAAGGAAAGGAAGATAGAGGAAGAGAGAAGTGAGCTATTTATTCACTTTCCCACCAGAGCAAAATGTGACACAAGGTCGGGGCTTTACGTGGGGAAAATAGGAGACACCCTGGAAAAATAGCTCCAGCCGACGCAGCTTTGATTTGTTAAGCAACCAAAGCAACCGCTGCCACAAAAGTGTCAGGACCAGCCCGACCTATTCCGTTGAGTGCAATGGAACAGTGCTGCCCCGGGGTGCTGTATTCCCCGCAGCTTGGCCGAGTAATAGAAGAGAAAGAGAGAAGTAAATGTCTAAGAAAGTTGGGGCTTAAGATGAGCGAGTGAACATATGCAGTCAGGACTTTTATAGACAGTATATAAAGGAAGTAATGTTTTCATACTTGACTAGATTTAAGGTTTATTATCTAAAGCTAATACTTATTTGTTTTCATATTTAATTTTAACTAAAAACAAAGGAGTTGCTATTATAGTATTGCATGAAACGTCCATAAATCAAAATTAATATCAATTATAATATTTTTACTATAAGACTTTTGTCATTAACTTGAAAAATATTTAATGTCAACATCTCCATAAGGTTATCTATCGGGATGGCGGTAGGTTTCCCAAGAGAAGGGTCCAATTCTAGTATATCTTGAACCGCAGATAAAGCTTCATCTGGGGAAATCTTACTGAACAGACACAACATCCTAACTTATTGGAATGGATGGGACTGCAATATTGGCAATTTAGATTTTCTTTTAATCTGGAAGTGGTTCCCAAATTCAACACATTGAAAGAAAACATCTCAATTGGTGACACTGGAATTGCAGATTCAAAAAATTTTGATAAAAAATGTAAATTGACAGGATTGCATGGAAACATCTTTAATTACTTCCACAAAGAAGGTTACCAACTACAACAATTACCTGAAGAAGGCTGGAGGGTACAACCATGACTAAAACAGCCAAGATGAGGATATTAATCCAAGTCAATCAGTGTATAATAATGATAATTCTTCATCTCAGAAATTCAGACAAAAAGGAGTATGAAGTAGTGAAGAGAAGTAAAGAGTATTATAAGAGGAGTAGTGGTGTGTTTATAATCATGGATTTTTACTGTTTTTTCAAATTTCATCAAAATTTTTTCACTATTTTTCCAATTGCTCAGTATCCACTTGATTTTAGAAGCATATAGAATTTATGTTAGCATCATGAGTTGAAATAATTCAGAAAGGAAATTCAAAGTTAAAATACAAAAATAAGCAGATTTTGTCGTATCAACAGAAAATAAAAACTTTGTTAAAAACAATTGTAGCTGGATGGACATTATTATGGTTACCTGTCAATCCAAGTAGAAGTGTCACCAGGTCGGTCTTCAGCTAAAGGTCATATAAACACTCCAGGTGTCACTTGAGTGCTTTGCTTTAAAATTAAAATAAAATTATTAAAAATAATGACAACAGAGAAATTTGGTGATTCTGGACATTTTGTAATTTAGTTAGATATAACCATGCCTAGTCATCAAAATATATTGCAGACTTGTTCAATTTTGGTTGGTGGGGGTAATTTTTTTTTCTCTATGAACAACCTCAAGATTCCAGAAACCAGGACTTGTAGGGTGACAATACACCATTGATGGCAGCTGCATGTGTGTGTGTGTGGGGGGGGGGGTGCGGCAGTCAGTCCAAGGGAATCACCAAAATTGCTATCAAAGAGAGAACCACCAAGACCTTAATGGTGAAATTGTGATCCAGCTAAATTTGCTGTTTGAGACATCTAGCCAAGACAAGAGCTAAATGAAGAAGACCTACTGACCACTTCCGACTGAAGGCTTGACACTGTTGTTCCCTGTCAAGAAATTACCCCTACCATGTTAGTTCCTTGACTTTAGGTAGATTAGCTGCAAACCTGACCAACTGTCAACCTTCTCTGAGAAATCAGTATCATGGATAGGGTTAAATCAATTAGGTAGCCATGCAGTTGAACTGGTTTTTGTAAGTGGCCTAGTGAAATTCTTGTGGCAATACATGGAATTTAATACAGTTTAACTAAATCAACATACCCCAAGCATTACTCAGCCAGTTTACAAAATACTTCGATATAGCTAATTTTGTATTTGATATTCAAGATTTTTTATCAAGTAATACAATATATTTTCATCAATCTATCATGAAAGAACTTTTTGATTAGATCAAAATTTGCTTTGTGAAGATAGCATAGAAAAATATGAAACATTTTAATGCTTTATTATTCATTTTTTTCAGATCAAATATCCATTTTTGCTTAAATTGTGTTGCTTGGTTCCCCTTTGATAATTTCCTTTATCAAAAAGCACTAATATCCCCCGCGAATGTGAGAGCACTGCATGGGTCTGTTGATTCAGCCAAGTTTCAAAACTCAATTATTTATGGACATGATACCAAAGTTAGGTTCTTAATTGAAGAAGTTACATACTCAGCATTAAAAACTGGCCTCAGAGGGACACCTTCTTTAACAGTCAAATATATGTTCTTGATTCCTTATTCTAATCCTATACATTTATTTTTGAATTTTTTTGAAATAAGAAAACATCAGAATGAAGATTACAGCTGATATTAAGTAATAGTGTGCATTCCAAATTCTTGCATTCTCTCTTCTTTGGCATCACGCACAGTTACAGTTGGGGAATTGCGTAAATGTTGAAATCTTGTGAAGTATGGGAAGGGATTGAATGCTAGGCCTTGAAAAGACTTACTTCTTATAGCCCCCATCAATAGTAAACAAAGAGCAAATTCCCCTCCCAGACTGAGGATAACCCTGTTGCATTAGGAGCCCTGCAATTTATGGATTGACAATGCATATCCAAAAATGAGTGGGAACATCGTTTGTGTGTTGTTTGTCTTGTTGCAGTTAATCCACTGTTTTGCCTGTGGCAAAATAACCACAGATCTTAGAAAATCTTCCTGATTGGGTGGTTCTATACAATCCTCAAAGATATCAATGATGGCCTGTGTAAGTATTGGTAGTTGCACTCCACCTTTATAAATAATTTAATAGACCACACGTACAGCTCCATTTGTCAATCCTGCAGTGATCCACAAGCTGGAGGTTAATCTGTTAAATGGATTTTTGATTAAAGGTGATCTTGCTCATACATCCACTACTCTTGTCTGCAGACTCCTTGCCATCTTCACTCGTATTCTTGGCAGAAATAGAGGCAGCTGGTTCACCTATCAATTTCACTTTTTCAATGTTGCAGGTGACCATGTTGATTTTTCTTGCTGTGTCAATGAAGCCATTATTTATAAAATCCATTTTTTCATCAAGTGGGAGCAGTTCTAGAGTTCTTGACTGCCACCTTATCCAGTCTTCAGGTGGAAACTCCCAAACTTTTGAGCTCTTCTCTAAATGATTTTTGGTCATCACTTTCTTGACACTCAATCTTGTAGAGTTTATGAGCGTGGAACTTCTAGTTTTCTCAGAATAAAGTGGGCTGTCACAGACTTGAAGTAGCTGTTTCCAGTCTTCAAGCAATGCAATTGACAACCCTCTAAATTGGCTTGTGTGTCCCACTAGGCTTGACCTCTTGCAGTCTTTGATTCACCATTGAGAATGTTATCTGGCCAATTGTGGAGTTCTCATCAATAAACAAAATGCCCACTTTGTCAAATTTCTGTTGTTTAACAAAACTGGAACCATCTGTCAGACTGACTGACTGACTGACAAACCAACCGACTGATTGATCTTATTGAGATGTGTGGACACATTTGAAAAGGGCTTTATACTTTAGTTGGGAAATCCACTTAAGAAAATTTAACTTTGTCATCGTATTCTAAGCAAGAATATGATTACAAATTGTCCTGTATTTTTCAATCTATTTACTGACTTGCCATAAAGGCTGCCTTTGTCAGCTATTAAGCTTAATGTCGAATCACTTCCTCAGTAATAATTATGATTATTTACAAATATATAAATAAATAAGAAAAATTACATAATTAGTAATTTCCCAAAAAGAGAAACAAAAATTTCCTCCTCACTTTTGATCCCTGAATGGGGAAAAAGTTCCCCCTCATATTTGTTCCCCTCAGTTTTGACCTTTAGATAGTAAAAATTCAATTGACATTTTTTTATATGACTACAACTTCAACATTTCTTCCCTTTATACTGTTTTCTGCAGTCTATTATGAAATAGTATTGCAATACATTGATGTAGATCTTTCATCTCTTTCAGCTTGTAATTTATTCAATATTTAAATGAACACATGATGCTATTATTTTTTTCTTTCTACACGAATTGAACTTGATTAATTATGATAGGAAAGTGTCTATTACAATACAAATGGAGTTTAAAAATTTTTGAAAAAATTCGGATATTCGAATCTATCAAAGGGAGGTAATAGAATTCTACTGAAGTAATTATTATCTCCCTTACATTTACAATTAACTTATGCAGCACGTTTAATAAAAATGACACGCTGGCGAAAAAAATTCACATTTAAAAAAAAAAATTTTCACATATAAGGACCATCTTTCGATAGCATTGAACCTTGTAAACAGTTTAAAATATAAACAATGGGAAGAATTTCCTGTGATTAAGCAGTAATCAATTTTGAATAGACCAATGTATTGCGAAAACAATGTGAATTTTAGCGGAGAAAATAGTGTAGTGTTACTTCCAAAGTTGTTTCCTCTTAGCAAGACAGGCCTGTGTATTTTGCTCCATAGTGGTCTTCCATAAATTCAAATTATTGTTTGAAAAATTTGTTCTCATAATATAAAAATTTGAAATATTCTTGTTCAGATGCAGTAAGAGACAATGATAAAAGTATTTAACTTTTGAATTTTTCATTTAAGCTGTTAAAACAGTTTAATGTGATCTGCATTCTAATTTTGATCTGTCTATTCTCTACATATTTTCAGGTGCTGTATTCATGCAGCATTAACATATTCTTATAGAAAACTGAATTTATTAATTTTCGCTGCATGGATGAATCATCATATCATGTCACAAGACAATAATTAAAGAACAGCAAATGTGCCCTGAAAATTGAAAAAAAAAACGCATAGAAATGGGTGTAATTGCCTCAAGGAGAATTTGATGTTTACTCCATGAAAACTTGATAGTTTTGTCTCTGGAAGTAATTCCTTGGTATTTTGAAATAAGTAAAAAAATTTTGATGAGAAAATTACTCTAACATTTTGCTTTAGGCACAAAGGGGTTAAGTAGTTACCTTAAGGCATTGGAACAAAACCTTTTGAATTGAGATGAAAGACTAAGCTTTTGATTTAAGTCCCTAGCTTAACAATTTGAAAAAAATCTTAGGTATGAAATGGGTGATTTTAAGTGAAAACACACAGGCTCTGGGACAAAATTCCCAAGCTTGAGGTGAAAAGGGTATAGACCTGGGTTTCTCAACCTGGGTATTATCACCCACTGATGAACATTTTCAACTCTTGGTTGGGTGGTGAGCAACTGTGTCAGTAATTAACGATAGGAAATCATTCAACAGCAACATTTCCTACTATTAATTTACTAATCAACACTAGCTGCATAATACCAGACACAGCATGTGTGTACTAGACATTTGATGTTACTACTTTACATCACTGATCATCTTTATTGTTTTTTCAAGATAAAAATTTTAAAATATTTATCATATAGGTGGGTGGTGGAAAAATGTTCCAAGTGAAAGTGGGCAGTGAAGCCAAAAATAAAAAAAACCCATGGAATAAATAGACTATACCTAAAGGGCCCACCAAGCCTTTAAATAAGTTCAGAGTTTAGGTTTTATTTGAAAGAGAAATATAGCAGATAAACTACTTGTTAGTTGTTTATTAGGACTATTAACTTCGAGATACCCCATTTTAGCTTATAAAATATGAACAATCAGATCAGACATAACTCACTATCCTCCAGATAGAATCTCTTCACAAACCTACATACAAAATTTCATTGAAATAAATCAAAGAATAAAGAAATTATCCAGTTTAGAAAAAGAGAGACAATGATAGACATCCACAGCAAATGATAGTCCCCCATGGTTTTTTTTTTTTAAAGAAATCATAAGAGGATTTTGTTATTCAATAAGCAATTTTTACTATGAAAATACCATAATTTGAAGTGTCCATTCTCTTGAGATTCTTTTTGGTCAGTCAGTTGATCTTAGTTGTGTAACATCAAGAAACCAACTACTATGATGTCACAGTAGAATATATGAGCTTGTTTTTTTGTATTAAAAAAAGAGCAAGTGATAATTTTTATTGAAAATAATACTCTCAGAGTACTTCCATACCACAATACTTTATAAGTATGAAAATCAAATCACTCAAAAAAAGGCTGTTAGGTCTTCTTCCCTCTGCTATTACTACCATAGATGGTGGATGCATCATTGAACTCATGGTAAACTATGAGAAGCAAAGTAAAGATATCAAATATCATCAGTAAAAATTACTCAAATCAATTTTATCATTTCCCCCAAATCTCTGTAAAAGACCTTTTTCGAATTCCATCCCATCTTGTTACAAGAAGTGGAGGGATGCAACTCTATGAGAAAAGAAGATAACTTTAGTAGTCTTTTTAATACAGTATCTTAATTTTTTTTCAAATTTATTCTTGGATGAAAGTTGGGTTGAGGGTAAAAGCTAATCAAAATTAATAATAATGTTACAATACTTTATCCAAGAATAAACAAGAAAAAAATATTGTATTAAAAAGACTGCAAGGTCCAATTGTAAACATCAATAAGCATGGAATATCTGTTGTAGGGAGTCAAGTTTAAGGTGTAAAATCAGCTTCTGTTTGACTATAAAGTCCTTATGGCAGAATTGTTGAAGCGGCCCAGCGTATACTGGATTCCCTCTGGCTAGAGGATGTGGGCTTACTCTTTACTTCCAAATATACTGGAATTGATGCTGTAGAATTACAAATCAAAGTTGTGATAAAAAGCAACTGAAAGATTGGATGAGGGTAAAAGCCAGTCAAAATTAATAATAAGGATAATCCTAAATTATTGGATTAATCATTACACAAACCTTTTAAAATTAGATTGCTTTTGCTTCTTGTATTTTATAAGTCACCTTGACTCATATTAATCTTTTTGGGAAAAGAAAAAATTGTTTTAACAACTCAGTAACAATTTAACATGTTTGAAATGAGTAAATATGTCAAAGAAAAAAAAAAAGATAAAAGAAAAAAAAAAGGCACTTATTCGTCAATCTTGAAACTTTTTACTATTTTTCAAACTGGTACCAGTAGGGTCAGACTTCACTCCAAATTCTATTCTAACTGAAGTTGATTACTGCAAGTTTGGTATTGAGCAAATATAACAAATAAAAAAAAATATAAAAATACTTCTAGAGAGAAATAAGCCTGTGAGTATCTGTATGATAAATTTTCATTAATTCCTAAGACTTGTCAATTTTGCTTAATCAGTAAGACAGCCTCCTGGTTATTAGTTAGTCCGGAGTTCAAAACACTGGTAGGGGAAAGTGGATTTTACATATCAGTTTAGGCCCCTCATTTTGGTGAGGGTTGTTCTGGTTACAGTGAAAAAAAAACCAAGTCAACTCCAGTTTTGAATTTTGACAATAACATAGAATGTATCAAAACTAGTATTTCTCTTTCCTACAATTAAAGTCAACTCCTGACTATGTACTGGAGTTTGACAACTATGAAAATTTGTACTTATAAAATAGTAAAAAAGTAAAAATGTACCCTACAGTCAAGTATCTTGAGGATGTCCGACAAGCATTAAATACTACAGACTTTGGCAAATAAAGTGACCTTCAGACAAGACCCCAATTTCATGGTTTCAATATCTAGCCTATAAGGACCATATCTTGAGGGATGTTTTCAGGAGGCCACCGCAATATGCAGTACGTAATTGCTTAGATATCTTCAGATTTAACAGTTGAAAATTGTTTAAAAATTAGATCCTAAAGCATAACAAACTTTATATTTAAGCAATGCATTATCTGAAGTGTCCAAAATATCTGATGAAGCATGCATACATTTTAATGTCCTGTGTATATATTTTTTACATGCAAGAACAAACATTTGATATTTAATTATGTACGACAATACCTGAACCTACCATGAGATGCTATGATGGTCGTGTATTTCCAACCGTCACCATAATTTATTGTTTATTACGCCCAGTTGAAAGCCATGATTTCAAATGTTGATTTAAAGACAGGCTGGAAAAGTACAATCTTCTTACTCAGATTTGGTCTTGTGTCATACTGAGCCAAACTTACTAAATAAATACAATACTCGATTAATTTTTTTCACTAAGAGAAAAAATCTTCATGAGGCATTCTGATTCGGATAATTTCCAAGTTGATAGTGTTATTCTGCAAGTGTTTAATATTTTCTGGATAGATACACAAGTCTTTTACTTTGATTTCAAACCAGGTTTTTTCTCACTTGATCAAAAGTCGACTGGTATCATTCAAGCTCAATGTCAAGTTACTTCCTGATAGATTTTATGATGATTTGCTAATTTCCAATTTCTCAAAAATCTTCGAGTAGGATTAATAGATTTGGAGTTATCTCCCTTGGAAACATTTTCGTTTTGTCGATCTATATTTGGATTAATTGCTTGGAAACAGGTGGCTCGATTGGACTGGAAATTGCTTTATTCTCAGAGTTAAAGCATTTTGATGGTACTGTGCCATGATATGCCGTTTTTGCTGTGTTATGGTAAAAAACTCACAAACATAGAAATCAAATTATTATAAAATAGATGAGCAAATTTACAATTCCTCTTAGGATCAAGCTGATGATGAAAACCTGGCAGACTGTAGTCCTAAGCATTACAACAGAGCTATACCTGCAAGTTCTGGTCCTTTAATATCCTTATTCATAATATGGATGACTTATTTTAACTTGGACAAAGGTTTGAATTCCTCATCAAAGATAAATTAATTATTTCTATTGTTTATATAATCCCCAGCAACAGGAAGCCAGAGTGCAGTTTCCTTATAGATTACTGACAACCATGGCAACAATTACCATAGTTACAAGATTAGAGATTTTCTCCCTAAAGCAAAACTGTGGCAGGTGTCAATAGGTAGTTATTGTCCCCACCCCTGTCTGTATGATGTCATAGAGCTGCCTCACTTGTTTGGTTGTCCTTAACTGTTTCTCTCAATGTATTTGCAACCTATAAGGATCAGAGTCACACAAAATATAAAATCTATCTAAACGTATAAATTATGTTCCATTATTGACTTCAGACAACTCCTTGATATCTGTACATGAAGATGAAATTTTGAAATCATTTTACTTGGTATATAAATGGATCTTTGTCACCCCTTAACCTATTAAAGATGTGTGAATCGAACTGAGTAAGTAGTGTAATAGGTGGAGCCAAAGCATGGATGGTTGAAGACCTAGCCAGCATAAGGGCACTACTTACTTACTCCATCATTTACATTGCTTCATCTGAAATGAAAATTTTGCAGAATCGTCCCCACCCCAACACAATTTGCCGAGACAAATGATTCCACGTCTCTCAACAGATGCAAGACTCTTCCATCTGAAGTATTCTACATTGTCATGGTAATTTTCATGTCACTCATCATATATATATATATATATATATATATATATATATATATGTGTGTGTGTGTGTGTAAAGAAAGCTTCATAGCTTTAAACGCTAAACATCAAAAACTTTGTCAATAGATTTTTTTGTGTCACTTCAGTCACCCATTTCCCAATATCTGTCAATGCAATTCATGTAATCTTCCGAAGTGTTTTTTTTCCCGTATTTTACATGTACTTCATTATTAAGGTATAATGTATAAATTGTCTCTAGTTGGGATCATCAGTTGTTTACCACATAACTGTTTTGGGGATTTTAAGCATTTACTAAGCTTAGTCTCTGGCACAAGGCAACTAGTCAGGGTCACCCAGTAAGGATCAAATTCACTACATAATAATCTGCTAGAAATGTTTACAAACCATTGATCCACTTCCAGGTACCAAAATGACATAATTGAGCTGAACATGCAATATTTTAGAATTAGAGAAAAAAGTTCTTATCTCAGCAATGTAGTAAAGTTTTGTAAATAAAAAATACAAGGGAAACGGATGGGGATAAAAGTATCATCTCAGTCATCGAAAGTGCACAACAATAGCAATCTTATAATTCTTTCTTTAATCAAAAAAGAATAAAGAAGAAAGTAACATTTTTGTTCTGAATCAGACAAATTTTATTTCATATCCCACTTGTTCCATGTTTGTTTTCAAATAGGAAAAAAAAATGTTCATTTTTATGTTACATAAGAGAAGTGTGACCTAAAAGAAAACACAGCTTGAGATTTGTAACATGAAGCATCACTGACATTCAGTTTATTCAGACTAACATCCACACGTTTGTATTTTTCATCATTATTCTGGTATGATTAAACTCTGATCATTTTCAGGAAGCAAGTTTTCACACACTGCATTATTAAATTTACAGGAAATTATTGTTAAATCCTGTATTGTAAGCAAAGACATGAGGAAAAGAAAAAAAAATAGAAGAGGTGAATTAAGGATCAAATCAAAATATTGTACAGAGTAGGTTAGGAAAAAACTTCAGTTCCAGTTAATTTCAACATTTTCACAAAACTTAGAAACCACTCATTAGGAAATGTGAAATCATTCAAATAGGGCACTTGAAAAAAAACAATTTCTTTACTTGCACATTTATTTCCTAGGTTTTAAAAACTTCACATTTTTACATAAAAAAAACAAAAAAACCCCACAAACTGATCGTCAACTAATGGGATAAGATTTTCTTCCTAAATAGGAAGTTTTCTATTAAGAAAAAAAACTGGCAATTAGCTGATCATTGTAAATTGGTCTATCTTAATTTTCAATTGGAAAAATAAACAGCGTCCATGTTACAAGGTTTTAATATATAGTTTTATTTCATTAACCACAGACGTCTCATTTTTGTGCTTACATAGATACTTGGAGATGATTTACAACTTGTTAGCAATTCTTAGTTAAAGAAATAATCGCATCTGTTTAGTCTTTAGTTTTGTCTTATTTTGAGCCCACAAAGATTAACAGCCGATGATGGAATAATTGCTAAAATTATGTAACAAAATTACTGTGAATGCAATCATGCATCTAGCTTTACCAGGCATTAGGTCAACATTTTGATTTTAAATATCTCCAATCAACAATTTACTATATCAACTGGCTTGTAAGTACACCTGTTGGCTCAGTGGACATTGAGTGATTTTTTGTTTATTTTTCAAAAATTATAAAGTTTTCATTTTGATTCCTACATCATGTTCAAGTAGTACCAAAGAGAGTTTCCTCCAACAAAGACTTCAATACAAAAATAATTTTTCTCAATACATTTTCATAACCTTTAACTGAATGTTTAATAATGTTTCTCATATTCAAGATTGTTCAACAACAGCAACAACAACAAAACACAAAACAAATTGAGTTAGCTGGAAATGTGTTCGTTTTAAATTTCAAATTGAGAATATTTGTCTGAATAAACATTAAAATAATGAAAAAAAAAATAGACTTTGAAAACAAATGTTTTTTAGAATATCAATTTGGATGACTGATTCCAAGCTTATTAAGCAAGAAAATATTGTAGATATTCAGAAAGTTAATTTTGGATATTTTAAATCAATTCATCAGTGAAAGGAATAGGTAAATGGAAATCAATGTTTTCCCCATTAAAACAAACATAAGTAAAAACAAGGCTCACATATATACGTATATATTTGAGGGTATTATTATTATTATTTACCCATAATCACCAGTGGAATATTTGAGTCTATACTTTATAACTTCAGGATTGAAAAAAAAAAAAAAAAAAAATTACCAAAACCGTTTTTTATTTAATTTTTTATCAGTTTTTTTCCTAAATATTAAGGCACCATTGATTTGAAAAGAAGAGTAGTGGTCTGGGGTATAAAAAGCATAACAAATGATAAATGTGTGTGGGGTGTGTTTCTGCATGTGGGGGTGTATTTTGGTACTTTGACAGAAGTTATTGATGTGTGTGTGAAGGTGTGTAAAAAAAAAAAAAAAAAAAAAAAAAAAAAAAAAAAAATCAGCTCTTGTTTGAGACAAAATACCAATTTGAAAAACAATGATTTCAGCATGTTTTATAAAAACAAATTCCTCCACTTAGAGATGTAACAGGCATTGAATGAAAAATAAGTAGAAAAGTATTTTCTCACAATCATTATTGAAAAAGAAAAATATGTTATGATTTTTCTTTTATAATACAAAATGTAGTGGAATGTTTCTTGTTAAAAACTATTTCAAAATAAACTAACTAAATGAAAGAAAAACAAAATATTGAGAAAAAAAAAATCACTTGGTTTGATTCAGTCCTTGCTTAATTTCTTGCTATGTCAGTGGTTTTTTTTTTTTTTTTTTCTTAAACATTTTGCACCATTTATTTCATCAGAACTTCAGAAATTTTGCGAGAAATCTTGCTGTTTGTTGAGTCTTCCTGTTTTAGCATCATTGATAGAACCCCAGAGATCAAAGATGAAGTCGTCTGTAAAACCAAAGGCTTCCAGTTCTGAAGCATCAACAGCCATTGCAAAATCATGAGGATTGTCCTTCTTGTTACCAATTTCCCAGATGCTTTGAGCTACAAAAAAAAGTTGAAATAGCATTTTATTGTCAGGATAGCTTTTGCTTAAAAAAACAACAAAAAGCAACTTCTAACACGGTAAAAAGGCCCAGAAATTAATTTACATGGAAAGAAAGCCTTTGAAAATTCCAACAGAAGTCTGACCTTGTAAGTTTCTCGACTTTTTTGTACTTTTAAATCTATAGCTTCTAATTTCATGACACGAAAAAATTCTACATAAAGGCACCCGTCCCCAGTAGACTTTTATAAATAATCATTAACTCTTTATTCTTAATGTAAGATTTTGAATTGCTGCAACCCTCTTGGTATGACTGGAGAAGGCTGACATGCCCAAGGGTGACCTGGAATATTACAAAGCAAGTGCATCTAATAGCCTGACCTGCAGCACCAACAGATGGACACGTTCTGACTTACAGAACTGATGAAGTCATAGTTAATCTCGTGTTCTCCCAGCCTCTGGTTTCCTGACCCATGCAGGCATTGCACGCCTATTTTGGAGTGTGAAATAGTTGCTAGAGTATGAGAATATTGATAATTTTACACTTGTTACTTGAAAAAGCAAAAAAAAACCCAAAAAAACCCAAACAAATTCTATGCATATATAGTTATACACCACTGCTAATTTGGTCAAAGATATTGGTAACAATTTGAGAAAATAGTATTTAGTGAGAAGAGTGTCAAAGTTAGATGCTGCTTATTTCGGAAGAATTTCTTTCAGTCCCATAAGAAACCAGCCTTTAATTCAATGATGGGAAATGCTCCAAAGGTTTTGTGCCAAGGTAGATTGCCAAATCTGCCCAGGGCTCAAGACATTAATTATAATAATCCTATTTTCACCTGCACACTAAATTTAGGACTTCATTCAATTTAGGATAAATAAATTAGATTTAATTTCAATTCTGTGGGTAAGAGTTAATAGAGTGCTTTGAATTGAATAGCTCCAGTACTGGGTCATTTTGGGCCAGCTTGATGAAATGTGCATGTGGCACTTACCCAAACATCAGCTTCCAATTCTTCTATTACAAATTGGCTTTTGTCAAGAAAGGAAAGAACATTAAGATTTTTGGCACAATTATATAATATCTAGTACAAAACAGTATCTCCTTCTAAGTAGAAGGACATTTAAGTTTCAGGTTATAGATAGAACCCAAGTACAATGGAAGAGATTGCTAAGAGCAGAATGTAAATGAAAGGGTGAAGTTTTGAAGATATTGCATAATTAGAAAATGTCAGCCAAAACTGTCACTAAAACTTTCAATATATTTTCCTCCAGTTTTTAAGTGGATAGGGCTGGTAAGCTTGCTTGCTTGTTTTCTATCTTTGTTGAGTGTAAAGGCTGCACAATGGGGTTACAGAGCTGATGTTTTAAAACTTTACTCCTGATAATGACGAGAAAAAAAAAATTCTCTTTTCACTCCCCTCCCATCGGTTTTTAGTGTAAATTTATGTTAAATTGTCCCCATAAGTTTGTGTCTTGCTGCATTCACGTTTGTTTCTTGAAAATTTGGATTTTAGTTATCCAACGAGAGGCAAAAAAAAAGTAACTTATTCATTAGTCAGCCTTTTTCCTAATTTCTTGATTTATCACCTCAACACGGCATGCTGCCAAAAGACGTTGGTCAAATGATGGTTTCCCTTGAGTGACTCACCAGACCTGTTTCTATGAACTTTTACTTTCATACATAGCAAAAAAGATAAACATTTTCACCTGTCAATATAATACAAAATAGCATCTCCATTAGGTTACTAGATGTAGGATAATACCAAGAAATATGTTCAGTCATTAAGATGACAACATACTAATACATGGGCTTTTATGACGCTAAAAGATATTTTGCTAAAGGGAATCTTTGCGATAAGAATGAGGCTAAACAATAGATTAGTAAATTGCTGACGTCATTGGTGTACACACATTTCTAATGTCACGTAAATTAACAGGGGTGGTGGTGGTGGTGGGAACCCCCCCCCCAAAAAAAACCCCAAAGAAAACAAAACCTTTTTTCCACTGATTTTTTTCATTATTCGGACAATAATTTTGCAGTTCATAAGTATAACTGCCGGTTTATACCAATTAGAAATTTTGACATGCTTTAGTCTTTATATTTGTTTTATTCCCCTCCCTTGGAAACTTTGAGCAGACACCAACAGAATTTTGACAATTAAGTAACATTTTATTAAAAGAAAGAAAAAAAAAAAAAAAAGCCCAAAAGTAGAAAACCATGTTAATCTATGCCAGTATCACGCTCTACAGGCCACACAATTGAGCTAGAGAATTGAAAAATAAGTTTTATTTGTTCTTTCAACCCCTCCAGTTCTTGTTAGTGTGTGCGGAGATTCAACTTACAATGAAATTTTATGCTAATTCGTTTCCTAATTTCGTTTGTAGCTGCATTCACACTCTTTTTTTTTTTTATCTGAAAATTTTTGATTTTTAATCATCCGAAGGCAAATGGAGTAATTTACTCATTGATCATGCTTTTTTCCCCAATTTTTTTTTATTGATCACCCCAAAATTGCATACTGCCAAAAGATGTTGGGTCTTTTGAGTGACTAACCAGACCTGTGTCTATGAATTTTAGTTTCATACATAGCAAAAGATATTCTTATTGCAGTGATGCTTGTGCTATTAATGAGAAAGATTCAAGATTTTCATTTGAAAATTGCCTAAACAATATAAATTCGGACTTGTGTTCGAAAAGTATGTTTACATACCCCCCCCCCCCCCAAAGAAAAAACAAAACAAAACCCATAACGATGTAACGTGATAGTAGAGTCAGCTTATTTAGCCCAGAGCGCAGAAACCTCAAATATTTACCATAAAAAATGAGTAATTCAATAAAAATTTTCAGTATTCATTTTTGTATCTATTTTGTTAAGAAAAATACACGGAAACATTTTTTAAAGTCAATCAGGCTATTTTATTGTAAGCAGCATAATTTGAATCTCATTTACAATCTATACATGCAGTAATTGTTCAAATACTTGTAAAACCCTCTCATTACAAATCCAAGTACCACTTTTTGTATATAACGAACGTCTACCATTTAGACATGGATGACCTCAGGATACTTGAGTGTCTGGTGAGTAGCAATGGTTACATACTAAATGCTTTATGAGTGCTGTTAATGACAAGTAGACAGAAGAGTGAATATGTGTCTCACCCACCTGACTCCCAACACTTACCTAATTCTGTATCATTGATACCCATGAAGGACTCCAGTAAACCATTGATTTTGTCTATTGCGATATTAACCACAGCATCCGGCTGAAAGAAAAAAAATAAATAGAAGTGAGAGGATGGATAATATTAGAGTAGTATTTATACTTAATAGAAACAATGTTTAAACTCAAAACATACAGACCTGACTGAATTAATTCTGAAACAGATAGGTGGCCATATAACATCAAATGTAACTTATTTTTGATGAAATATACATGGTTTTTGAAAAGTCAGTACACTAAAATTGTTATACCTCTTATTGTCTATGATTTGCACACTGATGGAAAGGGGTGAGTATGTGGTAGTAACGACTTCTTTTACCTTATTATTCTACGAAAGCTCCTGTATGTTTGACATTTTCCAAGTTGGTGGGAATGGGATTAACGTGGGATGCTTGCATCTCAAATGACATTTGTATCACTAACCTCAAGATCATCAATACTTTTTGATTTTTTTTCTGTACATCTCTTTCTTATTTTTTAGAACTGCATCACACTATGAGTCATAATACACGGTATTCAAGCTTTGATATTAAGAAAAAGTACCAGAAACATTGTAGCTCTGAAAATTTTCGTTATAGAGAAATTTTCAAAGCATAACCACAAAAAGTATGAAAACGCTGGCAGACTCATGCATACAGTAAGAGGCTACCATAGTTCTTCCCCCCAAAGTACATCCATTAACTTAACACAATGGAAATAGAATATAAAAAGCAAGCAAAAAGTCTAGACTGAGATTCTTAACTTTTAATTGAGTTGATATCAAGTAAAGAGTCAAGTGTTGGATGTCTTTGCTCAAAAAGCAAGTGGGACCAACCTTCTAAAATTTAATGTGAACAAACTATAAAATTCAGTGGTAAAGTGAAGTCGTCTCCCAGGATTTCCCTCCCAAAATAAATCAGCAACATAATGGCAAGAATTCAAATAAAAATAAGTTGGCAACAGTTACAATTCATTAGCCAATCAGGATGCAAGAACCACAAAACCCAAAGCATGTTGCTTGAAAGTCAATTCAGGTATAGATAAGCCAATTGCAGTCTTGTTGCCAACTTACACACGCATTTACCAGCATGCACTAGGCACTCTAACATTCAGACATTCCATCATGAAGTATGTGAGTGACTTACATATGCATGCATACACTCACACTTCCCAAGTAAGTGTTATTATAAACTTTCTTAATCAAAGGACATTTTGCATTCAACGAACTTCATTTCTATTAAACTTATGAACATTTCACAATGCAAGAAGCATTGCCTCTCAATCATTTATTGTTATATGTTCTATGAAATAATTTGTTATGTTACAAACGAATTTGTCTTTTCATTCATTTCATTTAACAAAACCAATTTAAATTATTATTGTAGACCGTATATACTGTCCCTACAAGCTATGTAATTCAATCTATAAAGCAAGTTAGATGTTGAAACCAGGAAAGCTATTGACAGTGGATAGAAGTGATTTGCCTGATAAAACTATTTGATAATGTATTAATGATTATCTTTTATTTACTATGCTTAAAAGAAGCCAAGACGACTGGATTGTGGACATTCCAGAATTATCAGTGTTTACAGGCTTCAATATGTCAAGCATATGTTGCATTTCCCACAGCAAGCAATGCAATAATTCGAGACTTGAGTGAATGTAAGTCAAGGACACAATATTTTCTTTGCAGTGCACTGTTTTGAGAAATGAAATAATGTGTTTACCATTCCTGGATATTATCAGGGTCAGGAAATTACAAGAAATTGGGTTATTGTTTTACAAGATTATTGAAATTCACACATGAAAAAGATAAGATCAAACTAATACATTTGATAATAACAAGTTGACTTGTTATATTAAACAAACCAACAATTTTTGTTGTAAAGCATGACATTTGAACCTTCGAACTCAAATGTACATACCAAGTAGATTTTCTAAAGAACAGTCACAAACCTGTCAATTTGGTAAAGGTAAAAAAACTATTGATTTAACATTGAACTACATAGGATTTCAATTCAAATGATTTATACAATCAGTTTTGATTTTAAAAGAGAAAAAAAAATGATGTTTATTTATCAAATTTTTCTCATTGTTGACAGTAGATATACGGCATGGCAGTCATTTTTTCTCTTTTATAATATGATACTATGATGTACCCTTCCCCCTGACTACTGAAATGTTTATATCTAATCCATTTCATTTTTACAGCTGGTGTAAAAATTTAACAGTTCACCTGTGTAATGTTGTAGGTGTATGTGTGTGTTTTCCTTCTTTCAGCGCCGTTAGTGGCATTTTTGGGCTGAGTATAAATAGAGAAGATCAGATGTTGTCTTTCTTTCTCCCCATAGACAATATGATGGTTTATGTTTTCAACTCTTTCCCTACCTTTATTTTGAAGCAGTCTAAAGAGATGAATTAAAATTGATGTAACGATTTAGGATATAGTGGAAACTTTAGTCATGCATGCATTCAATGCATTTGCTTTCAGCGTTGTCAATTTAAATATTTTTGTTGCATTCAGATATAAGAAATTATTTTTAGATACTAAACATCAGTAAAAACATTTTTTTCAATGAGGTTCAGATAGTTTCGCAAGATCTTGATATTTTCAGATATTTGATAAAGTTCAGGCCCTGAACTTTAGGTAATCATCCAAATATCAAAATTTTGACAAATCTCCAGATAAGCACTTGCTTATTGCAGTTTGCTTCTCTACTTTCAATGACTTACAAGTAAAACTGAGAAAAACAATGAGTATGGCTGTCAAAAGTCTTTGCAGATTGCTACCTAGCTATCTTTGGTATTTTTGATTTTATATGTATTGGCTGTTAAGATATAGTGAGATTTTATAGCACTGATATCCTGATTAAGTTATCAATGCCGGCATTTAAAGCATTTTTAAGATTGTGGTTTTACCACGGCTCAAAAACTGGAAATTTATTTGCGTCCGTGGCATATTCATTTCACAGCAAAATGTTTCTCATTTATCGAATTTTATTTTACTGTTTGAAAAAACAAACAAAAAAAAAAAATCATTTTCAGAATAAATGTAAGTCTTTCATCAATGCAATTATAAAGCTAAACTGAGCACTCACTTTCTGCCATTTTTATGGAGGATCGGTTTACAAGTGTCATCTTCATCCTTATTTTCAAATAACTGTCATTAGCATCATCATCAGCTTTTTAGTGTCAGTTATTGGACAAAGACCTTCAAGTTTCGCCAAGCCTCTCTATTGTAGGCGTCACTGAGCCAGTGCTTTCTGAACTGATTGAGTTTGTCACGCTATCTTATGTTTTGTTGGCCCTGGTTTTGCATGTGATCTCTTGGGATCCCACATTGTAAATTGTGATGTCCAGTAGTTATCTGACATTCTCGCAACATGATAAGCCAAATGCCAATCAGGTTTCCTAATGGATTTCATGATATCTCAGACTCTTGTTTTTCCTCTAATATACTGCTCCCTGGTGCAGATTTTTTACTGAAAAATTTCTAAAGCTTCCTGATCGAGTGCAAAGTGTGGACAAAATCAATTCAAGTTTAGCAGATAGAGAATTTGCGTGTGTGTGGAGGCTCCCAGGCCGTAATTTTTATCAATCCTCACCAAATCTAGACAGGAAGCATATTTTTGATACAACTGAGTACTTTTTTTTTTTTTCTTAGATTTTATGAAAAATTTCCTTTCTTAGATTTTATGACAAATTTCCTTTCTTAGATTCTATGACAGATTTCCTTTCTTAGATTCTATGACAGATTTCCTTTCTTAGATTCTATGACAAATTTCCTTTCTTAGATTTTATTAAAGGAGTTCTGTTTACAATGTAACTATAATGTAAAACTCAGCATGGATTTTCAGCCATTTTGTTGTTTACAAAAATTTTTTTGAATTGCAATCAAAAGATTTAATTTGCAAATCACCGATTTAAATCTTTTGAGAAAAAGTGTAAAATGCACTGAATCAAATATTCATTTGTAATTACCAACTAGAGGTGTGGGGTGACCTGGCAGGTAACAGTCCAGAGAATGGACCTTGAGCCAAGTTCAAACTTTTGTTCATTTCGCACTAATCCCCTTGTGGAAGGCATGGAGATATCTATTTCCCAGCTATGGGTAAAATAACACAGGGTGAAGTGAGTGATACCACTTCGGCTGTTTGTAGCCTCTAAATAAGGTCACTACCTACCGGAATTTTATTACACGTTAAGTAAAAAAGAAAAAAAAAAAATCCTGACAGGTATTGAAAAAACACAGATCCAGGAGTCTTGCTAGCAGAGTACCCATAGAAAATGACGGAATTATTTACATTGGAATCCGTTATATAGCAAATCATCCATCTTGTTAACCTGTCGAGTCATTTTAAAATGCTGCAAAAATAAAGTGATTGAATGAATTTTTCAACTGAGAACAAAAAACAAAATAGAAACAAGACCATAAATTCAATTTATATGTGCTGACAGTCTTGAAAAACATGTTGAAAATCAAATATTGCTTTTTTTGCTGTATGAGGTGGGCAGGGAAATCACCCAGGTGTAGCAAAAAAAAAAAAAAAAAAAAAAAATCGCTAACCTTGCGTTATTCACCTGCCCACCCTTCCTAATCTGTCCAGCTTTTTACAGTTTGTATAAATCTGGGTTTTGCTCTTTCACTTTATTTTTCCTCCCATGCCAATCATGCACGAAATTAAAGAAAAACATCTTTATTCAAGAAACACAAAAAAACAAAAACAAAACATACCAAACATGCACTGTAAGGGGAGAGTATGGTCCTTGCTTGGAGATAATCTTGTAACTCCCCAAAATATCAACATTGAAAACAACCTTGATATGCAGAGTTTTTTGTTTGTCTTTTTTATTTCCCTTTTTTCCTTCCCTTTCAAATTCCCCTAAAATTCTCATTTTGATGAGTGATGCTTGCTGCTCGGCCACTTTCTCGAGCCCTGGTCATAATCATTTGTAACATTCAAAATACCCCCCCCCCAAAAAAAAACAACTTTACAGTCCCTAAATTTTTGGCAATATTTTTTAGATTTTGATATGCCCTAGGAGCTTAATTTGTAATGTATTTCTAGATGATTTCCTGGAACATCTAGCTATTTTTTGCCTCAAGTTTGCATAATCTTTTAGATAATTTTCCTGAACAACTAGATATTTTGGAACTTATTATGCCTCAATTTTGGATATAGAATTTCAAAGAAGTTGGCAATGCTAAATGTTGACTTCAGCTAAGTTTGGGTCATACTATGCACTGTATGTTGAACTCCTGTCGTTTTTAGCAAAATGTTGTAGGTATGTATTTTCAAATGCAGATCAAGATCTAATTTAATTCTCCTGTTGCTATGACTGGACTCTCAATTGCTGCAGGAAAGTCACATAACCATTAAATAAAAATAACTATATTTTTTTTTCTTTCACTAAGAAAAAAGATTCTAAAATAAATAGAAAAAAGAAATTTTCCCAAGTAATTTTTGGTACTTTCAAATACTTTATTAATCCCCACTTGTAAAATGATTTCTTTTTATTAAACTAACAAAAGCTTTTTCTTCCAGTGAACCCATTTGTCAAACAATACTTTAGATTTACTGAACATGCAATTAAATTTACAACAAAACTATGAAGCATAAAATTTCTTCAAATACAAAACTATTCATCAGCAATTTTCTAATTCAATGTTCACTTCAATCCAGAAGACACCAATGTCATAAATTTACATTAAAAATGAGTCAAAAATAATATAAAAACAGTTGAGCAGTTTAAAACTAATTTTAGAGTAGCAAACAACGAAAGCTGAATGTTTCCGTTTTGTGAACTTGTTCTGTATCATAATTCAATGAATCTATACATCATATTTAAGCTTTTGCTTCAAGATATCTCGATTTGGGGGCAGGGGATTGAAAATGCTTTTTTTGGGGGAAACATTTGATTTAATGGACTTTCACTATTGATGATCCAATAATCCACGGGTTTACTGTGTATAAAACAAGGGGAGTTGATTGTTGAATAGTTTTTATCTTAAAGAATATTATTCCAAATACTACTTCTAAAAGTTATTAAATGAAGCAAAATAATCATTGAAATCTATAAAACGAAAAAGTGGTTACGCCCCAAAACTTGCTATTAACCTTTCATTTTATTTGAATTTAGCTATATCACTAACCTACTTATTAGTTGATATTCAATCTTGTGTGTAAGATTTATTTTGACTGTTCCATGATACTGTGAAGTCTGAAGTAATAATCTGTAGTTTACCGACTCAAGGTTGACAATTTAGATGTTTTACATCTAAATCTAGTTATTTTGGTAACGTCTAGATGTCAGGAATTCAAAGGATGATTTCTTTTATAAATAAGTATTTTTATTCAATTTATTGTAATAATATAAGTATTATTTTTAACAAATCAAGTAATAAATGTTGAACAAAGTTGCACTTAATTTGTCAATATGTTACACGTTAATTAATTCAGGTTAATTAGGTTAATTATCATGATCCAACTGTTAAATACCTAAATTAAGCACTCAAACTCTTGTAAAAAGTTAGAGTGAAGTAGTTACTAATTGAAATATCCCCATAAGGACCAATCAAGATGCTGGTATCTTTTCTGGCAACAGCTAACAGGTGGTGGAGAAAGAATAGATTTAGCATGCGGGGCAAGAACAATGTTTTACCTTCTCTTTTTCCTATGGTATTTAAAGAAGCTGGAAAGAAAATATCCACAGATGATGGTTGTAAAGAGATATGAAACAAGTTCTGTTCAAGAATATTGGTTTATTGAAATAAATATAGTTTCATCAATCTAAGAAAAAGTATATTGTTTGTTTTCTCAGAAATATCAGCTAGACTTGAGTGCTCCTATAAAGTTTATCCAATGAAGTGTCTTCTACAGATATTTTGATGAAAAATGTTTTCACTGTGTTGGTCTACTACATATTTAATCAAATACCAATCTATTCCTTAGCTTGGAAAAATGTTTGAATCATCAGTGATTACAGAGAATGTTTCCAGTTATTATGAAAGTGACATTTATTGTATAATATATTTCTTAGACGTATATATATCTGGAGGATCGAGATGTTTTTAATATGTTTCAAGATGTTTGGAGAATCATTTTTAGATATAAAACTGAAAATGAAGTAGGCAACACTATAAACTTCTGCCAAAAAACAATATTTGATAACCAAATGTGTGAAAAGACATTTTTTCTTACCTGTATAACACCTGAGTTTTGAAATGAGTCCTAAATGGAGGTTAAATTATTTTCAATCTTTTCAATTTCATGTGCATACCACTAATCTTTTGTAATCCTAATTCACTTTTTCATTTAAAACAATATTTTTTGATTCATGATGACTATATATATATTATACACAAAAGCTTGATTACGTCAATTCAAAAATATCATCACAAAATGTACTTCGAAGAACTCTAAACTTCCTGTGTTCAAAGACAATATATATAGGACTGTTGAATGTTCCTGGTGCAAATCCGATCTGATTTTTTATTTAATTTCTTTGATCATTCGTTTCTACCTTGTACAATCTTAGTACTATGTTGGATAATATAATTGAAACTATTCTAACAATCTTTCGATTTGAAACTCATTTCTTGTCAGATAAGTTTTTTTAGTTTCATATCTCTGTGACACCGATACCTTCATTAAAATCAAAAACTCATCTGTGAATACTTGTATTGATGTTGCAATAATCTATGACCACAGTCCCAATACTTCTCATATTCCAGTGGTGAAAATAATTGGAAAAATGTTCCCAACAACATCAATGAGAAAAACATGCAAAGGGTTTTTCATCAAATGAGCAGAATGTGCCAAGCAAATAGACTGATTGCAAAAGAAAATAGGTTTGCACTGTGCATACTGTAACTTGTACATGGAGTGCTTTTTTTGAAAAAAACATTTAGTGCCAAATCTTTCAGGTGAAGAAGAGAATGATAATGATAAAGGTGATATATCTATAACCTACAACTTCCTAAACTATTGCAAAGAACAGCTTTGTTGACGGTGATCAGGATATTGCACAAAATTCCTCATCTCTGAGCCTTGCTCCCCCGCATCTGAAAATGTTTTTAGTGATGAAAATGACAAAGTGAATGTGGCTCATGAATCTCCACTGGTTCCTCAGATCTATATCACTGAAACTGGATCGAATCAGCTGATTTTGACACAGTATAAACCAGAAATTTGATAAGGAGTCTATTCTGAGAGATTTCAAAAGTGAATGGTTATGTTCTTGACTTACCTACGACACTGACAAATGTCAAGCTTTGTGTTACCCTCATAAGATATTGATGTACAGTAACACTATTACTTTCAAAAACTGGAAAAAGACATTGGTAACAAAATATGTGAATAGTGTTTGTCAACTGCAGGCCATGATGAAATGGATAGACTATCGAGTGAATGTAAAGCACTAACAATCGGTGTTAGATATACTAAAAACTGTACACAAACAGCAAGTGGAGCGAAACAGAAAGAACTTGAAAATCATCAAGAGTCTTGTTCATTACCTAACAAAATATAGCTCAACAAAGTGTTGAAAAGGACTGCAAGTTTCAAATATCAGCCGTGATAACTTTGGGAACTTCAACGCCTTTGATCAAAGGATATTCTCCAGCTCGGAGAAAAAAAATGAACAGTCAGCTAGATGCACATATGCAGTGGGCCTCAACCAGGGTCCTAAACAAAATTGTGTCAGGGATATCCTATCAGAGTTGATAAAATGTCAGACATCAGCAGGGTTGAGCAAGTGGCAATCTGTCTTGGATTAATCACTGAAGGAATAACCAGTGAGTCTTTCAGATTTCATGCAATGCTCTCTACTGAAGGAAATGTTCTCTATGTTCGGTTTCCTGAGTACATTTTTGACTGACAAAATTGTTGGAGAATATTTCGATGAAACAGCAAATATGAGCAGTGTTCATAGAGGCTTGGCAACAAGAATGAAGCAGTGTTCACCCTTGCCATTTATATCCATTTCTATGGGCACCGCATAAACCCTGCTATCCAAGATACAAGGATAGATATTGAGCCATTCCATAACGCTATAGAAACTATTCACAGCTTCTAGAACTTTCTAGAGACCAGTCCTAAACCGTACACACTCTCTGAAAGCATCGTGATCAACAAAGAACTCTCACGAATGCTTAAATCTCAAAGTGTAACAAGACGACCTTGTCGACATGAAGCAGTAAAATCTGTTCTAGAACAATTACTTTATATTGTCAAAAGCATTGCTTCATTTGACAAATGATCAAGACCTTTCAACATATACAGATAGCAGTGCATTATTGAATGACATATTTGGTTTTGAATTCCTCATGGGATTGGCTGTGCTGAAAATAATACTGCTAAAAACAAATGGTCTCAGCAAATATCTCCAGGGAAAGACAGTAGATGTTCCCATCTGTACAAGTCTCTATGGCCAAGGCATCAATTTTCCTGCAATGTTACCAATCAGCTCCATCAATGATGATAGATGAAGAAAAGGAAGTGGTTGTGGTAAGAGTTTCTTGTCAGTAGAATATGTCACAGTCTTCAAAAGAATGATCTATGATTATGTAGCAACAAAATATATACCAATTGGTATACAGCAAAAAGCAACACCTTTTAAAATATGTTAAACAAGGAATTGATACTATTTTGCACAGGAAAAAGAAAAAAAAAAAAGAAAAAAAAAGAAAAGAAAAAACTTACAACTGATTCCACCGTAGCAGGTCCTTTGGAACGTAATCGAAGTGTCTGTTTACCAGTTCCAATGCTTCCAGACTTTTTGCTTGAACCAGGAGGTCCTATATGAGCTGTAAATAAATTAAAAAAAAAAAGTTAGTTATTTTGCATTGGAAGATTCCCAAATAAGCATGGATGTCCACTTTGGGGAGGGAGGCAAACTGAGCATCGTCCTGTCTTCCCCGCTTCAGGCCTTCTCACCTATGGTGAGGCGAGTTTGAAAGTTGGAATCTTATAATCAATAAAGGATAATGATGTTGTATAAATATTTTATGTAATCCTAACCTAATGTACCCAAATAGAAATATTGTATTTTTCACTGATAACAGACTTGCTGCTATAATATATTCCAAACATATCTTTCTGCCCTCCCCCCTTCCACTGATAGATATATTCTGATACTTTTATTTTCCTCCACACTGGAATTTGCCGTGTTACTATGTATGTTATCATAAGAGTTAAGTTCTGACATATGTAATGAATTATACATACATAACTGGTTTAACTAAGAGCCGGAATAGCTGTATCAACCATTTAAATCTAAATTATCTCGACTTGTAAGCATGAAGAGAAAATAACTTCAAAATATAAAGTGAATACTAAGGAGGGTTAAAATATTTACTCTCCATTCTGTCAAAATAATAGATTTTAAGTTCAAAGAAGATGTCATGAAAAGACAGATTTAAAAAAAAAAAAAGAAAAAAAAAAAGAAATGTACATACCTGAATACTAAAACTTTGTGTAAACAAATGTAATAATTTATTCAATATCAACTAAGTTCAAAAGAATTTTGTCATGTATGAGTTGTTAGTCCAGTTAAAATAGATTTGCCCCATAATGTTACTTTGAAAAAGGTAGAAAACTTTGCAAGCCGTTGATACAGATGAAAATGGTAATAAAATTATTTTTATTTTTTCAAATAGCTTGAACAAAAATAAATCAAAAGGAACTATCTTATAACCAAGTAGGTCATGCAGTGAGAGAGAGAGTTGTAAGATCATAGACACTAATACTATTTTGTACTTATAAAAAATTGGCCTTGCATATGAAAAATGCATACAAAGATTTTCCTAAACACTTGAGCTGAAATTTTGTATGAAGAACTTCCGAACTCGTGATGCATGTTTGTGAAACTGTTAACTGTCCATCAATTTGAATTCTTTGCCTTCTATGTGAGAATTTAATATCCAATATTGGGGGAGGGCTTCAAATCATAAGTTTGCAAGAGTGTACGGAAAGAGCTCATAAGAATGAATAACTGGCATTGTGTGTGTGTTCAATGCTCTTATTCTCTTGTATATGTAGTAGAAGTTTCCATCATGTAGTGTTGATACAAGATAGCAACTCCAAAGGAGTTCTATTACTGTTAGAGGATCTTAATGCTCAATCACTTTGGCCAATCAGAGTTCACCACAATGAATGAATAAATATTAAAAAAAAAAAAAATCTGTTTTCACTGCGCTTTGCCTTTTCTGAGATCCATTTTTAAAGGCAAAGACCATACGGTGCTGGCATTGTGAGGTGACACAAAGGCTCCTCTTTCTCTTCATTTTGCTACTATCCTTTCAGGTAGGGGAGGGAACAACTCCTTCCTAATCCCCCACCCCCCTTAATCACATGGCTTAAGGTGTACACAGTTAGGTGCTGTGTGCACAGAGGAATTTGTCCTAATGTAGTGTTTTCTGTACTCTTCAATCCTATCATGAATTGAACCCGGATCCTTCTGCCTGTGAGGTAGACATGCTTACCATTACACTATCTCAATAAAAAGAGAGTTCAAATTGATAGACAGTTAACAGTTTCACAAACATGCATCACAACCAGTCCTATCCCAAATAGTGATGTCTACACTAAACTTCTCCTGAAATCCCTTTCATCAGGATTTTTACCATCTGACAACTTTACCACAAACTTCAGATTGAATAGTCATCAACATGTCAGTGCGGACTTGACTGACCTCTTAAAGGACAATCACTATCCCAGATTTGCCATGATCTGTTATCAAGTCATTGCCATGATGACACCTGAAAAGTGCAATAAACCTAGTCTTTCATTATTCTTTTATCTATCTTTCACTAATTACACTTCACTAGTCCTTTTGTCAAACTCTTATTGAGGTAAGACTTTATTTTTGTATGTAACAACAATGGTGGATGACAACAACCAGACCAAAAACCAGTGATGTCATGTACAAATAACAGCAACATGCACAAAAACTGATGACAAATTCATTCCCACTTCTAAAATCCCAACTTGTACCCAACTCGGGTAGACTTGCTAAAATTTGAAAATCCCATTTACTGGAACTATAAATAATAGAGTTGATATGGGACAAAGTCCCATATCAACTCTATCATTATCGGAATAATATTGTATAGAGAAATGAGTTCTGTTTTGATAACCTTATAGATTTTGATGAAGTGATGGAGTTTGACCCTAGCGTAGCCAAGCTTGTTTCACTTCAATGTTGGTGACAACTTTAATTCAAGCACCAATTGGTAACTCAAACTCTTAGTTCACATATATCTCATATCTGGTTGACTGACAAAAAAAAGAAAAAAAAAAAAAGAAAAAAAAAAGAAAAAAAAAAGAAAAACAAAAGAAAAAAAAAAGAAAAAAAAAAGAAAAGCTATGTCTGCTTTTTCTTTCATTCATGGCCAGTACTCGGATTAATCCAGCTCATGCTTGTACGTCATGAGATTAAGTAGGGTTGGGGGTGGAAAAAGCAAAGAAAGATGTTCATCATATGCCTCTGGGGATTCAACTAACAAACAGTGAATACCAAGCTTATGTCAGATTAAGGTGATGATTTCAAAAGAAAAACCAAAATGAAATAGAATTAAAAGGAAAAGACATTTATAACTTTAACCACCGCATTTCTCTTTTGTCTGTAGGGTGAGCAGTCTTTACACTAGATACCTTCTTGGCAATTAGTGAAATTAGTATACTGCAATACCTTGAATAATGCAGTTTTGAATAGTGCCCGTTTTGATATAGTACGATTAAGATATTGTTATACAGATTAGAAAGCACTCAGAGAATACATACCTCTGCCAACCCCACTGCCAGGAGAGTAATTGTGCATGGATCCGCCCCAAAAATTGAATCCGTTCTATTATTGCCTATTGTTCATCCTACCACAAAATTTCATTGAAATTCAGAGAGATGGGGGGGGGGGATATAAAATTTTGGCAATATTGTATGGTGTGGACACATGACTATAATATAGAGGAGTTAATTTTTACATCTGTCCAAAAATTGAATCACTTCCTCTATAGCCTTTTATCCACCTTACCTCTAATTCATTGAGAACTTTTGGAGATATCAAGTGCACAGACAGAAGCATATACATACATGAACAAAAATCACTCTCAATCAAAAACTGATTCCTGCGTCTGCCCCTAAATCTAACCATCTCTCCCTTAGCCCATTGCCCAACTTTCAAGTGAATTTCATTTGAATCCATTCCAATCTTTCGGCAATACTAGGAAGACACGACTGAATATACATATATACATATATATATGTCTCCAACTTTGTTGACCAAGGTAAATTATTGTAAATCAGTCAAACCTGAAGGAAAAACAGACCAAAAACAAAACAAAAAACAGACCAACAAAAAAACAAAAAACAGACTCCCCCCCCAAAAAAAACAGAAAAAAACAGACCAAAAAAAAAAAAAAACAGAACCCAATAACAGTTCCATTAAATGACAAAGGTAAATTTAAATAAGTTTTGAACAGTATGGAATTATTTGGAATGAATTAACTGCACTCAAGGTATACCTGTATATTTAAATTGCCCTGAAAAGATACCAGAGGTCTCCAAAGATAACACATGAAAAGTTTCCAAGCTTGAAAGTATCACTAAAAAAATGATATTATAACAAAAACTTTAATGATTATAGAATCACTGGAAAAGATTCAATTCATTATAATACAAGTATCAATCACCGTGCTTACTCCGTTTCGGTAGGCGGTAGTTCAATCTATCACCGACTCATACAAAGAGTTTAAAAATGGTAGTCAATGCCCATCCACTAAGCACATGGTCTAAAGGAAGCTCTCCCTGAGTCTAAGGTGATGTAAGCAGAATGAAGCTTCAACAGGCTTAGCAAGCTAGAAGTTGCCCATACTAAGAATTGGTAATTTGTACCTAACACAGCGATATCCTCAATATAGATATAAGTGAAGAACGATACAATAATACTAGTAAAATATTGACTAAAAAATGCAAAAAA
The DNA here is from genome assembly GCA_963457665.1 of Thysanoteuthis rhombus. NCBI lineage: Eukaryota > Metazoa > Mollusca > Cephalopoda > Oegopsida > Thysanoteuthidae > Thysanoteuthis > Thysanoteuthis major. Next base: position 13,705,435 of record OY735200.1, read on the forward strand.
ATTTAGAATAGAAAGAGAGGGGAAAAAACTTAATTCTATATCTGATGTTGCCAATGCAAAGCCAAGGGGCTGATCATAAAAATTTGTTGGAATAAAGACCTGGTCTTGAGAAGACTAGAGACTTGCAGGGATCACCAAACTCACACATGCAACAGAAACTGAGGCTGTCACCAGCCTCCACACTCCATTGGGAGTGGTCTCTAAAGAGACAGACTGCTTTACTTTACAATATAAACCTTGAACAATCTTTGAAATACATGATTTTAAAAGGGAAGAGAAGGTATTTAAAATCATTTTGCAAACTGTAAATTTTTAGTTCTGAAGTTGTATACTTGAAGAATTTGGTATCAGAAAAAAAGATGATCAGTTAGTATAGTGGATGTTAGTGAAATGAAGATTTTTAGTGAAAAGAATGTACTCATTTAGGCTTAGGTTTTTTTTTTATAATGGTTACAAAGCAAGGGCAACAAGGACATAACGGATGGATTCAAGTGTTCACATTTTCTAAAAAAACCCTGAGAAGTCATATCATTTTGAAGGACATAAGATATGGATTTCATTTATGGCAAAACTTTACAAATATAAAGGTCATGTAACCTCATTATGTATTAAAAATGGTGGCAAAATTAAGAGTAGGTCTGGCCTGATTGAGTTAAGAATTTATATTATAGCAATGATGAAATGTTACTCCACCTGAATGCTTATATATCCAAAAAAAAGTACAATGGCCGTTAAATTTGCAAGGTGAAAAATATGTTGTTACACTTCTCTGAACCAACAAGACTGATTTCAAGCAATATCCATAACAATCGTAGTCCCCAAATAAGGAGTTTCAAAAATAGAACGCTTTTAGAAATAATGATGAATATTTACGAGACCTGATCCATCAAGTTACGGTGAAAATTAGAATAGAAAGAAAAATAAAGACAAAATATGTATGACACGCAATAATTTAGAGTTCATAGTTTTAATTTAACTAATATTTTTCTCTCTGAAATATTACACAACACATCTCCATACTAGAGAGATATTTGAAGTTGAGAAACAAAGGTGAACAAAACCTTGCATAAGAGAAAGGGAATAGAGTTGTATAAGTCATATGCTGTTAAGTTGATCCCACTGAACTCATGATAAATCTTTCAAAAAGCGTAATGATGCACATCATTCTTTCTTTCAGTTGCTATCATGTTTAAAAAGGTAATGCACTTCATTTTGAGTAGACTGAAATATGGTGTTGTTTTTTTCCTTTAGTTCCTACAATGCTGCTTAAGACAGAGCAAGGAGGGAGAAACCTGAAAGCTATGTCTCATATATCAAAAACAGATTTTACTATCTGAATTCATCTTTCTTAGATTCTACTTTGTTATCCGAGATCAATAAGCATGATCAGTCAAAACTTGGAGATATACTTTACTAGAAACTGGTTTATTTCTGGTTTTCACTTTAGGCAATTTATTGTGTATAAATCCAAATTTCAAGTTGCCAATATGGAATCAACGAAAATATTCAAGGGGTCGTCAGGACCAGTTTCTTCCCTTTTGTTGTTTTTAGTTATGTTCAGCACATCTCTAGAAGACATTATTTGGTTGGTCCTTAATAGGTTAAATCAGAATTTTCTCAGCCACATAATGTTGGATTGATAAGAAACTCGGTCCAGACCTTTGCATTAATGATCCTCATCTTCCTCTTGCTACTATGAATAATGTAAAATATCAATTTTCCGGCCATAAAATGCTGGAGTGATATGAAATTAGGTCCAGACATTCAGATAAACCATTTTCATCTTGCTACCATGGATGGTGGACACATTGTTGAGCTTATATCTTCGGTTAATATAACATTGCAGCCAATGTACCCAGCAGCCTTCTCCTAGTTTCAATAGCATTTAGGAACATTCTGGGAATTTATTTAATCCACAGAATCAGGTTGTTCTCTCATTGTAATAGATTACATCCAGTATCCTTCCAAGAGAATTTCAGAACTTGTGAATTCTTCCTCATGTCCTCTCAAGAATATATTCCTGCATTACCTGATCCAGAAATAGATTTACCAGTACTTTTATTCACAAGGCTATGTTCTTGAACAGTGAAATTCTGTCAAAACCCAATGTTCTTTTCCCATGGTATTCTTATCTATGCTAGACCTACTGGCTTAATTAGGCATTGCATATGAACTCGGCTCAAATATTGTGATAAAAACAACAAAGATGAGGAAACTGGTTCAAACAAAAGAATCATTGTATAATAGTAACAGTAATCCAACTTCTATTCAGACAGAATGTGAATTCTGTAACTTTTGGATTATACATATATACATATTTTTTTTCGCATAAATGTGTTCATTTTTAGAATGAAATAAGCTCTCATGTACCTGTATGATAGATTATCTAAGACTTGTCAATTTAGCTCAGTCAGTAAGACAGCTTCCTGAAAATTGGGAGTTCAAATACTGGTAAGCAAGGTGGATGTGAAATCAGTTCACACCCTTAATTCGTTTGAAGATTATTCTTGTCATTCTTGTTACAGTAGAAAAATAAAGTCAACTTCAGTTTGAACATAGTAAAGATCTAAACAAAAGATAGATTTGCATTCCTATTAGTTACGAACAAGTCTTTTGCTTGTTATTCTATTGAATGCATGGCTGAATGTTGATACAAAAATTTGGAATTAGCCTTTTGAGACTCCTGGGATATATACATGTCAAGGTTTCTATGACTGAGACATATGTTCCATAGATCTCTCATAAAAGTCTACTGGCACATTTCAATTCAGGCATTAACCCCCTGAATGGGTTAGTCTTAAAAGGGTTAATGCAATGCCAAGTGACCTTAATGAAAAAAACATCATTATAGCATAATTTACAAAAGACCAATTGAAACATTTCTCATAAACAATCCCCAATACCAATGTTGATATATTTAAACTTCCCAGAATAAAACTGTGGGAATAAGGTTTTATTTATTTCCTAAATTGACACAGAGCTGACTTTACTGAGGCTGCCATTAAATTTATTAACTGCATTAGAATATTTTCTACTGACAAAAAGATAGCAGACAAGAGGAGAGTACTCTTGACCCCCCCCCCCCCAAAAAAAACAGGGTAAATATTCCATAACCTATTCTGGTGAATACATTCATTTTAATCAAGTGTAAGCTATACTAGTTTTATCTTGTCATATCTAGCCAGGTGTGGTGGTTTAGTTGGTTCCAACAAGAATGTCCTAAGGAATAAAAATCAAATTTTTAAAATGAAAATACAGTAAACTCTCGGTGTAACTGATTTACAGGGTTGGCTAATTGTCCATCAAATCAAATGTTACTGGAGTAGAGGCATTTTTTAAAACCTTTTTTTCTTTAACCCTTTTCAAATGCAAATATATCAAAGATATTTATATATTAACAAATGATATATATCTATCGAGATCATATGAAGAATAAACACCCTGAATTTGATGGAGCTCACAACACACAAGCTGAAATATACAGAATAAGGAAAAAATAAATAAAATGTGCCTGGTAAATGTTTCTCTATACTGGTTGGCTCAGTTATTTTTATCAGGTTTCATACATTTTTGTAGCTTGAGATAATGTTTATTCTAATGTTGAATATGTATTTCTAATGTAAATAGTTCATGGATTTGCCCATGGGGGCATTTTTATTTGATAAATAAATAATAATGAAAATTTTCCAGACATTGGTTGTCAGTATTCTTACTGAAAGGTAAACAAAATCCACGTGGAATTGACCAGGACCGTTTTTTCTAAATAAGAAATAAATGAAAGAGTATTTCTTATTTAATTTAACCAAAACAAGAATATATACAACAAAATTCATTTTTTTACATAACAATAGAAACACAAAAGCGAAAAGTTGAATACTATTCAATTGAAAAAAAAAAAAAGAATATTAGGAAAATTTTTAGCAAGTAATTTTTCGTACTTTCAACCCTTAAAGCTTATTTACCACCAGATTTTCAGTTTTGAGAAAAAATAATTTAATTAGTTTTATTTTAGATCATTGTTACTTTGACATTTTATCAAATAAATAAAAATACGTTCAGGTATTCTAACAGATTATTATGACAGAGATTAAACAGTTATTTTAAAAATTTTGCTTATACACTGTAGTGAGTAAATGCCTCATAGATTATAAATACAAAGAAATTATAAATTTGTAATGAATTATTTTATATAAAAAGGAAAACATTAATTCAAAAAAAGCGTGGTGAAGATCGTGACAAAAAGTGAAAGTGAGTCTATTGTATGCAGAGTTGATAATACAAATTTGATTATTTTCCTGTTAAAACTGCTTAAAAAAAAAGGAAAAAAAAAAGAAAAAAAAGAGGCTAAAATCAGTTAGATCTTTCTCTATTCATGGCAAACTTTATGACTAAAAATGTTATCAATTACCTAACAAAATAACTGTATACCTAGACAACATTATATATATATATATATATATATATATACATACACACACACACACATACAAGATAAACTGAATTGGCTGATCATTTGGAAAAAAAAAAAAAAAAAAAAAAAGGCCAGATTTTCAGCTATCTGCAATTGCTGATTTTCATTGGCTAAATAGAGGGAAAATTAGCTAGATCTAGCATGTGCACTGCATATGTAGTTAAAGTGTGTGCTAAATCCCAAAACCGTTACATTGGGGTCTGTTGAACTGATGATTGAACACAAGGGTTTAGTTCCGCATTGTGATATAGTTAGTCGACCCCTACCCACACTAAAACATTGTACACATTTATTCTATTTTTCAAATCAGAGCTTTCTGAAGATGTGGGACTAAAAAAATACCTACGTGTGCCGTTTTTGCTGAATTACAGTAATCCAACACACATGCATACTTAAATCCATACAGAAGAACTATCTTCATAATAAAGATGATAGTTTTTCTTTTATATGGATGCATGTACTGTAAGCAAAAAAAGAAAAATCATGACAAAATTATAACTATTATTCAATAGTAGTACCTATTTTAAATGTTTTAAAGCAGTTCATGTGAGGAAAAACAAAAAAAAAAGTCAGCAATAGAGAAATAAATTTGCTTGAAATTTATCACACTAGACAACAAAATTGAACTTTTTTCTTCATCAAAGTTGCAGAACAACTTTTTTACACCAATTTTTGATAAAAATTATAAATTTAGTTCTCCATGAGACCCTCAAAAGAGGAGGAAATCACGCGAAGAATCACTCTGGGATGGCAAGCCTTCGGCAGAGTAAGCTCAACTTCCAAAAACCAGACAATCCCAATAATCCTGAAAAGAAGAGTATACAACCAATGCATTATTCTGATTGTCACTCATGGAGCTGAAATATGGAACCTAACTGAGAGACAGGCCTGCAAACTGAGAAGTATGCAACGTGTGCATGAGAGAATCATGCTCAACCTTACATGGAGAGATCACAAGACCACACAGTACATAAGGAAGAAAACTGGATTCCAAGACATCATAGAAACTAATAAAGAACTAAAATGGCAATGGGCAGGCCATGTTGCAAGAATGAAAGACAACCGATGGACATCATGACTCGCAACATGGATCCCCAGAGATCACATGAGAAACTAAGGCCGACAGAACACAAGATGGAGAGATGAACTAGACAAATTCAGGAAATACTGGCTCTGTGACGCCAATGATAGAGAATTGTGGTGAATCCTGGGGAAGGTCTATGTCCAATGACGGACGTTAAAAGTCTGATGATGATGAGGTTGATAAATTTAGTGTTTCACTCCAGCAAGTCACACTTGGGGGGGGGGGGGGGGTTACAGGCACATTCAGTTTTCAGTCCTGCTGTTTATGAGGCAGAACTTTTCAAGGGGGAAAATCATAACTATGTAGAAGATATATATATATATATATATATATATATATATATATATATATATATATATATATATATATATAAATAAAAAAAAGATACTCAACAGAAGGACAAGGTAAAAACATTGAGCTTTGGACCCTTTATAGGGCTCTATAGAGGTTATATGCTAATATATACAGCTTTCAACTTATGAGAACTGGACATGATACATTAAAACAGATCATATTTTTACATGCCTGATGAAAATTTATTATTGAGTAGTGTTAATTAGGGGTCAAAAGCTTAATCTGATACAAGACTACAACAGTGGAGCACTTAGTGAGGATCAAATTCACCAGCAATAGCTTATAAGACTAACTTGCCAAATAGCAAAGCATGACAAGTACTCCTTGTGATGGATTCATATCTACACTTGGCAACAAAAAGGAAAACATTGTTTACTATCTTTTCATTAGCTTTGATACTTGCATTCTTGTTCACATTTTTCAAAGATTTGTACGAGCCAGATGATCCAATGCATGATGGATACAGCATTATCAACTTTTTAGTTCTACAAACTGTTAGATACAAAAATAGAATTAATTAGCAGTTATATGCCCCATGTAGAAGTCAATGTGTAAACAATATCAGGTTTAACATATGAAATGACAGCAATTACATCACCAAAGAAAGTAATGAGCAATCGGTTTAAGGCACCAACTTCTCAAAAGGAGTTGCCCCCCACCAAGTTGCCCTAAAAGTCACCATAGGTTTCTTCAGTTTCTGAGTTGATCTAGTCGGCTATGTACATGTATGAGTGATGCATATATAGGCAGCACTAATGGAGTTAGAGGGCAGGAAATTTCAACATTCACTCCCTATTATGTCTAGAAAAAAACAATTATTTTGTTTTTGAAAATTCCCCATCAAAATAGGTTTTTAGTTGGGAGGACTTGATTTGCAATGCAAGTTCATGCTAAACTGGTCCCCAGTGTTCAGGCTTGTTTTTGAAAATTCATCACAAAAAGTGAGCGAAGAAATCAAGCGAAGAATCATACTAGGTTGGCAAGTTTTTGGTAGAGCAAACTCGACTTGAAAACATGAAAATCTCACTTGTCCGAAAAAGAAGGGTGTACAACCAATGTATCCAACCAATGGTCACATACGGAGTTGAAACATGGGAATCTAACCAAAAGATTTACCCTCAAACTGAGAACCATGCAACGTGCGAGTGAGAGAATCATACCCAGCCTCAAATGGAGAGATCATAAGACAGTGCAGTATATAAGGGAAAAGACAAGAGTCCAGGACATCATAGAAACTGATAGAAAACTCAAATGGCAATGGGCTGGACGCGTTGCAAGAATGGCAGATAACCGCTGAACATAACAATTCACAACATGGATCGCTAGAGATCAGGTATGAGGCTGTGTCTGACAGAAAGGGACGAGCTAGATAAATTTAGAAAGTACTGGATCCACAATGCCTGTGATAGAGAGGTCTGGCAAATCCTGTGGAAGGTTTATGTCTAACGATGGACACTAACATATCGATTATGATGAATATTTGGCAATCATCCCCTACAATATATCCGAGATAAATCAAAAAGCATACTTACGTGTAATCATTAGTGAAAGTCACTCAATAAAAATCATCATGTGACCAAAATCTTTTAGCAGCATTGTGAAAAAAATGAAGGTTATCAAGTAAATAAATTGGAAAAGGGGTGATCAATAAATAAATTATTTTTTATTGGGTAGTTCGAATTTTCGAAAACAAGCATGAACCCTGCTAGACACAAATTTGACTAATTTAGCATGAACTTACAATGTACACTGAACTGATTATAAGCAACACCGTTGAATCAATTACATCCAAAATATTGAAAAAAAAAAAAGAAAAAAGAAAAAAAAAAAGGAAATTCATGTTCTGTAAGTGGCCTTGTTCAAGGGAGGCAACCCATTTATCTTATCCTATAAAAGCCAAATTGGTATGTTTATTTGATTAGTTGTCAGTAGTGTCAGAGTCCTATTATAATCTAAAACTCATGATGGATTAAGCTTTGTGAAATAGCTAAACAGAGCCAAAAAACTATAAAAGGGTTGTAAAATGTAATGTCACAATGAGAAAAAAAAATTGAGATTAGAAATTATTTAATTAAAAAAAAAAAAAAACTAATAAAATAGCTTTAGGCTCCTCAGTGCTGATTTATACATCAATAACCCATCATTTTTTTTACAGAGATATGCTAGTATATATATATATATATATATATATATATATATATATATACACACACACATACACGACAAATGAGTAATCCAAGTTGAAGGATTGCTTTCTCTTCATGGATGGCTAATATTTATTCACTAAATGGTTGGTTAATATTTAGATAAAATCTATGGGTGCTACTGTAGCATTTGGTTGACTACAGTATCTAATCTATAGTACAGTAATGCCCAGTCTACCAAGACCCTGACTGACCTGATTATCATGTATAGACCACTAGCAAGATACTAAACTTGTATATCCAAACAAGCATTAAAATTCATGTACCTACCTTCAAGCTTCATTAATATTTAATGGACTTTTTAATTCTATCAATATTAAATAAAATATTTGCCTTCAATGTTACTTGTCTATTCTAGTTACGAACACAACAGGTTTGGTTAGTCACTCAACAGAAACCGTCACGTAGCCACCAGTGGGTGATGAATCAAAATATTGGAAAAAGGGAAATCAATGAATGAGTTACTTTTCTTGCCTTTTGATGGCCCATTGAAAAATCTGGATTTTCAGAAAACAAATGGGCACATACTAGAAACAAATTTAGCATAAACTTACACTGCAAATTGACCCCCCCCCAACTTTTGGTGGCAATTTTCAAAGAACAAAAACTTATTAGACATAAGTAGTAAATTTTAGCTCTCTATCGCCATTGGTGCAGCCTGTACATGTCATATATAGCCAGCTTGACCAACCTGATTACTGAAGAAACCTATTTTGACAGTTTTGGTTGACTGTTTCGAATAAACAAATTTTATATTATTATCTATTTCTATTATTATTCGTCCAAAGTTTTATTTCTACAGAGTAATTCAGAATTTATAATACAAATTTTGTGATGAACTTACAACTACTCATATAATGAATAGTGTGATTTTCTTAGTTCTGTCTGTAACCATACATGACGATAAGCACATAATTTTCATTTTTGGTAAATAGAATTGAGTAAGTAAGTAAAGCATTCGTCTCTTTAGAGACAACTCCCATTGGAGTATGTATGGCCGAAGACGAGTTTTTATGAGCAGCCCTTTGGCAGGATGCAACTCCACAAGGAGAATGCTTCCACTCTAACCACAAAGCAATTAGCTGCTTAGTGCACAGGTGAATTTGCCCAATTGAAAAGTTTTCACATTCATTTGGGAATTGAACCCTGGATCTTGTTCATGTGAGGCAGATGTGCCAACCATTATCTAAGCAGCCTGAACAACATGAATAATTTGTGAGTAATTACATAAAGTGGTTGTATAACACCTTGTTTCCTACAATGAAAGGGTGTGGAAACTTTTCTGATTAAGTACAATAAAGATCACCAAGAATGAGTTTCATTCTGGATTATTCCTGAATGAAAGAAACAATTCATTTGGGTTTCTATTCCATCTTTACGAACAGATTCCTAAGATCGAAGACAGTCTGATCTTTTTCCCAAGCTTTATTCAAATATTTTGAATACAAAGCTAATTCTTGCCTTGGGTAAATGCAAAGCTAATCAAGAACAAAAGAGATAATTTAGGTTAAGCTAAAAATGGAAAAAGAGCTCTATGGAAAGATTTTTCTATGAAGTTATCAAATGATCAAAGTGTAAAAATGATTATGAGAATTTCTGAAGTGAGGAATTTTCAATGAAGTTATTAGGTTATCAGAGTGTAAAAACAATCATGAGATTTAGCTGAAAATACTTGCCCTCTGGGCAGTTATCCTTAGATATGAGGCTATGATCATAAAATATAGAGCTCACAGTTGCAAAATCTCAAATTAAGAAAAAAATGATTCAGTGTTTTACTATTGTTGGCTCCAGGTAGCTGACAAAAGTAACATTTTTTTCTGAAAAAGCAGAGAGATTCAGATCTAATTTTTGAGTCTGCAAATTCTTTAATGAAAGACTTTCCAAAATCTAAAATTACAAATAAGCATAATCTTTTTTATTTTATGAAAAGAAATAGTAATTAAAATTAATACAGTCCATTTTGTTCATATACAGAGAAAAACTTTTCTAATTACCTTGTATGTAATTTTATCTGAGCATTGAGAACAAAATTGCACCCCTATCAAAATAAATGCAGAGATTAAAAAAAAGAAAAAGAATTGAATAATAATTCCAACTTGCTTAGTTTTTGCTATGTAAATAGAGAAAGACTAACGATATGATAAAGCCATTTTGTATCTCTAAGAGAGTCAGATATGACCCAGGACGGGATACTGCTTACACATCTGGGCAGGTTCCACCCAGCATGTGTTATCAAGCCTCGATAGGGTACAGAATTGAGTGCATGGATTGTTGGTGATACTTATCTCTCCAACCGCTCTCCCACTGACGTGATGTAGCGATCCCGGCACTTTTCTATTGCTATTTTCATGGAAAGCGTTCAGAGGAGCTCCATCACCTGGTTCTGCCAGTAAGAGATTTTCTAATCCTATCCACACTTTCTGACCATTCCACATACCCGCTGCAATGTCCAATCAAGCAGATTTTTCCCCAAAGGCTGGTTTGTAGAACAAACTTCCCTGGGAGTGCTTTCCTGTTGAATATAGCATCTATCTTTTCAAATACAGGGTCAATAAATATCATATGAGCCCGAAATCACTTTGACCCTATACTTAGAATGGTCCCAGGGCTTTGTATAAGGAGACCAAGTAAAAATAAAATTAAATTGATAGCTGTTTCAAGTATCTGTAAATCGAAATTTCAAATGGTTCTGTGTTAAGCCCTTTGAATGCATTTTTGAGCTTTGGAAAAAAAAGAAAAAAAAAAAAAAAAAAAAAAAGGAAAAAACTAAGGAATTTTTTTCACAAATATAGCCTATAATTAGCTGGAATAAAATAACTAAAGCCTACAACTGCTGCTTATGGGTAAAACGCAGTTATTAAGGAGATACCTTATGACAAATGGGTTAAACAATTAGGAGATATAGAAAGATATGAACAATTCATCTATCATTGGAGGGTCCAATTTATTATTTGATAACAATAGAAAACTGATAACCCATCATTCTGACTACTGATTCAAGTACAGAGTTTCTAGAAATAGTATAAAACCTGCTTCAAGTAATCTGAAATATTTGAATATATAATGTATCTGTATGTATTTCTTTGAAATATTATAATTTATACAAATCTCCTGACTCCACCGATTTGATCTAATAGAACTGTTAGTATAGAAGTATTTGGTTAAAATGATAAGATGGGTCTGTTTAGTTTTAGGGACACAAAAGATTCTTCTTTTCCTACCAATTTATAAAAGGTAATTTGGGTTTTGGTGTATGAAATGTGTAACTGGTCCACAGACTTGTCACTTAAAGCAATAGATATGGATGTATTAATCATGAGGGGTGAGTTTTTAATTCAATACCAATAGAGGAAAAAACATTCAAAAAAACAATCCCCTATTTGGGGCCAGGGACATCTTACACTGATGTATTGATTATGGAGGGATCAATTCATAACAATAGAAAACAGATCCCCTCTTTATTGATATGTGTATACATACTAGAAACAAAATCAAACGATTTTTAAAATAAATGCTGTGAATGTAAAGAGAAAAAATAGAATAATAATTCTGACCAGTTTAGTTTTAGTTATGAAAACAAAAACTACTGATAGCTGTTTTCAACTTCCAGAATTTGTAATGATCTCAATTGAAAATGAGCTTTTCTGCTACGAAAAAAAAAAAAAAATGGTTATTTTGAAAGTATAGCCAACAACCATCTAGAACCATGGTTCCCAAACTTTTATGGGATGCAGTTCCTTTGGCTCTAAGGACACATTGTTTAAAACATCAAAAATTGCCAGAAATGGTCAAGTGAAAACTTGTTTACAATACTCCAGTACAAACCAAACATAAGAATTTACTAGGAATACTTTTGTAACCAAGTCAACAATCCTATATTTCAATTCCTAAAGCAGAGGTCCCAAAACAGATTTGTCAAAGGTGATCATAAAATGGTTGGGGCAGTAACCCTCTTTGCTTCCACCGGATCGTACCTGAGAATGTTGTGTGGAAAGAGAGGATGCAAGTTGCAGAGTGACCCGAGGGAGGAAGAGGGTTATACCAAATGTGTACAAATGTTCACTTTTCACTCGGTATACTTTGCAAAGCAACATAAACCGGAAGTGTGCACACTGTACATGTGTGTAAGAGTGTATTTTTTCAGTCATCCCAAACTTTTGTACATATTTGTCTATGTGACTCTGTGAGGGCAGAGACCGGGGTTGCCATTTCAGTTATTTTATAGTCAAATTTGAGAAAAAAAACCCATCCCTTGAGTGTGTGTGTGTTTGTTTGTTTGAACACTTCAGACTTGATAAAAACTGCCTACTTGGTTCTGAGGCCACTCTACTGCCCCCCACCATCATTCCTTGGAGTGATATCACCCACTTCATGAAACCTTAATCTAGAATGAAATATATGAAGCTTCTAACCATTGTTATGGGGTAAAATGCAGTCATCAGGTAGATATCTCGTGACAAAAAGTTCAAGCAATTTTAAAAGGTATACATGATTTTTGAGTTGAGCAATTGTGAAAACCAGCAAATGTTCTTCAGATTAGACCATTCACTTTTATTGCACCTTTTCAATACAGATGGCAAAATTGTTTTTAGTATTTTCCTAAAAATATTTATATAATGGTTTCAGTACTACAGAGGACAATAGCCAGAGATTACTTATTATGGTAATCATGACGAACAGACTAGACCGATCTGCAGAGAATTTCTTGTCTTAATCCTCTCTTAATTGCTTTATTTTTTTTTTTAAAGCCAATACTTTCATTGTTAATCTCAGATTATCTGCAGTTGTTACATGAACTAATTATCATGCAAAACAAAGAAAGAGGATAGATAGTAATGATTTGCTATCCATCACCAAATTTACACAGCAGAAGAAAAATCCAAAGTAGCAGATATCTATATCTATGAGCATTATAGATCTTAATATACACACTGATTGCAATGTGCACGGGGTGCAAAATATTCAAAGTAATATTCACACAAATCTGATCAGTCAAGAACAAACATCTTTATTAGATAAAACTTGACATCCATTGAATAAGGGTAAGCAAATGAGAATTAAAGATTTATATGATACTATCTGGACCCGTGAATATTCCAAGGGAGTCGGCACCTGAGATAATCCTTTATCTCATGTCTCTGCCCAGTCTATGTTTTTATCTAAAATGTTATACAAACAGGAATTATTTTTGTCTGAATTTTTTTAGATGAAGGCTTACCATGATGCACGAGTGCTTTTGAACTGTTATTTTCATCTTTCTTATTTTCTTTGCACTACTGGAGAAAAACGACTGCTCAAGTCCCTTTCCTTAAGAATAGTACATATTAAAGCTGATGAAGGCCATAAAGTACAAAGGCTGGAACAAATTGTTACTTGAAGTAGGGGAAAAATCACTAGAGCAAAAATTTCCCTTCACCTGCGGCTTTCAGGGTAGTGTCAACTACATCGGGTAGCTTTCAGGGTAGTGTCAACTACATCGGGTAGCTTTCAGGGTAGTGTCAACTACATCGGGTAGCTTTCAGGGTAGTGTCAACTACATCGGGTAGCTTTCAGGGTAGTGTCAACTACATCGGGTAGCTTTCAGGGTAGTGTCAACTACATCGGGTAGCTTTCAGGGTAGTGTCAACTACATCGGGTAGCTTTCAGGGTAGTGTCAACTCGAGCAATTAGCTTTCAGGGTAGTATCAACTCGATCAATTAGCTTTCAGGGTAGTATCAACTCGATCAATTAGCTTTCAGGGTAGTATCAACTCGATCAATTAGCTTTCAGGGTAGTATCAACTCGATCAATTAGCTTTCAGGGTAGTATCAACTCGATCAATTAGCTTTCAGGGTAGTATCAACTCGATCAATTAGCTTTCAGGGTAGTATCAACTCGATCAATTAGCTTTCAGGGTAGTATCAACTCGATCAATTAGCTTTCAGAGTAGTATCAACTCGATCAATTAGCTTTCAGGGTAGTGTCCACATGGGATGGAAGACTGAATAACCAGATATGAATGATACAATTTTTTGATACAGGATGCTGATCTCTGAATTTTACTGAGGAAATTCTCCTTTCAACAAACTCTCTAATTCACAATATTACTTCTCATTGTACCTGCATGTGTACCATGATTCAAATGGATCTTCCTCAAACTTTTGTACCAGAATGGAAACAGGTTTTGCATGTGGTCATATCATACTACCAAATAGAATCTTTTGTGATAGTTTCAGTTTTTGGCCAAGTTTTTGTCTTCTCTTTCAAGAACAGTAAAAATCTACATATAAAGGCTCCAACAATATCCAGTTCAGAGAATACTTCTCAATCATCAAGTTGTAAACCATTCCATTTTTTTCTCCGTAATATTAGTTCCTAACCAGGGGTTTCATAAAAAACTGAGCTTAGTTTCATAAACATTAATCTGTCCTACTCTTTTTGTCCACATCTAAAAGTGTAACCTAATTCAATTCTTATAAAAACAAGAACCAGGGATTTAAATATGAGTATACTGTCCACATTTGTGATGTTCGATTTCAAAAATAGTAGTATTACTAGCAGTAGAAGGAGGAGGAAAAAGAAAGTGAGGATGGTTCATCTGAAAATCTTGCTATTAAAAAAAAAAAAAAAATAATTGGTAAGTTTAGATTAAAACAAGTGTACAATTATTATCAGTTATTAGTTTTGGAGTCTTGGAGAATGGTTATTTTATTTAATAAGTAGGCTTTAGATAGGTATACACAACAAATTGAAAAGTTTAGCTGATTTTAGAAGTTATTAATAACAAATGATAATTGGCAACTCTGCAAAGAATAAACATCACACACTGATGATATCACACCTCTTATGACATAATAGCAGCTGTTAAATAAATCAGAAGCCCCCCCCTTTCCTCTTTCAGTTGTTTAACATAATTTGGACTGACTGACAGACCATTTTAGACACAAATTAGAATAATATCTCTTTTCCATCCATCAATTTTATTAATATTTTTCTGTCAAAGAAAAAAAAAAAAAAAAAAATCTCCAAGCCGTTTAACCCATTTTTTACAAGGTATCTCCTTAATAACTGCATTTTACCCATATGCTTTCTGAAAGGTTTTCTAAGATATCAAAAAAAAGTTGAATTAGTTATTTAGTTTACTTTCAAATTTGAGAATGACTTATGAAATTATTTGATAGTCGCATTTTTAAATGAATAAAATTTTTTGAAAATTTTTTTCATTTTTATGGATAAATATTAAATAAATAATAATTGAATACAAAGAGTCCTAAAATCTTTCAATACACAGATTCTCAAAGTCTTTCGAATATTTTTTTGATCCACAGATTGATATGAACAAATAGATATCAAAGTTTGCGATTGATGTTGTAATAAACCTCACACCTCTGCTCACTTGACGTTAAAAATGGAGTACAAATTAAAAAGAGAAAAATGAAAGAAAACCAGACGTACATACATCAATTTAGATTATATTTTTTTGAATAAATGACATTGTTAATCTTATTTTCATTTCTTTCATCTTTTTGTGTGCTGTTTTCAACATCAAGTGGGTGAAGGAGTAGAACTTTACAATTAAGAAGGTCTGATATTTCTAAAACTGAACAAAAAGTAGATAAATCAAGTTTTTAGTAATACAATATATAAAAAAATTGTTTATATTGTTTGAAAATAAATTGTGAATTCATACTGCTTATCCATAGGATTACTTGGAAAAAAAAAAAGAGCAATTGACTAACACCTGCCAGGATGGGTTTTTCAGCAAGTATTATAAAGTCAACAGCCTTCTTAAAAAAGAATATAAGGTTTAAAAAATGATAATACATGGTTTATCTAAAATGACAGGTCATTGTAGTCCTTTATACCCTACGTTTTGAACCTCACAGTTATTATTGTACCCACTTCCTTCACTTGTATAGCTATAAATAGACAACTTTATCATTTGCCAATATTTAAGGAACAAACACAACTTACTGGAGTTGGATATTTTAGTTTAAATGAATAATTGCAGAGTTCATCTGATCCAAAAGATACTAAAGATAAGAGCCATATGTATATTTTCTCATTAAATATTGAGGATTATGCAGCTAGGGAATCTATATTTAATGTTCCCGGTAATTGCTTTTGAGTAAAAAGAATGTGGACCACATGAAAGACCTGAATACATCAACAGATTGCAGGTGACATTACAGCAGGGGTTAAGAATAAACAAAGGTGTGTTACTTGATCTGGATTCCTAAATCAATATCACGCTGATCACAATAGGAAATGCTTATAGCCTTTGGCTTAGCACCAAATATACAAGTATATGGAGAAAGTAAGATAGTTCTCAATAAAATCTAAACTCTTCAAACAATATGCGTGCCATCATGCGGTTGTGTCCCTAACAGGGTCTGTATCGAATCTATCTCATCACACCGAGCCTGCATTTCAGAAAGGCTGAAATGAAGCAAGATGCTCTGATGGCTTAGCCATAACTAAGACTAAGGAAATTAAATGGTACATGTTGAGCTTCAATCTCTGACAAGACTTATCCAATTTGTAGCCCCTAGGACATTACCCTAAATTTCATTTCTCATTATTCATCAATTTCATTGATCTCCACATGACATCAATGTTCAAAGCAGGGATTCAACCACTGCTACAGCCACCTTGTCCAAATTCTATCCTTTCTATCAATTGTTTCACCATAGATGTTTTGGTTTAGCTCCTTAGTTCTGCTTTATTCTGAGGATAATAGACCAATATTAACATAATTTTAAAGAGTTTCTAACTCCCATACAAAATTCTCCCTATCACGTTTGATACCAATGGCCATGTAGTATAAAAAAACAAAACAAAAACGGGATGTTCAATTAGATTCAAGCAATTTTCAAGACAGCACTTCAAGTTTTCTCTCTCTAAATATCCAAAATTTTGATTTTTATAACTCCTCAACATGACAGTAGGGGTTGCAGCCGATCTCAAATTGAAATACGTTTAATTCTTTGATGTATTTCACTTCTACTAGTCTATTGTTTCACACGAACCTGCGGATAGAGAAAAAAAGAAGTTTTCTGACCTATGTTTCCCTAGAGAAAGGATAGTATTTTTATAATTTTTCCACCTATTTGCCAGTTTTATTCATCATGAATTAGAACATAGAACAAAGTTGGGTGCATATCAAATGGTGGCTGGGAAATTAGCAGTTTATTGCATTATACAAACTGAGGTACTTGGCGCTGCTTGGGGAAAAATGCAATCAATACTGAAAGGTCATGTAGTAAATTCTCACATGGGGCTTCTCAAAGTAAGGATCGCAACCCAGTAACTAGTGCAACATATCCTATGTTTATCCTGAAGTCAAGTTGAGGGTGCTACTGTTTAGGAGTCTTTAAAACCATGGAGCAAACATTTTTCATCCTCATAGTATTAGATATATTCATGATGGTATTTCTGTGTGTGTGGAGGGGGGGTAAGAGTTAGCAGCATGAAGAACTCAATATTTGTATTTAGGCTGAGTTGGTTTACATTTTCTCTGTAGTAATGTCCCTGAAAAAAGCATTGATCCAATTCTCTATACTGCTATCCGATCACCAGATATCTTGACAAAATGTCTTGACCCTAGAATGCGATTATGGTTGACGAAGAGTGAGTGAGCAACATGGCCAAACCACTCTTCCATAATTATCTTACCTGCTAAGGCAATAGCAGCAAAATGTTATCACCATAATCAATCTTGACAAGGATACAATAAGAACAGCCAATAAATATATTAAAAAAGCCTGATTAGTCACCAAATAGAATTGTCATCTGACCAACATTCTTTGGCAGCATATTGTGTTGGGGTGATTAACCAAAAAAATGGAGAAAGGGGAGGACCAATGAATAAGACACTTCTTACCTTTTGTCGAGCAAAAATTGTTTAAAAATTCTGAATTTAACCTCCCACTAACCCCCCTCCCGCCAAAAAAACAAAAACATTATTTCTAGACATTAGGAGTAAATGCTGAAATTTCCAGCCCTCTAGCTCCATTGGTTCAACCTGTACACACAATACATACACAGCCAGCCAGACCAACGTGAAAACTGAAGAAACCAATGTTGACAGTTGTTGGAGACAGTTTCAAACAATGCACTTACTCCTCTACAATGCTTATTTGTTGGATAAAGATTGACAATTCATGTAAGTTGTCCTTAGCAAATTCAGTGATATTATTTATTTTTCCGAACAGTGGGTGGATGTCAAAAACAGACTCCAAATGAAGTTGTGGAAGGTGTGATGTGCGAGTTGGATGCATCAAAGTGTAACCTGAGGATTCCATAACCACTAGCATGTTGGATAGGGGTAGGGGTGAAGTGTCAAAAAGAAAGCCAAATAATGGAAGTCAGTGTATGAATGTTTGTTCAAGCAAGCTACTATGCGCATGAAGCCATAAAACAAAAAAGAAGAAAAAAAAAGAAGGAGAAAAGCATCCATCTTGCCTAACAGGTTTTGGGGAGGAACCTTATTTGAGTTTTAGTTGAGTAAGAAAAACCAAATGAAGAAAATCTGTGGGGTTTGTTTTAATCTTCGGCCCATGAACTTGTCTTTTAAAAAATTCCAATTGCTTTAATTAAACAATAACAATTGAGCAACGAATATTTAAAAAAAGAAAAGAAAGATTTATATCTCAACTTTCAGTTTAGGATGAAAAAAGTATATAGAAGCCATTTACATTTGCTTTCCCTACCACTGTTACAAGGTAAATTCTTTTTCCACTTGTAGCAAAAGGCAGACAACCTTACAATAAATATTTGTGAAATAAGAAAACCCTTATTAAATAAACCCAAGTTACCAGTTATAAATGTAAAATAATGTGATGTTGTCGAGCAAGATGAAAGACTGAAATGTCATCTATGAATTAGATAACTATCACAAACCCAAGTAACAGATATAATTTAAGGAACAGAGAGCTACTGAATTCTATCTAAATGCTGGGATAGTGAGGCTTCTTACTCAACACTCCCTTGGATAAAGGAAATATTCAGGTATCTGTCAAATATTTGATCTAATACTCCAACAATACAGTTGTCCCTACATAACTAAATGTTAAAGTGCAGTCTGTGATATAAGGTAGGTGTGTGGTTGACCAAACATTTGTGGTGCATACATATAACTATAATGTAGAGGAAATAATTGTGCATGTGTCTATGCAAAAATTCAATCACTTCCTCCATAGCCTATTATTCACTAGCCCCCAAAATTTCATTGTGAACTTCTGGAGATATTATGTGGAAAGATAAGCATATACACTTATATATATAAACAAAAAAACAAAAACAAAACAGAAAAATATCATTCAATCAAAAAAATTCCTGGATTTGCTAAATATAATCTCCTCTTCCTAACTCCATAGCCCAATTCATACAATACTTTTGGAAATATTGAATGGAAGGAAAGATATGACTAAATACATAAACCTCTTCAACTTAGTTGACAGAGGTGATAATAGGCTACTTGATTCTCAAACCATTACTCCATTTTGAGATGCTCAAATAAACCGAATATTGTACCATGGCAAGTAAGGCTCAGAGATAAAGCATGGGACAAAGCCTTAACACATAAGAGAAACCCTTCAAGATGTCAGATGAGAATTTGAAATAGGTAGAGAGACTTATTTCAGTGAAATAACAACTCTTATCACTCTGAAGTCAATCATAAAATCCATAAAATGAAATAAAAATCTCTTCATTGCTATCAACTCTATGATCAGATTATCTCAGTCTTCCAATCATGATTAACACCCGAAAAGTTATTTTTTTTACCTACTTAGAAGACTAACTACTTGCAAACGTGGGTGTGAAAGCAAGTGAACTTTTTTTTGCTTTGAGCAAAAATCTTTATGTAAATAGGTCAAAGTATTTGCTTAAATTCAGTGAAAGTGGTAGGAGGTAGCAAACAATGGAAACAGTCATAAGATATTTGCAGTGATGTTTAGAGGGTTCATGGGAAGGTTTTCCAGGAGTAGAAAAGAGGGGTACAAAGCTGGTGATAGAGAAAAAACACAGAAGCATGGGTGGGAAATAGAAAGATTTAAGAATAAGCAATAGAAAAGGGAAGATGTTGAGGGACAGAAAGAAAGTGAAGGGCATGGATAAAACAGAAGAGAATAGGAGTAGATCTATGAAATTAATGAGGTAAATAAATAGGAAGCAGAGAGGAAAAATAAACTCTATAAAGATAAAGAGGGAAATACAAAAACAGTTCAAGGATGCTAGAGAGAAAAAGAGGGAGAAAGAGAAGCAGGTAAAATAGATTGTTCATGAATGAATTTCATTTCCACCTTAAAAATATGCTGAAACTGAATTTACACCTAGTGTATCTCAGTGAGATCTGGTTATATTTTTGTCAAAAAAAAAAAAAAAAAAAAAAAAATCACACCCCTTTCCTAACTGATTATAACAAGTTCAAAATTAGGATTTTAACATCCTTCGGGTCAAGATTATTGAAGTTCTGCATAACAGTCAGCCTGTAGCACATTGGTGACTTCAATGTATTAAATAAAGATAGTGTTAAAATTGTTGATAAAAAAATCAATTTTACTTAAACTATTTCAGGTAACACACGTCTTGTACATCGGTAGTCCGTAGTTTTTGTGGGTAATAGGATAACGCATCAAGGTAAGAAAGTATCACTCAGTTGGTTATTCTGGTTCACTATGACGAGGTCATCCCTGACAATGATGCCAACCCACAAAAGTCAATTTAGAATTTAAATGTGAAGAGCGATAAGTATTCTGTGGCTCAAAACTTAAGGCCTAACTGATTAATTCTCAATCATAGGATACCATATGATATTATCAATTAGTAATTTTACCATAGATTCCAGGGTAACTTATGCTTATCTACTTATAGTGAGGGGGAATTGATTAAAGCATGAAAGGAAATTGAAGGATTTGGTAGAAGTTAAAAATTTAATTATACAAATGCATAAGCATAGATGTTCTTTTTGTAATATGATATGTGATTAAATTACATGTTTTATAGAAAGGGGAACAACAAATGGTTTAAGCAGCTGTGGTGGGGCATGGGAAGAAATAGGTAAAGCACCACTGTTGTAAACAATATTTGTAAATGGAGGTTTTAGTATAGAAAACCAAGAGATACGTCGACTTGAACCAAAAATGCTTAAGATTTGAAAGCTGAAATGAGGAAATGATAAAAAAAAATCCCAAACAGCAAACTATGATATCTTCATGGGTGTTCACTGCCACTTTTCCAGACCAATTTATACCTTCTATGCACCTTCTTTGATACCCATAGATATATTGATTTATCTATTTCAAATTGTTTGAGAGTGAACGCACACATGAGAGAATCATGCTCAACCTTACATGGAGAGATCAGAAGACAGCACAATGTATTTGCAAGGAAATGGGAGTCTGAGACATCATAGAATCTATTAAAAAACTTCAATGGCAATGGGCAGGCCATGTTGCAAGAATTACAGACAACTGATAGATATCATGACACACAACATGGATCCTTAGAGATCACATGCAAAACCGAGGCTGACAAAATACAAGATGGAGAGATGAACTAGACAAATTCTGAAGACGCTGTCTCCGCGATGCCCATGATAGAGAATTGTGGCGGATCCTGGGAAAGGTTTATGTGCAACAACGGACAATAAAAGACTGATGATGATGAGTGAAAAAAGAAAGAAAAAAAAATCCTGATAAATGAGAAAAGGAAAAAAAAAAAAAAAAAAATCAGCTATGTGGAGATTTATATTAATCATGTTCAGTGTTTTGAAGCTGATGCTGATAAGAAAAGTTCTTGCCATTTTTGTATTGTAGAATTACTTGCAATGAAGAATGGATTTTATACAATGAACAGCCAAGAAACTGCAACCATATTATCATCCTTGGAAGGTTATGGTGAGCATTTGGTGGAACAGTAGTGCTTTGATATACATAACTTCTTTCAGAACTGCCAAACAATTACTATAAATAGATATGTAACTTCAAAGTACTTTGAAAACAACAAACAAAAGCAGCTACTTTGGTGAACAGAGTGGGGGTCATTATGCGGCCTGATTAAACCCACTCTTATGGTGTTAAAATAATGTTGAAGTTGAACCTGAACTCAGGCAAGCCCTGGCCTCAATATCCACAAAGGGAAGAGCAGGGTCAACACAGCCAACCAGTATTCCCATCATGCTGAAAGGTAAAGAGCTTTATACCTTGGCAATATTGTTGACAACTCAGTGAGACAAATGTCAATTTAAAAGGCCCAGATTGGTAAGGTAATAGCCACTTTCCATCGGCTAAAAAATGTCAGAAGATCCTCAGATCTGATGAACAACACAAGGATCAGAATTTCAATACCACTGTGAAGCCTGTTTTAAATGGAGCTGTAAGGTAAATTAAAATTTACCTACACCTACTGCAAAAAAATTCTATGAATTCGTTGGTAGGATACTATCAGTAACTAATTGTGGCAACAACAAAGATAGCCTGCTGAGAAAGCACTCATCAATTTTAGGCCACAGATTTAGTAAAAACCTGAAATTAAAAAATTGAAAATGTAAAATCTAAGATTACTGTAAATGAAACTGAACAGTAATAGTGTTGCATATAACATGTCAAAGAAGAATGACTAGAGAATTAACCAAAGCATATGAAAAAGACGAAATAATGATCAGAAATCCTCTGATACAAGCAAAAATAGGAGAGAAGAAATGGAGGCTGCAGCTTTACAATAGTAAACTGACCAAACTCTTTTCTTATTTATTTTTTTATTGGTGAAGTCTGTAAGAAAATAGAGATCACATTCTTATTAAATTTGGGTCAAGTTTCAAAATTAAAGTGATTAAGTAGAAAATAGATTAATTTTCTTTTCAATTTCAGTCTGAAAAGATTTCTGATGTTAGCAGATATTTTTAAAGCACCATTTCTAGAGAATAACAATCAATGATTGAATCCATTTGGATCATCAGTCAGGGTGGATAAGAAGTGATGAATTTCCACCAACGCACCATCTGTAAACACCCAAACTATTTGCAAAATATTTTCCCCATTCGTCAAACTCATATTACTCATTTTCTTAAAGATTTGTATTGAAAAGGACTAGCATGCCAAAAAAAATCATGAATCAGCACCATCCATAAATGCTATGCTGGGGGGTGGGGATCAATGATCAAGTTACTTCTCTTACCTTTTTTGGGGGCTTTGATCATTAAAAGGAGTTCTAATTTTTCAAAAAATAAGTGGGAAAAACCTAATGACCAATTTAGCATAGTCTTACATTGCACATTGAACCCTCAACTAAAAACCTATTTTGGAGGGGAATTTTCAAAAAATGAAACAAATACATGTTTTCCCGACTCATGAAGAAGAGTGAGTGTGCCAAAAGTTTCAACTATAAACTGTAAGGGTTGGTGAAGTCTGGATAGATAAATAGATACATGAACACATGAATTACCTAAATCCAGAAACGGTGATTAAAACAGTCTGTTGTGGGTAGTGGTGATGAAAAAGTAAAATCTTTAAATCTAAACAATCTAAATTTGATCTTTATTTTAAAACAGGCTAACAAAATAGCACCCCCAATCTTTTCAAACTACTATTCACTGAAAATGGCACTTTCAAACAACCAATTTTCATTAAATACCAGTTACAAACTAATACTTATTTCCAATTACTTTTAATTACAGGTGACAATGCTTCCAGATAGACATTTATCGTCCAATGGCTGTGATTTGCAAATTGATATTGTTGTACTTGCTTACAAGCTCTATTAATAGAGCATGAGATTGAAAATCTTACAACTTTAGTTTCAAATCCTCAGATCTCGGGTAAAGGTCAGTTAGATATCAAATTCTAAAAATATAAAACCATCCATTTAGCAAAATAATTCAATAATCACATACAAAATCAGTTATTTTCCCTCCAAAATGAAAAATTTGAAACTGAACCACATCAATCTGCAATCTCAAATAAAAACTAAAAATGTTATTAACTAAATTAACTATTAAGAACTAAAAATGCTATTAAAGCATTCACCAGGAACAAATTTTATTTAGCTCTGGTGTATCAAGTGCAGTACTGAATTCCAAGGAAAATACAAATTTGCTCTGGTATGTATTAGTTGGAGTTAATAAATCTGGTTCAAAGTCATATTGATAGAGTATTCAAGGAACAGAAAACTGGCTATGTAAAATCAGTATACATCTACATCAGACCTTGGACAATGTTTTGTTTTTCCTCAGTGTGAAGTATGTTAAAGAGAATTAAAAATTAAGCAACGGTGATGGTAAAATTAAGCAACGGTGATGGTAAAATTAAGCAACGGTGATGGTAAAATTAAGTCACTTTGATGAAGTATGGTTTGAATCATGAATTTATGATTTAGAGAAAAAAACAAACAAAAAATAGTCCTGGTTAGTCATTTGATAAGGGGGATAAATTGAAAATTGAAAGAAAAAAAAAAAAAATGAATTGGTCACTTTCTTTACTTCTTTTGGCTGTGATCACTAAAATGTGCAAATTAAAAAAAACAAAAACAAACAAGTGTGAATGCTGCTGGATACAAAATAAGTGACCAGTTTGGCATAATCTTTCATTGTAAATTGAACACCAATGAAAATGTGTTTAGGAGAGAGTAAAAAAAAAGTGTATGTGTACAAAATATATATCAGACCACATGAATAACCTAAACTCAACAACAGTTATTAAACTGGTCAGTTGTGGGTAGCAATATTTTGTAGCATTAGTCATAAGAAAGAAAGAGAAGAAAAGGGTAAAGGGCTATCATTTTCTTTGGATCTAAGATGTTGTTCTCAGAGCATGGTAATGTGACTGAAGCTTTCCAATCATTTGAGAATGTTGCATTGGCGGGTTTCGATACAAAATACGGAACGAGTGAGGTGAAAGTCTTGTAAACCTTGCGACTGCAAACGACTTCAAAATCACGAACATGTTCTTCTAAAAGAAACCCAATTGAAAAACAGATATAAAATTCTTAGTAAAGAGAATGACACCAACAAACTCTACAACAAAATAATAACCTAATAGAAGCTGCCACTATGTTTAAATCAAGGAGCATACAAACCATTAGTAAAATCTCAGATGAAACAAGGAAACTCATTAAAAAGCGCAGAAACCTCAGGCCACCAACAACAACAAGGGATAAAATTGAGGAGACCAACCTGAACTAAACAATCAAGAAAAAAAGAAGGTACCCAACAGCAATCATTGGAAAATCTCGAAAAAAAATGGTGGGGCTTCAAAACTATAAGCAAAGCTTTCAGTATAGGACAGAAAAAAAACAAAAAAAACTTGCATGCTCAAAGAAAACAAAGACATAACAATAGATAGTGACAGGATTGTTGTATGCACCCAAGAATTCTACTAAAAACTCTACTCTTCAAGACAGAAACTACAAAACACTAAACAGAATATGCAATAAGTTTGTGGACTTCCCAGAAGTTACACCATAGAAGGTAGAACATGCCATCAGACAAACAAAAAAAGGAAAAACCCCCATACCAGATAACATCACCATCAATCTACTAAAAGCTGATAAGATTGTCAATAAAACACTAGCTAATTCTATTCAACTTATGTCTAAAACAAAGTAAAGTCCTGGAAGATAGCAATCATAATGCTTTTACATAAAAAAGGAAACCCAGAAGACATCAACAACTACAGACCTATAAGCCTACTTAACTGCATGTACAAACTTTTCCCAAAAATCATCACCTACTAGATCACTAAAACACTAGTTTAAAATTAAGCACAGGAACAAGCTTGCTTCTGAAGAAACTACGCCACCATGAACCATCTCCATTCAATAAATCAGCTGAAAGAAAAAGCAACAGAATACAAAATGCCACTCGCTGTAGCATTTATAGACTTTAAGAAGGCTTGGTCATGAAGGCCATCACTCTACAAGGTGTAGACCCTGTATATGTCAGAGTACTACAATATATATACAGTCACAGCAACTCCTTTATCAGCTCCAAAAAAGAGTAAAGACTATGTGATACCAGCTCACCCTAACTCTTCACAGCCTGGCTCAAGATCTGAAACCTAGACTTGGAGAATAGAGGAATCAAAGTAGACTGCAAATATCTGAACAACCTCAGATTTGCAGATGACATCTTTTTTGCAGAAAACCTACATGACCTCCAACTAAGGCTAGATGAACTAAAAAAGAGAAAGCAAGAAAGTCAGCTTACACATGACTTTCAGCAAAATGAAGGTCAGGTGCAACAACCACGCTGGAAATAAGACCACAACTATCAAAATCAAAGATGCAAAAATGGACTAAGTAGAACACTAAATCTACCTAGGACAATGAATCTCTATGAAATCCACAAAAGAAGAAGAAATCAAGCAAAGAATCATTCTAGGATGGCAAGACTTTGGCAGAGCAAGTTCAAAAACAAGAAGCTCCTATTAATCCTAGAAAAAAAAAAATTAAAAAAAAAAAAAGTCTACAACCAATGCATCCTCCTGATAGTCACATACAGAGCTAAAACATAGACCTAGCCAAGAGACAGACCCACAGACCTAGAAGTGTTCTATGTGCATATGAGAAAATCATGCTCAACCTCACATGGAGAGATCATAAGACAGCACAGTATGCCTGGAAGAAAACGAGAGTCCAAGACATCATAGAAACTATTAAAAACCTCAAATAGCAATGGGCTGGCCATGTTGCAAGAATGGAAGGCGACCGATGAACATTACAACTCACAACATGGATCCCCAGAGATCACACGTGCAACAGAGACCAGCAGAATATGAGAAATGAACTAGACAAAGTCTGAAAGTACTGGTTCCACGAGGCCCATGATAGAGAGGTGTGGCAAATCCTGGGGAGGGTTCATGTCCAATGACAGACAATAAAAGATTGATGATGATGACTCATAACTTTCAGTCAAATACCAATGAGGGGCCCAAGGGATTTATCAATGACTACTTTTCGAGTAATCCGAGTGTTGATTCAAAGCAGCATTTAGCTGAATTTATTTGTAGTGGGCTGTGAGCACAATCAGATGACATCAATAAGTCTATAGCCAAATAATTAAATAAAACATTCATTTTTTTTAACAATCTCCTTGTCATTGCCTTCAATTCAGTTATGAAAATTAACATAGATTGAATATTATACAGTGAAATTTCCAATCAAAATTTAGCTAATAACTGTGACTTATTGATCCATTCATATTTCTTGAGAATTTGTGATTAGTTTGCCATAGTTCAAAGCAGAACACATTGTGCTTTTTTGTTTGATTAGCATCTACAGTTAGTTTAATCTCGATCACGCACAACCAATCAAGGGACAGATGCAGAATGCAGGTTAACTATATAATGGTCAGTATTTACAACAATCAGATGGCTACATAAAGCAACCAGCAGAGATCAGTCAAATGATGAATGGTCAGATGTAACTATTGCCAACAATCTATTTATGTTTAAAACAAAGGTTAACAAAAAACAATTCACCTTTAAGTTATCCAGGTTTTGGGGATAATAAAGTTAAAATAAACAATTAGATAATGATTTTTCTTTTTCTCTGAAGAATTACAATTTTTGTAGGTGTTTTTTTTGGGGGGGGGGATAATAGAAAAATATTACTTGCTGCTTTTCCTTTTTAAAATCAACTAAAAATTGGATTAAATGGATTAAAAAAATCGTTAGTTTTATTCTTGATCACCTAAAGCTGATGGACTCCATATCAGCAAATGCTGTAAATTCTCATAAGCCAGTAACGAAATGATGCTACTCTTGTGATTTCAACCCCAGACCTACACGTTACTGTTTACCTTTCATGTGCAAATCAAGAATTGTACATATAGTTTGTTCAGAAGTCTGACCTTCTACATCAACTTTTCTTGAAGTACATATTCTTTACATTCTAGAAAGAGGGAAAAAAAAAGTCAACTTACAAAATCCGGACTTGAGAGGTTCTATAAGTCGGAGGGTGAATGTAGATCCTTTGGGGATTTCTTTAAGCATCTTGGCAACTTCAAAATGTCGGCACCCAACCAAACTCTTGTCATCTAATTTTTCCAGGTGATCTCCGACACTTACAAGTGGCACATTGTGCATTGTGCTGTTCTCCTTTATCCTCTTAATGAAGGCATAGCCGTTACCATTGTCTGTAATTGTCAGTCCTAAAGCATCTTCTGTTTTTGTGATGTCAACTTCTTTTGGTTGGCCTTTCAGGTGAACAAATATAAAATCTTCAAGTCCTATTTGACCACCAAGAAGTTTAGTCATGTCTACCTTGTGGGAATTTAATGTGCAGAACAGAATCTGAAAAAGAAACAAAAAAAAATATTAACAGGGTTAAGACAGAATGGTATAACTGTTATGTGTCCTTGATTTCTTAAAGGGACACAGAAAAGTGTTATCCTGAAATTTTCTCTTTTTCAATTTTAAAACAGGTGAATTTGCATATATTTATTCACATTAAAATAATTTTATCAAAAATAATGCGTGAATCTGAATTAACATTAAAACATGTTACATCCCCCCCCCCAAAACCGAACATATTTCTCCCACTTTTTGTAATAGTTTATTTACATTAAAAATATATTCCCCCCCATCCATTGATAGTCTATTTAAACTCAAAAAAAGAACTAAGGATATTATAAAAACATCTAAAATACATTTCCTTCTTCTGTTAGAAGCTTTTAAGAATTTTTCTCTTTTCTGTTTTTAGGTCTATTATTCAAAAGAGAATATATTTTTAAAACATTTAGAGTACATTTCTTCCTTTTGTTACAGTCTATTCACATTTTCTAAAAATCACAATACATCAATAACATCTAAAATACATTTTCAATCTATTTACATTAGAAAAATTAATTTACATTGTCTAGAGAGAAACTGACCAGCTTCCTTCAGTTCGGATATAAAGACAATTTTTTCCTCAAAGAAGTTGTGAGTATACAGATTTGTTTGGATAGAGATGCTTTCAAACATCAAGGTTCCACTGTAAGTAGTTTTCCCAGATCTATGATAGTATTATAATTCACTTCCATGAACAATGCCCAAAAATATAATCTCCCATCACATTCTCAGTAAATGTTCCTTGGTAGTGGTGTTCTAATTCCAGCATACCCTGGTGGAAGCACTTGCCTTGCCTTTCCAAAAACATTCTAATGTTCTCCACGAGTGTCAAGGATGTGGAATTTGAATGACAGTCAGCAGCTCATTTGGCAATAGTTCTTCAGCATAGACTCGACCAGCTCCACATACCCTCGACCCTGTGATTGCCCTAAATCAAGATAAATTTTGGGTACCTCATTTCCTGCTATACAGCAATATCAAAACCCTGCTAAGTGCCTTGAAGTATGAGGAGTAAGATTGGAAATTTGAAGAAATGGTAACATTCTTGATGGCTTTCCAAGGTGGTTATACCAAGCTACCCTGCTATCTTTGCCTTTGGGACAGTAGGGACAACTTGGCACACTATTCAAAGTCTATGTTGAGATGAACAGCTTTGAGTAGGAGCCACAGGTAGATCCACAGGCCACAAGAGCACATAAATTAGGCTTTATGAAACTTGTACAAAATATCAATGTTTTGATCACATAATCAATTACAAAATAAGACCTATCAACTAGGAACAAAAATCTTGCTGTGTTATAAATTACCATGCTTATTTTATCCTGCACAAGGATCACAGATAAGAAAAACAGACAAGAAAAACATTACATTTCCATGTGGCAGGACATGTAATGCAATTTCTAAAATGAGTGATATTTGGATCATATTTATGGCTGCCTTGATTGGAATGTTCAACAATACCAAGTGATATTTCCGCTTTTTGCTTAGAATATAAGAAGACACTCACGTCAAACCTATAGATAATTGTATACATTAGCTAAGAGTATTTGCACGTGATTAATAAGTCACGATTTGCTATTACTGTACAGTCACTTTTAATATAATTTTATTCTTAAGGAGACGGCAAGAAAAGTTATTGGTGGCGTGAGTAAGAAAAAAAAATCAAATGCGACAATTGTATATAGATATGGATAGAATAAGTATTAGAAATAAAAAACAAAAGCAATGTATATACCTTTCAAAGGGAAAAGCTACAAATCCTACAGACTTTTAGCAACAGTAATACAAACAGAAAAATAGAAATAAAAAAATGTGCAGTAATATTTACATTTAGAAAATTTTCCAAAATTCTATGATGCAGACCACCAATAAAAAATTTTTTAGCAAAAATCATCTTATTCAATTTCAATGGGGTTAGCCATGATTTGACTCAGCATCACAATTGTTATGCAAATTAATCACTAGTACCATCTACCCAGATAAACTCCAAATAATCAATTACCAAAGGGGACATAACTCAAATATTTAGAGATGGTTTCTGGTGCCCCATTGAGAATCCTAATATCTTCAAGAGGGAACAGCTCTTTTGGTCATAACATTAATAACCTGATGTTCTTGTGAAACCCAGATCCCTTCTAGTTCATTATTACTCAGCATTTTCCTGGGAATGGCCATCTTGATTCTCAGCCTTTTATCAACAATCTGAGAGGTGGAATGAATGGCACTACACATTGCAATTATCAGTTTTGCAAATCACTGGGATCTTGGACAAATCAATATGCAAATTTCCATCGAGGGATGCCTTATAAGTCTCAGCCATTTGTATGTATTTACCATTGCTCTTAATGATAAATATAATGAAGTCCCGTTGAGAGCCACCATCTTCCAAATTGGTGAAAGATGCATCACTATAGGCCATTATGTGAAATTCATACAGATTGCCAAGACTTAGAATACAAATCTGTGAAGCCTCCCTTACTCTTCCTAATGGCTTGTCATGTATTCCTCCTTTCCTTTCTAGTAAAAACAAGAAAATAACTCAAGAAACTTTTAGGTTGAAGCAAATAGCATCAATCAGAAATAAAAATTGTGGGATGGTGGGTGAGAGGGAAGTAAAGCAGGGAAGTGTGAAATTCTTTATTTGATTAAGAAGAGGATTTATTCAACAATTTTACCACTCAATTGAATAACTTTTCCATGTAACTTCTGTTTTCAATGCTGAAGCAAGGCTTGGCCATGACTCACAGGTTTGATATGCTTATACCTGTTGACACACAATTTCATTTACCAAGTTTTCAGGCTTTATACATTTTTCCTGTCTCGTGGAAGAAAAATACAATCTAAACATGGGCGTCTGCTGCCACTTATCCAGCGATGTGTGTGTGTGTGTGGGGGGGGCACAGGGTATAATTGGGATACATCTTGATGGCAACCCAGTAATATGATAGACATGACACTCACCATTTGTAGTGTATACAAGTATGACCAACAGAGTGATCCAGATGGTGCACTTAACCACTGACAAGATACATATGATCTAACCCCAGCAGCGAATGATAATACGGTCTTTTCATATGGGAACATTAAATTGGGATTACACAGAACAATTGTACTGCATCATCATCGTTCATTGGCCATAGGGCTCCAACTTTCAAACGTGCAATCAAAGATTCAATTTTTAAGAGAATTTAAGTTAGTTAAAATACCAGAAAGTAGATGCGTATCAGAGAATCCTCCAATAATGAGTTTTTAATCATTAAGTACACAGTTATCAAGAAGAGAGATTCTCTGGATGGGCTTTCTTAATGATCTATGATTTATGAAAAACAACATCATTTTAATTTATAAATGGCTTGTACTTAGTTATCCTTCCAAGAGTGGGATAAATTCATACCTGGTATTGATTGGTCTGCAGTATAGAGAGAATGAATAGAATAGAAAGAGAAGAAAAATGACGGAAATCCTGGGGATCTATCCATATTGCAAGGGAAATTTCTATACCTAATGAGACAAACTATTTATAGTTATAATCCTTATCTAACAATCAACATATTTATTACACAATGCATTAGAAAAACAATGATGCTAGAATATATTAACTCTCAAATTCATTTCAAAGAATTTAAAAGTTAAATCAGGGGGAGTAATTTCTAATTAAAGTTACTTCCATTGCACTTTTGGGTAATTTTTTTTGTTATTTCATAAATTCCTAAAAGATTCCAAATTTTAAAAAAAAATTCTATTGATGAGTTTCAGTGTTTCCTAGCAATTCATGAATCTGAGAGGTCAAAAATGAATCTATCTTATTAGTATAAATCACACGTAGTGTAAAAACTTATTGTGTAAGATTACAATGTTTCAAAGTTCACAGTTGATAAACACCTATGAATAAGATTATTTAGATTACGCTAATCAAATCATCATCGACTTGAAATAAAAAGGAAGAAATAGTCCAAATATATCTCATAGTTTTAAAAAGGTTACAATAATAGTTCAGAGACTTGATAAGCAGAAAATTAGTCAAATGTGATAAACTTCAAACCACAAAGAGGAGTTCAAACTGTTTAAACTTTTTGCAATTGATATCCAGGAAGATATCACTAATCCGAAAAAGAAGGGTGTACCACCAATGCCTCCTCCTGATAGACACTTATGGAGCTGAATCATGGAACCTAACCAAGAGACAGACCCACAAACTGAAAAGCATGCAATGCACACACGAGAGAATCATGCTAAACCTCACAAAGAGAGATCATAAGACAGAATAGTATATCAGGGAATAATATTATGCAAGAATGGCAGACAACCGATGGACATCAAAACTCACAACATGGATCCCCTGAAATCCCATGCATAACAGAGGCTGGCAGAATAAAAGATGGAGAGACAAACAAGACAAATTCAGGAAGTACTGGTTCTGTGACAATAGGGAGACGTGGCAAATCCTGGGGAAGGCCTATGTCTGATGACGAACAATCAAAAACTGATGATAATGACGACATCTCAAAATCTATGTTGAGAAGCACTTTGAATTAAAAAGCTATGGTTTCACCTGAGGGATGAATGTAGATGAGGGTTTTTCCCCTGAATTTTGTGTTGAGTATTGTATGAATAGATGAACTCTTGTGAGACCAACAAGTCTAGCCATTTTTTTCTTATCTGTCACAAGAAAAGAAAAAAACTCTCCTTACCAAAGGATATAAGATCAGAGTGAGTTTTGTCAGATTCTAACATTGTTACATTCTGAGGCTGTTAATCAGAAGCTGCTCCTACAGAACAGAAGTCAATCTGATAATAACTTCTTGGTTGGCATCTTCTTACTTACATGGACACATTATCTCATGCGATAGTGAGAGACAAGTCTTACATTTGGTGCCTTCTGTTTTTCAAAATTGAGTTATGTCCTATCATGGTCAGAGTTGCAAACTATACATTCCAAAAGAAACTCTACAAACTTTTGCTTCTTCCAGGTAGATATGTTGAAGCTAACACTTTAAAAAGAAAAAAAAAAAAAAGTAGTTGATAAAAATTCCAAAGCAGTGGTGAAACATTTGGAGAGGTTCAGAAAGTTGTTGAATTTGAGAAAAAAACAGAACCCCCGCCCTTGAAACTTGAGCTGAAGCACAATTCAAATCATCAAGAAAGACATGCCCTTTGCTGAGAGATTCTACTGCTTCAACTGACCAGGATAAAAATGTATCAAGCAAAACATTTACATTTTAATGTACAGTTGATTTTATTTCCAAAATAAGAAAGCAATTTTTTTAGCATTTTATGAGAAATTCATTTCTAATTTATACTAAAATTGAATATTCTAATGTTTGGAAATAGAATTAATGAGAAGGGGAGCTAACATCTAGGAAAAAAAAAAAAAAAAAAAAAAAAAAAATCAATCTTACAACAGCTACAATGCCTTAATCAATATTGAGTGATACCCCCCCCCTGAAAAACAAGTCTTTCTATCATATCTATTGATAAATAGCAACATTTCTAGTCAATATAATTAAGCCAAAAATTTATAATTATTATTCCATCATTCATATAATTATCACAATTCAAAAAGTTTTCTGATGTCTGTGCTTAAAGTGTTAAGTATTCAATGAACGCATAATATCAGCTACGACTTACAGAATGCAAAATAAAACAAACTGAGAACCTACTTGTAATTGCTCAGAGAGTCACTGAAATTGCTATGTTGGGGATAACTCTAGGAGATAGAAAAAGATCAAGATGGATGAGAGAGAGAGAGCGAGGTCTATTATGCAAATATTAAAGCAACAAAAATGGAGATTGGCTTGACACGTAGCAAGAAAAAAATGACAATAGGTCGAGCATAAGACTTACAGATTGGTGCCCATAGGACAGCAAGGAAGTAGGAGACCAGATACAAGATGGAAGGAGGAGACAGAAAGGTTTGCAGTGAACAATTGTGGTCATCATGAAAGGAGATGGGGAAAGGCTTCTGTCCAGCAGTGGACCTAAAATGGCTGATAATGATTTAACTCATTTGTGATTCAATCTAATCTTCAATTTAGATAAGCAGAAGAATCAACATAATAAAAACAGTATACTGAAGCAATCTCTAAACATAGAACCAGGCTATTAATGGAAGAAAAATCCTCAAAATCAGGCAAGAAGATGTCCACATAAGTTACTCTTATTTACCATTTTTTCGGCACATTTTGGTTTTGAAAATTTTGAAGCAAGACCTTTCAAACATTATCAGTTTAGATCAGATAGAGTTGATATAATTCCAAATCTACTGTACAACATACTGTATTTTTCGGTATTAGCACAGGACAGTTAATTTTTAGCATTGCTGAAAGGTGAGCCACGGACCTTCGACAACAAGGCAACACATGTTTATAAAAACGCTTGTTAACAGGTTAATTCTATCATAATAATTGTTGCATCTAATAATGAAAAAAAAATCAACGTAAAAATTATTTGCGTAAACAGTATAGAGTTGTAATGAAACAATTTGCATTCGCAAGTTTTCGGAAAAAATACTCAACTTTGTAATTCAATTTATCATCAGATTTCAATAGAATTTATGGGATCTATTTATATGTATTCACGCATCTATATAACTCAATTTGTCAGTCCATATATAGCTAATAATATGATGTAATAATGACGTAATAAAAGAACATTGGAGAATTGCATTAGAAAATTATGTCATCATCATTCACAAGCATGGGATTATAAATTCAGATGGTTTTTCATATATAATTTATGATTTCCCTTTCAGTGTTATTCCCTTATCTGCGGTTCACCTCTTCAGTGGTCTTCCTTTATCTACTTAAAGAAAGTCAATTACAAACTCTAGGTAGACCATTAGTTTATTTCAATTTCGTCTTTGCTGATTATTGCATAAACATAAAATTATTGATAAATCAGCTTGCTGGATTCACCCACCTAAATACAAGACAGATCTAAAAAAAAATTACAATAGTTATTACAAAAGTCGTTTCTTGTAAAAACTAGGGTTGTCGGATAGTTTTTGTCAAAATCAAATACGAATATACTAAAAGAAATCAGTGATAATTGGACAGAAAAGAAAAACTATACATATATTCATACACACACTCATATATATATATATATATATATATATATATGTGGTTGTATGAGTGTAGTTTTCAAGATTTCATTTGAAAAAGCAAGATTATTTTTAAATCAATGTTTTGAAAATAAAGATGCCTTAATTTTTTAAATTTCTAAATGACACTACAAAAATACTAAATGTTTTTTGTTACCTCACATGAATCAGTAAATATATGAGACTGGCCGAGAAATTATTTCCAAAAGTAACATCAGTAAAGGGTCTAATTGTTTGATTTGGGGGATAATAAACCTTAAATCGGACTATTTTGAACATGCTATTTTTGGCAATTCTAATCGGACATAAACGCTTCTATTTTAGCCCTGTATGTTTATGTTAGCAACAAGTTGGCTGTTGTTACTGCTCAGTTTCAATTTAAAAAACTGCTCTTAAATAAAAGAAAGAGCAACTAGAAAGAAAGAAAAAAAAAAGATTGAATTGAGCAAACATTCATGAAAAATTATGAAAAAATATTCCTATGTTGTAGTTAGTTAGAACATTTTTTCATTACTCACAAACTAAAATTTTCCCCATGACCCCCCCAAACAAACAAACAAAAACAAACAGGCTAACCTGCCAACCAAAACAAAAACATGGTTTGAAATTGATATGAATATATATTCACAACTACCACTAAATTTGTTGTCAACCATAACCATTATTGCTTTAAAGAAAAAAATAAGGAAAAAGATTTAGCTCTGATGGATCCAAACCATAACTGTCAATTACAAAACAAATGTTCCAACTGTCTGAGCCACTGAGACATATTGTAACTTATTTTCAATTATAAATCCCATGTATCCAAGATAGATTTACTCCGTTACCAACAGTAAAATCCTTGTTATAAAGTTTATAAATTGGAGGATCTTTTGTTTTGCTTTTTCTAAAAAAACATTTATAGTGTCAGGAAAGATGTGTCTGAAAAGTTGTGTGTAATTTGGTTTGGTGGTTTAAACATGTATTGCATCAGATCAAATTTGAAGTAATGATTCCCTATAACTTTGTGTCTAGCATATTTCAAAGAAATTTTTGTGACTTCACAAAAATGTTTCTCCCAATAAAGATCTCTAGAAGATGACCTACATTTTCATCAAAATTAGTTGAAGTTAATAGAAATTGTTATAGAACTAAATTTGAGCCATTTGTATAAAAAGTCAAGTTAATCATACAAGGGCAGAGTGCTAAACACACCTGCCTGATAATTTAAATGGTTTTTCTATCCGCGTGTTGTATAACCCAGCCAACAAAAATGGCACATGGGAGAGTTTCATTAGTGCTACACCCTCCAAATGCTGTACTTGAAGAATAAAACAAATCTGGGAGATTTCCTACTGTTACATCACGTTTTAGGAAAGGGGTTCAATTTACAACATGAATATGATACAGAACTAGACCCTTATTTTATGTTCAGTCTGTATGATGTAGAAATGGAACATTCTGACATCATGGGAGAATTTTATGACATCATTAAAGGAACGTTTTGTTCTGATCACACTGAATTTACAAAAAAAAAATTTCCTACTTTCTGCCTGAAAAACAATAAAAAATAACCTTTTTTTTTCCCTCACAGTAGTGATCATATGTATCAATATGGGTTGAAGGTTACATGGGGTTAGAACGTGAGATTTTTAAAGTGACTGCTACTGCTTATTAGATGTATAGAAATATCATTGCTTCAACAAACCTTATTCTGGAACTCTAGTCACACAAAATTTTGATATGTACAGATATGAAAAACACTTTAAATGATTTTTTTTTTGTTACAAGAGATAAAAATACTTCATAATGAATTTCAATCCGAAGTAATGAAGCAGTATTAGAAAAATCTCACAAAATGCAGATTTTCACAATGAAACACTGATAAATATTAACTGTTGATGCAGTTTTTGGCAGAACCGTACTAGATCCAAGCCTGTACTAATCAAAGCATACCTGTATTTACCCAAGTCAAGATGAGGAAAGGAACCAATTCATTTTGGGCAGCATGAATTAAATACTATAATTCTTAAAAAGATAGTATTTCCACCAAAATGTTTGAACATTGTCTAAAACACATGGTCTAAGGTTGTTTTTTTGATAAATCTTCATGGATATTCATATTTGAAGAAAAAAAAGAAAGAATATTCATGATATCAGGTTCACAGGGAACACTGCTGCAGCCCCCCACCCCCGTATCATTTGGCAGATCCCAATTTCGAAACCCATCTTCTAAACCATTGATTATGGATTTGATGTTATTATCTACATGCTATGCGAGCATCATTTGTATTGTAAAAACAATTGTTCTTTCTGCATTTGGTACTTAGTAGGTAAGTAGACTAGAAATAAAGAGTATGCTGGTCTATGGCAAACAGCAAGTTGGTGAGGCTCTTTATGATAGAGAAGAAAAATAGATTTCTAATTGAGCCCTTTTACAATATAGTCTTGTAAAAATCATTGAATTTTCAAAGTATAAATATTTTAAAATGATTACTTCTATTTGTAAATGATAGAATAACTTCAAACCCTGGCAACTCATTTGGCCATATTAGCAGAACAGGAGGAGGACACATCTTGTTTTTCTGCCCATTTGAACTTCAGATTCTTCTACACTTTAACACGTAATTCTTTCCCAAGAAGATTGTTGCAAAATTAAAGTGTTGAAAAACAAGTTTAACCTCATTAATTTATGAATCTGAACAAAGCAGAAATAATCCAATAGGGCTCACACCAACTTGCCACTTCAAAATTCCCTGATATTTTTCAAATTTCCATGACAATAGATAAGTCAACACAGGGGTAATTAATGGCTTACGTCCCATTCAATTACCTCTAGCCACTTTAAAAAAAAAAAAAAATTATGTTGACATTTATATATCAACCTATAATTCTGTAAAATATGCTTCAACTAAAAAAAAAATCAAAGCTACAATATGCTTTTTAAAAAACTCATTCAGGAAATTATAAAACCATTTCATTCATTTAACTTTTTTAACTTTGGATACAGGAGAACCTGTAGTTTTAAGAACTTGAGATTTGCAGAAGCCACTGTTCACAACTTGCCAATATCCTTCATAACTATGACTCAGCAATACTATTACTGAATTTGGACTAGTCAAACAAACATAAATCTGACAATGCTCTTTTAAACTATATAGATTGTATTTGTTGACTCATCCCCATTGGTGAGCCCTCTGTGTAGGGGTGAAAACACAGACACAGGTCCCCAGAGTCCACTGGTGATCTCCTTCGAACATCTATTTATTGGCCCCACTTACTGAAGTGTTTCCAAAAGTCTCAGACCACATAATGACACCTCATCTCAGATCTCTCCAATCACTTATCAAATTCATATCAACATTCGTGAAAAATTTTTTCATTCAAAGTACAATTCGTCCTTGGAATTTTAATAAAACAAAGATACATTCTCATTTTGATCCCATTTCAACTGGTTACATAAAATTTTCTACTTAACAGTTCGATGAACTCATTCCTTTAGCTAAATAAAAACAATTCACTTGTTTATAAAAATTCACTGATACCTCTCCTAGTATTTATTTCAGGTTTGTCATGGTTTCATAATATCAGGTGACTTGGACCATAACAGATATTTTCTATGAGTAATACCTTTCTGTGTGTTCACTAATGGAATCATGTACTTTCAAAAATTTTCAACACTCCCAATCATTCCCAAGTAGTACAAAAATCTACCTTTTGCTTAATTATTCATCAAGACATATCAAATTCCAATGCTCCTACATTGTAGACATTTAATAGCTAAATATAAAAACCATTCAAAAATACACATATAGCTATGAATCAGACAGAAAAGAATTACATTTTCTAAAATCTCATTTGATACGACACTTCATGATGAAACTAGTTGCAAATGAGAAGACAGAGAAAAAATTGGCAAATATCCGCCAGGAAATGGTCAGAATTCAAAGAAGAGCTGATAGATAGGGCAACTAATTCAGTTGATGACGATTACTTATTTAAGCTCTTATCTAGTCCTGTTGAACCCACTTACATAAGCTTAATAGGTCGAAGAACCTTCTTATTTTTTTTCTTAGTCTTTTTTCCAGCTGCTGCCATTAGCAGTAGGTAACAACTCTTGACCTTTGAGTGAGCAGCAATCACTCTTCTTTTAAATAGGATCATTATGATAATCTGATTTGCAAAAACGTGAATGCATTTCACCAAATAAATGGGGTAGACAAAGAAGGTGAAACATTTATGGAGGATGGAAATAAGCAGAATTGATTTAAGATTAACATTGTATCAATGCTATAATTTTGTTTTCAATTCTAAGATGTTCTGTAATGATTACATTTTACAAAACATTTCATAAGTAGAAAAAATGTCTCATTTCTCAGTAAACTGGTATCTGGAGCTTTTTAAGAGAACAGGATAAAATGGAAACAAGATTTTCTAGGCTATTTGTATCCAAATTCTGCCTTCAAGTTGGCTGAATCACCATCTTTCTGGTATTTTATTAATTTGGTTGGTTTGTTCTCTGTTGTAGGTGGTAGGTTATATCATGGCCTCACACAGAAAATGATTACTTGTACATGCTATTAACAAATAGAGACTTGATATCCACCATAAGCACAGGAAGAGAAATCTTTTCTCTAAGTGCAAAAGGAAAATCATTAGATAACAGGATATCTATTTTACCAAGAGGACTCAACATTTCATTTTAACCACTTTGTAAAATATTTCTCTAAGTCATTGCCCTGACTGCTGGTAATAAGCCAAGGGAGAAAATATGTCATCTTAATGTGGATATGTTTCTTCAATTTTCATGATCAATTTTGATGAATTTTACCCTTTGATAAGAATTTTTTAAACAGATAGAAAAATTTTTACTTCAGAATTAAATTACAAGTAGTTACTACAAGAATGACTTGGCAAATCAGCCATTTAGACCTCATCTTACATACAATGAATGGCATAAATTGTTATCACTAAGATCAATTCAGCTATAGAGAAAACTACATGAAAAATTAGGACATTTTTAGCATTATTGGAATAGAAATGAATTCCTTTGATCTTGACCAAACTTTTCTGAAAATTCTTTGTTTAAACTTCTACCCCATCAAGTGTCACCTTTTATCAGAAAAGCAATTTTAAGCGTAAGGAACATCTGTGTAGCTAGTTACGGAAAAATTACATCCCCATTATTGTTATTCTCAAAACATTTCGGCTAAATGAACACGTCTATCCAGAAGCCTACTTTCCCTCAGGTATTGTGAAGTTTGATCTTGGTAGTTCAATGCCTTATTGATTACTAAGACAAACCACCTTATGGAGAGATCTTTAGGCTCATCACTAATGAATTAGCAACAAAAAGCAGAATGTCAAATTCATATCTTAGGAATGTTATTTGCTTTAACCAAACAAGGAATATACCTTCATGAATGTAATTCAAGTTGTCCACAGTAGGTGATAATATAGGGTTCAAATGAGCCACGACTAGCATTAGAACCTGTTAATAGGTGAAATCATAAAATATCCACTTCAAGGAGTAAGTAAAAATAGATATTAGGACAAACAGTTGATATCTAGTTTATTTATGAAAACTTTTAAACAGATTTCTCAGCATTCTTCCACTTTTTGTCCTGACAGAGATAAGCATAAATAAGAAAAAAGAAAAAAGTTCTTGTCGATATTCTTGATTTCCTACCCCTATGCCCATCCAGTCAGGGAAGCCAAAGTGAGAACATTTGCTCATTTTTGCTCCCAACTCTTTGCATATTCTTGTGGGACTTCTGAGGTGCAATTTTTCTAGAAAAGTAGAAGTTACAAAGAACTTAACAGGTTTCTGATGGCTCTGGAAGAATTCCGGAGAATTGAGACGCTATTAATAAACCTGCCAAATACCCTCACTGCCCACTTTCTTCCAAAAATGAAATACAACCATTTCTAGAAGGGGTCTAGTCTAGACAAAACATTATGGCCAGGAGTGCTGAAGCACACAAACAAATGCACATAAAAAAAAAATGATAAAACTTTTTGCCATCTTCGGGGATACAGTTTCTCAATTAATGGAGAACATATTGCTTTGATGTATCCTACCATTTTTTATATTGCTACCACAAGGTCTGAATAAAAATATTTCATCAGTCATTATAAGGGAAACACCATTTAGATCCTGATAGAAACCTGTCTGTCTGTCTGTCCCCATGTGTGCATCCACAAGTAAAAAAAAAATATTGCTCTACATATGGAAGACTTACAAATCAACTTTGATTATAAGATACACCTTAATGACACTTCTTCTGCAATTAACATACTGGTGGAAATAAATGATTGTTCTTGCTGAGTTTTAAACCCACTTATTATTATTTCCTACGCACTGACACAACTGAAATTTGCAACTTAAAACAATGATGCATTGTACAGGGTACACATGCACCATCATACTGTTACATCATTGAAAGTCATATTTGATGTATTTAAATTATGTACAATCGACGGTACTCAATCATATCATTCTGTGTACTCCATTAATCTAAAAAGTAACTAAATTACATAACCAGCTTCTTTACTAGAGAGGTACATATATGTGGGGTTTTTTTTGTGATTTATATACTTCATTCCTATATTTATATTCAAGTTTTATGAAGTAAATCAATGAACTAAAGCAGGTACAGGGGTATAACAAAAACTTACCAAAGATAAGCACTGTGTTTATAGCATGATTAGCTTATAAGTATTTTTTATACTTTGTATCATGATATTCAACTTGTATTTTCCATAAATTAGCCATCTGTCCCATTGTGGTACAAGACTTACAAAAGTGTGAAGACATACCTGCTTGAAATCAGGGAGATATTTCCAGCAGGTGATGTGTACATTTATTGAAAACTTGTTAGCAGAAATACGATAATTTCTTTCCACAAACTCAGCAGACAGAGATGAAACTTTGTTGCTATATTCTGCCACTAAATTCAACTTGCAACTTGGAAATAATACGAGAAAAATGTGTAGTGAATAATGAGGTCCAAACTAAAGTACTGATTAACTTTGCATTCGTAAAATGTAAAATAATCAAATGGGTACAGATACACTAAGTTCTGAAATGAAGCCTCATTATTGTTAGATTATTTTGACCAACTTCATATTTGTTGCTTTTACCAAAATATTTCAATGATTTTCTAAATAAATATTCAAGACTATTCACCAGATGCTAAATTCATCTAAAAGAAGGCTGCAGAACTAACAAACCAATAACAACAAAAATACTCGTTTAAATAAACTAATCATGTTGTATATTCACATCTATTACACATACATCGGCTCAGGGTCAGACTAAGTTGAGTTTGGTAAATACATGTACTGCAACAATTTATTAATATATACACGTCTTGTTACTCACTCAATAAGAAAAAAAAAAAAACATCTCGTGACCAACATCTTACAGTAGCATTCCAGAGGGGAGGGGGTCAATGAAAAGAAAGGAAGTGATAATGAATAAATCAAATCTTTCGTCTTTTGAAGTATTGTTGAAAAATATGAATTT
Source organism: Thysanoteuthis rhombus (assembly GCA_963457665.1). Classification (NCBI taxonomy): domain Eukaryota; kingdom Metazoa; phylum Mollusca; class Cephalopoda; order Oegopsida; family Thysanoteuthidae; genus Thysanoteuthis; species Thysanoteuthis major. Next base: position 13,748,467 of record OY735200.1, read on the forward strand.
TCAAAAAAACAGGCATGAATGCTACGTACAAACTGAAAGATCAAAAGCATAAATTTGTAAATGGAAGTCCTCCCACCCATCCTATAAAACCTATTCAAGGAGGAGAATTTTAAAAGAAAAAAAAAGTTTTTTTCTAGACACAAGGAGTTAATGTTGGAATTTTTTTTTGGTGACAGTTAAGTTTCTAACAAGCAAAACTTTGTCCAGATAGATGCTATTCATTTGTTAGTAATTTTTTTGATTGGAAAAAGAATCAGCCAGATCTAGCCAAGAAATAGCTGATTTAGCAACCATGTGACTCAATTACTGCACCCAAAACAGTCTGCTACAGAGCTTATCTCCCAACTACTCTAGACTTGACTAATCCACCAACCCGACTTGGACTCTTCAGACAGTCATACAATGTATCAAAGTAATACATAGCTTGGCGTGATCAAAGGGCACAGAAACATGACTTGGAGTTGCCAATATCATAAGGATGGGTTACCAATCAAGTAGGACAATGAAGGATTTATTTCAACTGAAACAGGGCTGACATTGTTGCTCTTTGGGGGCTTAATCTAGCTTCTTTTCGGTAATTTTATCCCCCAAGTTTGTATCTAGCTCTTAGCTTCTTTTCAATTCATTGAACAGTTTTTAGTATATTTTCTTGTTTATGAAATACTTGAAATGAGTTGATGAATCGGTAAAGTACATCTTGGGCTACTTGGTATTCAAGTTTGGTTACTAAATATCTGGCTAGTGCAAAGTTTTCTCTGGAAAATTTCTGCAGCGTGAAAAAACAAAACAAAAAAAAACACGATTATCTTCAATAAACAGAAGCACAAAATTCGATTCTAAATCAGTTTCCGCATTTGTTTTTAGAATACATCCTAGAATTATCCAAGAACACAACAGTATCACATACATCCACATAATAACTAGGATACATTTTACATACAACTTCAACCATATTTAAAAGAACACATTGGAAAACTTATCCATTCTGCCCTTCAAACATTTTCAAGGAAAAATTTTTCCACTTTGATCAGCATACACATTTCTAGAACATTTTTACATGAAAAGAAAATTCTCTCAGAATTTCTATCAGTATAGATTACTGAAGATTCATTCTTCCCCTCATGGGATATTTGAAAAAAAAAGAAAAGAAAAAAAGAAAAACAAATCTGGCAGCTGATTGTAATCATAGGCATCTATTTCAATAAATCCTTATTTTAGTTACATTATGATTTCTTGAAATTCTCTATACAACCATCGCAGTTTATCAGTAATTAGGTTAGGTATTTAACATACTCAGATCACAATAATCAACCTGAAATGATACATTTTGAAGCTAATTTATTATGATTTAATTTCAGTTTTTTTTTTTTTAATTAAACCCCCCAAATTTAATCAGTTCAGTAACCTATTTTCTATCCTTTCACACCATTTCATTGAGAACTTTTGGAGATATTGTGTAGACAGTCATGAAATTGTGGTGATATAATGTAGTTTGGACATAACTACGATGCATGGGAGGTCATTGCGTATGAATCAAACCCGAAATTTGATCAGTTCTTCCTTAGCCTATTGTGTCCACCCCCACGAAGTTCCATGGAAATTCATGGAGATATTGTACGGACAGTTATTATACCTGAATGTACAAGAAAAAAACAAGAAAAAAAAATGGAAAAATATCTTTAAATCAAATGGAAAATTCTAGATCTCCCTTGCCTTTCTACTCACTCCTCCACAAAATTTCATTCAAATTCATAATATTTTGTTGATAGAGACTCGGACACGACTGAATATGTACTTCTCTCCAACTTTGAGAATATTTGTTTTTATTGTTAAAATTTTGGGGAGTTGGCAGGAAGAATAGCTTTAAAGCAAAACCAGAAAGAATAGCTTTGAGGCTCTCTTTACAGGGCATATGTTTTGTATGGTTCCTTTTTCCTCTGACTGATGTCATCTTCAAAGAAAAAGTAAAGGGAGCGAAGGGAAAGAGCCAATCAGAACTGTGGAGATGGCTGGATATATTAAGAAGGGGGTAGAATGTAAAATGGTTGCCAAATAAGCTATTTACTGGCTACATATGGTTGATTTTCTTCAATTTATCCAAAAAAAAAAAAAAAAAAAAAAAATCTACGTTCAATTTTCGATATGTTCTGAGGAACTAACTCTCGTTCCGATGAGCAGCACTCCAGGCTCGGTAATTTTCTTGATCCTTGGCTCTTTTCAGATCCAGATCTAGCTATTTATGTGCTTTTACCCCTTAAATTTGTACCTAGTTCTCAGATCCTTTCTAACTAATCAAACCATCTTATTTTCAGAGCAAAATATTTTGCCTGCATTAGTAGAATTCATTTTAAATGTAATGGATCAATTTTTCTGTGCGATTTAACATATTTTGGCTGTCGTTAAAGTATTCTATTTTACCATAAGCGACTTATAGTCAAAAACAACAATTCTTATTGAAACATTGCTTTTCTTCTTGAAAGTCTTATTGATGAAAAAACTGCAAATGATCAAGTCCAAAAAATTGAAGATACTGCTATATATATATATATATATATATATATATATATACTTGCATGATCTTTTAACATAGTAAAGGATCAACAGATTAATAATGAACTATTTCCTATGAACAGGAATATTAATTTGGAGGCTTAAATAACTTTTAAATCATTGTGTTAGTTGCCTAATCTTATAACACCTGATTAATTATTAGATACCCAAATGTTATAAAGAAATAAAAATAAGATCTGTTTATTTGAGTCCATCATAACACCAGGAAATAAGGTTTTGACCTGACCTGTGACTACTAAAAGCTCAAAGTGGGTTAAAGTAAGGGAGTGAAAAAATAATCAGTCTATTCTTAATATGTATCTATAGATATACATGTAAAAGTTGCTAAAAAACTGAATTCCTTTGAAAATCTATTACGTATTTAGATATCTGATTTACATATTAGATGTATGTTATGCCAAATTGGTGATATTGCTCAATTGAAGACATTTTTACAAAAAATAAATATGTAGTTCATTTGAATCAAAATAAGGACAAAGTAACTATTCTTTATGAAAAAGAAGTTTCTGTAATCAAAGTGAAATCCAACTTTTTTTTCTTCAACAGAAAATGTGAATTTTGAAAATTTGGCAATTTGATGTAATATACACAGATACAAGCTCAAAACCAGCCCAATAGAATGGATTTCCAGCTGTAGAAGGTCTGAAAGGGGCCTTCCAATACTTAATCTGGGAAAAAAAATCTCTTTACACAAACGGTTAAATTTACAGCTTTTCGGGTTAACCTTGATATGATGGGCCTTTGAAAACAGCAAGCTATAAAAATGGCTATTTCTGGTCAAATCTTGCAACAATAATTACTATTTCCGTTTTCAACCAGGCTGACAATGTATTGTGGGGGGTGGTTGGTTTACAACTATGGTTATCACATGTTGGTTAAAGTTAGTGGGGGCAGGATTATGACTTGAAATTTTTTATTACACAAAATTCGATTTTAAGAAGCAAAGTGATACTATCAAACAATTTGTTGCAAAATGAAAAACAGTCATTTTTTCAGTCAAAGAAGAAAAAAATGTAATACATTTCAATTATATTTATTTTAAAGAAAGAATAATGCCATTTCAAGAAAAAGACTAAACAATGTAATGCAATTTATCTTATCTCATGATAAAACAAAAGACTTATTAGTGCCAAAGGTTCTAACCAACATATTGATTGGCTGTCAATGCTATAATTAAATTGAAAGTTTTATTTTATTTTGTATCATGCTTCTCAAGTTACTTGGAACTAGCAATTTTATAGCTAAATCAACTAAAATAGAGATGCTAGCCTACAAAAATAAAAAAGTAAACACCACAGCCAGAAGTAGGTCATTGTGGCTTGGTAACTTTTGAACAGCCAATGAAAAATGAGTTAATGATTCTCTCCCAATCATTGTTTTAAAATTATAGGATTGTTTACGTGGAGATAATTTCAGTCCAAACGTATTTATTGTAAATATTGAAAAAAAAAAAAAGAAGATATTCAGACAACCACCAACCGATTTCCTGGTCGATGAAAGAACAAATGATAATTGATCTCTCCCCCCCTCTTGAAACTTCATTACTTTGAATTTATGGATGTTTGTTTTAGTCTGCATCAAAGAAATTTCCTCTTTTACTTCCAGATACATGGAACCTTTTAGAAATATAGTTCAAAATTTGCCCCAGTCAAATATTTTTCGCATAGATGGTTTTCTTGGGGTAAAATGCAATTTTCAGGAAGAAATTTGGATTGAACCATTCAAGGCAATTTTCCATTACAATAATTTACTTGAAGTTATTTTAAACTTACAGTGGGTACCAAGTTTACATACTCTCAATCATTTTATTTATAATAATGCAAATTTTTTTGTGGGTTTTGTTCATTACCAAAGTCACCTTTTTCTCAAGGTCAAAAATTCAATTTTCTCTTGAGAGCTCTAAATAGAACCTTGTCTTCTAGTTATGTGGGACTCGATACTTGATTGGCAATAAAAAATAAAAACAAAAGATAGAAGAGCTAGAAACATTGAGGGAAGAAAATATGAAGTAATAGTTACAATGGGAAATTTTATACTCTTACTTAATTTCCATACGTGGGGAAGAGAGAAAGAAAGAAAGTAATATACAGAGACAGGTCACTTGTGAGTAAGTGTATAAATCAGTTTAAAGGCTTGGCACATAAAACAAAATGAAAAGTAGAAAAGGTACAATTCTGAGAAGATTCTAATTTAGCTCTTTCAATGCTTTGTGGCTCAGTTCAAGAAGTTGTCAAGCAACTTTAATGACAAATCCAAGTGAAAACCAACAAGTGTAAGAAAAAGGGCTTCTATCAAAAACAGATTAAGAATGTTCATATTAAGCTTTACAGGAATGTGAAATTACATGGAGGTGGCACATGAGACTTGCAGACCCCACAACTGCAAGTGGGAAGAGGTCATTAGAGCTCTAAGGGGTTGCAAAATCACAGAAATGATGAAAAATCTAGGAGATAATTTTTTTAAATTATGATAATATGATGGTGGTTTTGTAGGCACTGCCACCGAGTTATATATGAATATATATTGGTACACTAACGTCCAGGAGTTTTTTTTAACTATGAAGCTGACAAACTTAAATACACAAAAAAACTGTCTTTTCATTATTTGTGATGAAATTGTGTATAAAATATGATGTTATGTAGCATCTACATTGAGGGACATGACAAGAAGATGATTTTTGCACAGCAACATCTGGGGAAGACTCCAAAAAGTTCAAATACAGGTACACCTTGATAAATTAATTCCTCAATTTTTTTGTACCATTCAAAACAGCACTGTTCAAGGTTTAGTATTATACATCTTTTTTCCGGCTTATACTTGGTTAAATCAATCTGTGCAACCATAACTGTACTACATCAAAATCCGCACCAATCGAAACTGCACTATTCAAGGTAATTCCTATACTCACTCAATTTTAAACCATTTTCAACAGAGTATATTTAACAAGGAGCTACCAAGACTTATGTCTACTGAATTGAGCTAAATAAAAAAATGAACTTGAGAAATTGAAATTCTTTCAATGATCTAACATGTAATAGAGAATGACAGGGTTTCTAAATAATGATTCTAGAGTAAACAGGTCTGGTTAGTCACCAAACAAGAAACCGTTCCACGAATAATGTCTTTTGGCAGCAGGTCATGTTGGGGTGATCAATTAAAAACCAGATGAAAAAAAAAAGGGTGATCAAAGAATAAGTTACTTCTCTGTTGGGCTGTGATCATTAGACAAGTCTCAACTTTAAAAACAAGCGCAAAGGCGGCAGGACACAAACTAGGGGATCAATTTAGAATAAAACCTTCTCTTAAAAAACAACTGAGGGGGTTAATTAAAAAACAAAAAACAAAAACAAAACAAAAAACAAAAAAACAAAAATACAAAATGTTTTTCCAAGACAGGAGTTGTTAGCTCCGTTGGTTATGGTTGATACACACATAATCAACCAAGCCTAAAAAAAGGAGAAACCTACATTGACAGATGATGATTTTCAACAATACAGTCCATTATTCTTGACCTTTAGTTTGGGTGCAGCCTTAATTCAGGGTTTATCAATGAAAAACTATTCAGAGTTCATTTCCTTTTTTTTTTTTTTAAACACCCGTATTAAAATTGAATATATTGACTGTATCACATCCTACACTCAATGCGAATGAAAAATGTTGAAATTACTGAAGAAGTAACGAGTGTTGATGAAGATGATGCATCTAAATTTCCTGTTTTTTCAAGAAAATGATTACAATTATCGTCAAATTTTCTTAGTGGCTGAAACTGGGTCCAGACATTTTATAAACAAACCTTGCATCTATAGATGTTTAATCAAATGGATATTTTTATTTGGGGTTATACTAATCATCTCAAAATATCTATATTTCACAGGGGGGGGGGATCAATGTTCACTTCTATTGACAAGACATCAATTGAGTTTCTCTGAAAGTAAATGTTGCTAAAACTACTTTTAATCTATTCAATAAGCATTTATTTTACATTTTTGGTTATTTTCTCTACATGAGTAACATATTATGTACTTCATGTAGTAGCTATACTTGAATATTTTGAGTCGCTAATAATCAATAATGGATCACTTGTAATTTTTACTATTGATTGTTACATTTAATTAACGCCATTTTGATACATGCAGTAACATCTGAGGATTAATTAAGTCTATTAATCAGAGGAAAATCTGTTTTCAGGGTCAACTTTTTATAATGCACTACAAAAAGTCATTATCTGGATCTTTCTAGCTTTTCTAGATCCTACGATACAAGGTCTGAAAAATGGAGAGAATCAAAAAATGATTAAAATGTATCATCTCTAAAAACGAGCATATTTAAGAATACTTAGGACTAGTCCTTCAATCTGGTGTCTTGATTCCTTTATGGTCTAATCAGTGGGGAGGTGGGGCACTGGTTATGGCACATACCTACTTTTCAATTTCCAGGTTTTTTGTATCTTCAATGTCAACTAATGGAGATCTAATCTTATACCTGGTCCCCTAACCCCAGCCTAATATAAATATGTGCGACTCAAGAAACAGAAGTTTATTATATCAATATTTTAAGGAAATTTAGTAAATAGAAAGCCAATGGTAGCATAAAGGAATAGACCAAGTATTACTAATTATGCAAAATGATCATAATTCCCCATCACCTTTTTGTTTTCTTTTGTCATTTTGAGGAGAATCCTTATCATTCCAGGAGTTGTTGGAAACACTGATCTATTAATATACATTGTACACATGGAGGAGGTTGAAGAATGGATAGGTTGGAACCTTTCAAACAAAACCAACCAAAGAATGAGATCTAGAATCCAAACAACCCTTGGAATGGTTTTGGTTTTTCAATCAAACCTAATCTTAAAAAATTGATTCTATTGAACTGTCTACAAATAGCAGCAGTGACAAATCATTTTTTTTCAAAGATCAGATAGCAACATAATGCATTATAGAAAATGTCAGAGAGATGCAGTTATATACACAAGAGACCATCTGCTAGGCAACGTATTGAATGAGTGGAGATTTGAGCAATATCAACTCTTTTGCAGTCATCATTGATGAACTGGAATATCAATCTGGTGGATATCCAGTACCAGATTTAAAAAAAAAAAAAAAAAAAAAAAAAAAAAAATGAATAAATAAATAAATAAATTTTTGTAAATCTGGCGCCAGATTTATGACTACATTGATATTCTGGTTCATCACAAGCAGCCATCATCAGCATCATCTCTCATTCACAAATGCATTCACCACTTCTATGAATTGTCTCTACTTTTCCGTCAACACTGCAACACCCAAACATAGAATTTTAAAACAATTACTGTCCAGGATTTCATAAGTATAATATCAATAGCCTCCTTTAATTCAATACATTTAATTGAATCACTTGGTTGAATGATTAAATTGCATTTCAGGGTATAACAGTGGTTAATGGTAGTAGAAAAGGAAGAACAGAATTACCATCACCAATCAGATCATAACAGTGACTTAGTTTGTTACTATAAAAGTATCTTATATGAATCAATATCATCAATAATAATGTGCATTTTACTATTTTACGAGTTGAAGTGTCGCAGATTTTGCAAGTACGCAGAAAAAAATATCAATCATAAAGATTATGTGTTATGGTCCAAGATGTGATATGTTGTGAAACAATGACAGACCTGAAGCAGGTATCTGGGTCAGGTGTTAGTGAAAGTTGGTTGGTAAATGTAAAATTAAACAATTCATTTGCTCATTCGGCTAAAGGAATGAGTTTATTGAAATTTCAAATAGAAATTTTCAGCTAATTAGTAAAAATGCGATTGAGATGAAAAAAAAATTTGATTCAAATATTTAGATCGGAAAATATGTTTGTTTTATTAAAATGTCACGGACAAAGTGAAAAAAAACAACTTATTAACAAATGTTGATAGGGATTTGGTTAGTGATAGAAGAGATCTGAGATGAGGCGTTATCGTGTGATTTTGGGAGTGTTTGAAAACATGTCACCAAAGAGAGCCAATAGAGGTTCGAACAGAGATCAGGAGAGGTCTCAAGGGAATGCCAGAGGCATTATCGGGGCTCTTTGTTGGCAGCTCTGTCGCACTCTCTATAAGAGAACTTCCCACTGGGGGGCGTTGACAAATGTAACAAATGAGACTTAAGATTTTTAGAGGAGAAACTGCACAGTAGCGATTATGAACTTCATCAGTTTTGAGTTTGTTTGACCAGTTCAAATTCAACAATCGTATTACTGAGAGTTATAGCTTTGAAGAATGTTGACTAGTTGTAAACAGTAGCTTCTGCAAAACTTACATGTCCTTAAAAGTACTAATGTACCAGAGAGTACAGTTGCAAGAAAGAAAATGAACAATGTTTGTACATCATAACTACAGAATTTGTTTTCCTTGGCTCCTGATTTTATGTTACCAATGGTAAGACTTCAGTTTGCTGGTCCCAGACAGAGAAACAAAAAATGAAACCAACCATCCCTCTCCAGCTCACCCTTCTCTTCATACAGATCTTTTTTAGAGACCTAGTAGATGATATTGCATAGAACCAACTTTGATACCTTATTTGAATGGAGCCAGATTCAATAAGTGGACTGATTGGAAAGCGTGTTCAATTCATCCAGTCCTCCACATATCAATTCAATGACTGAAAGACCACAAAATTTATCTTCGCAACTGACTGTGTGGGTATATTTCATAAGTATACATAATCCCTTTGCTATGGCGCAATAGTTAGCAAGCTTGTCTCAAAGTCTGTTGCCATGTAGGAAGTTCAATCAATGAGTGTTCCAAACTTGTCATAGTGTCAGAAGAAGCCAAATTTAGTAAATACCTACATATATTTGCATGAATTGAACATGTTGGATCAATCAACTTTTTCCAAAAATTAATTGAAAACATGCAAAGATATTGGAACAATCAAGTTATGATGAAAAACAAATTTTCATTGTTTCCTCATATAAATTTACAAACCTTCCATTTAATCCTCTGCCTTCCATATCAGAAGCTATTGAGTAAGTTTCAGAAAAACGATCATGCCTGATAGGGATATTTACTTTTAAAGCATTTCCATCAGTTTGAATTTTATTACGAATGGATTCAAATGATTCACAGAATATTTTCCTATTTTTTCATATCAAATATTTATTAAAGCTTATTTACTTCTGCCAATGTTTATCTAGTAGATAATGCACTGATCTGATAGAGATTTTATTATACTTTCTAGAATTTCAAGAATGCAATGACTACCATGAGTGTAGGAAATCTACTGTTTCAATCTGATAAGGAGTCATTTGAAAGAGCATATGTAGCTGATAAAAAGCTTTGTAACTGATTTTTGAAAAAGTAATGAATAGTTCAAATAAATATACTGATGAACAGAAAAGCTAGAATATGAATATAAAATTGTTCCTGACTGTGTTTATACCACCCATTTTAAAGGAAACCCATAACAAATATAGGACAGCTAGTGGTTACTTTGGAGTGAGCTGCTTACATGCTTTGATTCTACTTTTAGAATCCTTTGCCTAACACTGAAAGCAATGAAGTATCCCTTCCTGGATGATTCAATACAGAAGAGAGTGTTTGAATTAAAATATAACCCCATAAATATTCATTTAAAAATTTTTTTTTAAATTTATACACACAAGTGTTGAAACCAGCCTCTGTGCAGCATATAAGGACATATCAAGATAGAAGTTCGTCATCAAGCTCCTTCAATAGTATAGATGGTTTAATGGAGTTTATAAGGACTTGTACATCAACCGGTAGAGTCAAGATAACTAAGAATCATCTACATCTCTAAGCAAGATGAATTAACCCCCCCCCCCAAAAAAACAAACTACAACAAACAGTAGTCAATTGTTAAGTCAGTTTTTTCAATACTTTTTCAGACACAGGTAGGAGCAGTCTGTCAGTGCAAGCAATGTTCATGTGGGTGGTGTGTTGTTGTCAGGGTGGATCAAAGGAGAGTTGTGTTGTCAGGCTGGAGATATCACTCATTCTGAAGCGTGCTGGTCATACAGACGAACAAGCAGAATAATAGTATCAAGGATAATTATCAGGCTTGAGTTGTTGCAACCCTCAATAAGGCTTTGCACAGCAGAGCAGCTTGTAGACAAACCAAGTTCAAAACAATTGCTGGTACAAACATCTTTCCTCATCCTACTCATCAGTTCATTACTAGTAAGCTAGGAGTACAAGCCAGACTAGTTTCATGAATGTTTTTTCATTAGCAAAATTGGTGGAAATATCATACTAAATTTGTATCCTCAACAATGGAAATTTTCTTGAAATTATACAAAGAATAATTGCCCTCCTAATTATTTAAATTCTGTTAGAAAAAGAAAAAAGAAAAAAGAAAAGAAAAGAAAAGAAAAAAAAAAATTGAAATGTATCCAAACAAGTTGGCATAACTCCTTATCACTTTTGTTTTCAATTTTTTCACAAGGTAATAAGTTAATACAGCTAAAAATTCCCAAGTGTTTTGTTAGGCAGGAGGTTCATTTCAATATTCATACCTATTATTAATAAACATCTGGTAATTCATCCAATAGCATTAGCTTTTTCTTTGTTCTTTTAAAGCTCTGGTACTATATATAAACTATTTTGGACAAACATTTCTGTCCATATGATCTAACAACTACCACAAAATTCGACTGATGTAAGCAAAGAATTCTGTCAGCACGATATCTCTGGAAGTTCAATGATTTCATATGAAATTTTGTAAAAGGGTGGACAATGGACCTTCGAATACTTGATGATATTTTGGGGCAGATTCACGCACAATTATTTCCCCTGACAATGGTGTTTATAGAGGTGACTGCTTTCTAGTTGAGATTTGGATTCACATGCAAGCACATTTTATCCAAAATATTTCTAGATCAATTCTCCAATCCAAAATACAGAGAAATATCCAAAAATGGTGAATTTTGGTGGATTAATAAGGGTTTAATCAAGTTTGGGATTTATGTGCACAGTGCATTTTGGACCTTAAAAATCAAAATTACCCCCCCCCCCCCCGAAAAAGACATTGTCTGGTCCTATTGAGCTAGTACATTCCAAATTTGATGTTTTGACCAAAAACTGTGGTCGGTAGGTAGCTTTTGGATGAATTTGTTGAACATTTTTTTTTTACACTGAATTTATGGGGCTTGATTTTTAATGTGATTTAAACACACCTTTAAAAAAAAAAAAAAAAAAAAAAAAAATCAATTTTCAAAAATTCTGAAAAACTACCACAGTGCACTAACAGAGGGTCTCCACTCTGAAAAGGAAGTTCCTGGCTCAAAAACTAATCTATGCCCCCATGACAAGAGATTTTTAGCGTGATTGACTATCTGCTAGTTATGGCATCATTTGGTGATCCAGAAAAAACATCCCTTGGTACATCAATTCTTCACCTGAAAATATCAAAAATTGCAAGTTTCGACTGATTAATATGGGTTTTATTGAATTATTTTTCTTTTTATTTATGAGCCTTTGCATTTTAGGGGTTGAAGTCAAAATTAAAGAAAAAACAAAAACAAACCCCACCCAACCCCCAAATGTCAATGGACTGTTCCATTGAGCAACTACATCCAACATTTGGTATATCTAGGCCAGAAATTATGGTCAGTAGCTTCTGGATAAATTTTTTTGTTGTATCTATGGGGCCTAATTTTCAATGTGATTGAATATACAAGTCAAGCCTTTGAGAGAAAAAAAAATCATTTCAATAAATCTTACCTTCAATAAATAAATGAAATTCTTTTAAAAATGTTCATCTTAACACCAAGTCCCATTTACTTAGGTTCTTGCTATTCTACACGAATATTGAACAATATTGCTTTTTTCTAAAAAGTAGGAACCACTATTAATAACATATCATAGCCTGAAAGTTTCATCGTAAGCATTTTTCTGATAGCATCTCATATATACTGGCCTAGCTATGTGTACCAGACACAAATCACTAACATGAAAAAAAAAACAAACAAAAAACAAAAAAAAACAAACACCTACCCAGACCTGTCTAACCAAGAGGTTATACTCTCCTTTTGTGTTCAAAAATTTTCCCCTTGAACTACTCAGTTATTATAGCAGCCATCTACTACTGGTTGAAGCCACTATATTTCAGAGATACTTGAAGCATTCAAAGAAAACCCTCAAAACAGGGTTGTCCAATAGGCCAGATGGAAAAGCAGTGATCTTGAAATTCTACTCAAAATACCACTTAATGAGTCTCATAACCCACCCATACCTCAATCAGGTTTTTTTTAATGCTACTGGTATATCAAATGTTTGACAAACAAATATGTAAGCACAGCATTAATGTTGCTAAAAAGTTGGGGAAACATACCTAGGATGGTAGCCGAGCGCTAAAGGGAAGAAAAATGTGCCGGTGTCAGCTACATTAAATACCACTTTATAGGGGTTTCATCCATGTTTGACAATGGAAACTGGGGTTTCTGCCACAGATGTATAATAAACTGCTGAAAACTGATAACTTCATGAAGATCTTTGGGTAGTTTCTGTACAATTTTCAATTTTGTCATATTACCAGATTTTTCCTGTTAATGAATCAGTAGAACCAGCCAACTGTACATTTAAAATCTGTTCTGGTTTTAACCTTGCCTACTTCAATACGTATACTCTGATGTTATTTATGGAGATGACATAGTAATCCTGATTAAGGATCTATTCTGCAACAGGAATTTCAAACACTGGTCAATGAGTGATTCCTCTTCTTATAGATGATTTTTTCTTGGGCTTTCTCTCATAAAACATCATTTTTCCTTCATTCTCTAACCATCTTCTCATTTATGTCAAATATCCTTGTAACAGCATGGTTTTTAGATTTCTCGGTCACTCTAATAAAAACTTGCTTCATACTTACTTTGCTTTGATGCTGACTTCATAATTTTAGATAGAAACAAACAAATCAGCATTAAACATTAAACTGCTACCATTATAGTTGATATGCTATTTACTTCATCCGTCTCACTGATAACATACTAGTATATCATTTGCGTTGGGGTTAATTCATAAGGTATTACCATATTACTAGTAATATACCCAAAACATCTAATTCATGGTATTGGTATGCCACCATATCAGTTGTTTGGTCTTCACTGATCTAAGTGTCACTACAGATTGTTTGGTAATTTGGGGGTCATCTTATACCATCAATATGAGTAGAAACCATGAAATTCAGACTGGGGTATCAATTTATCTCAAGTTATACTGTGATCAGGTTATCCATTAAGTGTGAAGAATAACCCTGAAGTGAGAGTTGATAAGTTTATAGGACAACACCCAGACAGTTTGAGTGTGATAACGGGAGGTTGTCGATCTTTCGAGAGACTTGGACAAGACTGATTGGGCCACAATTCCTGAACTGCTTGATCATAAGGATGTCCTATTGTTATTGTTCATACTACACCAAGCCAACCTAGCTATGTAAACCAACAAATGAAATATCAACCAGAGGCTTGTTTGTAGGGAGGGGCAGAATGATTTTGATATGATATTGATAAGAGTTTCAGAAATCTACAGGATGGGTCCATTAATCAGGAGATAAGCAGTTGATTTGACATTCAGTTAAGAGAAAAAGTACATCTTGAACACACTTCCTGTTTCTACAACATACTCTTTGCTGTGATGCTCATAACTGTCTAGTGAGGAATAACTAAATATTCACATGGTAGAAATACAGAAGTGTTGGTTGACTATCGACAAGCTCGAAATAGGCAATTTTGAAGACATCCAAAAATTGAATGCATTTCCAACAATCATTCTGACATTCACGTAACAGTGAGAAATATGGTTACTGCATGTGCCTGACCTAATATATAACAAAAGAAACAAAAACACTGAGTCCTTCATCTTGCATGAGTGAGATGCTCTTAAAATGGGCAGCATCTTTTTCCATTATATATTCACTTGATCTGAATATATTTCAAATTGTTTAGAAAAAGTTAACCTTAGTCTGAGAGTTTCAAAGATGCACATGCCATATCAAAGGAATTATAAATGTTGGAGTAAGACTATTTTGGCAAAATGTATAAAATTATGGATTTTCAATTCTAAAACTATTAGAGATACAGACCTGATATTTGGGATTTCTCCATAAGTATGATTTAGGATTGCATACAATGGCTCTTCAAGTGGTAGCTGAGAGTGACTAGGGGATAATTGTAAAAATTGGGTGATTTGATATAAAAAGACTCTTAGGAGATATGTGCTCTGACTGTATAAATGTTACACTAAATTAGCATAATTTCCTATTTGTTAAAATTTACTTAATTTTTGTGAAAAAAAAAAAAAAAAAAAAAAAAAAGAAAGTTTGATTTCACTTTAATAAAGAGAAAAAAGAAAAATGATACAGTGAAATGTAAGTAATCAAACCTACCTTGATATGAGTGAGTTGAGTTTTTACACAAATCAAAGACTTCAATTTTGTAATAACTTTTGTAAATCTCAACCAATACGAATAAATTGACATTCATTTCATAGAGACCTTTATTAATACATCAAGAATATTTCAACATAAAATAAGCGATAAATTCAATGAATTGAACAATCTTATTTTATAAAGTTTACTAACCTGTTGGTATCTGCCACTATAAATAATTTTATGCCACTGCCTTCATATTTTTTCATCTATTTCATGTTAAAAATTTGAAACTTAAGATTTTTTTACAATTATATCAACATGTTGTGCAGGCACTAAGAGAAAATACTCGAGTTATCACCAACAAGAAGAAAAAAAAATGATACATTAAAGCTTTAAGGTCATTCTTTAAAAAGACCTCAAGAAACTTATGCAGAGTATGTATGAAGTTAGGTTAAAATAATCTCAGGCATCATAAAAGAACATATGCACATTGATGGAAGACAGTTGTTTGGTAAAGCACAAATCCCCCTCACAAGTGAAAACAATAGTTTAGAGCCTTTTCGATCAAATGAACTCAAGATACTCGAACAAGATACTCTTGCTCATCAAGAAAACAACTATGCAAATAAAGGTGAGGAAATTAGTGAAAATCAATTCATGGGTAGCAATAATAGTTCATTGAACATCAAATCATCTTTATTCAAGTTATGTAATAGCAAGAAAAAAAAGAGAACCGACTACTCAAACTTGCATTTACATAATTTTTGATAACATTTGGCAACAGTAATAGTAAAACTATTTGTTTCCAATTGATTATTTCTTTTCTTGTATTCTGTATTTTTTTTCTGAAGAATTGATTTAAAAAAAAAAAAAGGTAATACGATGTACTGCGATGTTAAAGAGAAATCATTTCTTTTTTTCATATCTCCCCTCTTCAGAGATAACGGCTTCCTGTGTTACAAAATGCTATCTCTCTTTAACCCCTCTCTCTTCTGGTCACTAATTCCTTACAAACACTGGTAACCTATTCAAGTGTACTCTGAACATGGAATTTCCCCATTCTTACAACTGTTGACTTACAATGCAGTTAAAAAACAATATATATATATATATATATATATATATATATATATATATATATATATATATATATATATATATATATATATATATATATATGAATTTTCTAAAAGAAACCAGATCTTGATCATATGACACCCAGTCTTTCTGAAGTAAGTGTAAGACAAGGAGAGTGATGGGCCTTAGTCTGTTGTGATGGCCCGTGATATGTTGACAGAGGGGAAGTGATGGATACATGTCTTTACCAATGGCATTAGTATGAAGTGAATGCAAACTGTCTCAGCCAGAGTTTTAACTCTGGCTTACAGATCCCATTCTGTGTTGTTAGCCACTCAGACAATTGTATCTCCAAGAGTAGAATTTTTTTTTAACCTGATTCTCCAATTTATGCACCTGAAATATTTAAATCAGAAGTCATGAATATTAACCAAATTGAAGAATGCTATGGCATTTACCTAATATATTTAACAAATATTGATAGTCTTGTGACTGATTCAGCTAATTGTCAAGTTATTTACCATTCATACATAGTACACATTTAAGATGGAAGTTTAGGATTACCTCCACAAGTTTATATTTTGAAAGGAGATTTCTGGTATAACTTTTATATAGATCACAAGTCATTAACAGCAATCTTTTGTATTGACAGAGTTGCTTTTTGTGTTGATACTAAGAATGAAACAAACATGTCTTTATTACATTTTATAATACTTGAAGTTGAAAATGCTGGTTTTATGTTAAAACTGTAACTGGCTTCATTACCAAATGTTTGCAGACAGGAAAGCAAATTTGTTCAGAATTGAAGTGGAAAGCTAGAATTTAGCCTTCGTAAGAGGAGAGATGCATTGTTTGATGCATGAATTAGATTAAAAACCTACAGATTTGCTCTTCTTTCAATTGGGTTGTTAAGTAAGTTCAAAAGAAAATATCTTTGATGGCACCCCCCCCCCAAAGAAGTCTCAGAAGGTAAATGTAGCCCCCCTTTGTCCAGCCCCATATTGGTTAGACTTTGAAGAGTGAAAAAATAGGGTGATAAAAGAGAGAAAAAGCACACTATAAATAAATTATTTTTTCATGTATCTTAAAGAATTTTGATGTCATCATTTTGGGGGTTTACTCTTACCCACGCTTGGGGCTCAAGCAAGGAAGTTTTAAGTTTCCGACAAACTAAAGTTTTTTCATTGGAAAATTTCCAAAGCTTCCTGATCAAGTGCAAAACACGGGGGGGGGGGGGAGGAGAAGAAAGAAAGACAGAAAGAAAGTAAGTTTAGCAGATAGAAAGTTTATGTATGTGTATGTACACAGCATCCCGAGTCGTAATTTCTATCAATCCTCACCAAATCCAGATGGGACAAGTACTTTCAATTTTGCTCAGCATTGACTATCAGCCATTTTTCCTAGCTAATTTTATTGCTAAAAATGTTTTATATATTCATTTAAAGTCCATTTAAAGTCCATTTACAAATGAAATAGTCAAGATTCCAGAACAGATTAAGGAAAATAAAACATTTACTTTTTCTAAACTTACAATTTTTTTTTCAGCCAGATTTTTGGCTATGGTAGATTTTTATTGGCTAGATCTAGCCAAATTTTAACTTACAATTATTATTATTGATAAAAGAACTGAAAAATCAGTTAAGTATATATGACCTAAATTTCATTGAATTTTGAAATGAAAAAAAAAAAAAAAAACAATAACAAAAAAAACAAAACAACAAAAACAAAACAAAACAGAAAACAATCCAAACGAACTCAGAAACCCAGACAGGTATTGAAAAAAACCTAGATCCGAGTTTCAATTACCCAGCGTTCACAGCCTTGCAAGCAGAATACCCGTAAAAAATTACAGGTTTATTTATGTGTGAATCTATTGTACAACTAATTATCCACCTTATTAACCTGTCAAGTTATTTTGAAATATTGCAAAAATGAAATAGTTGAGTGAACAACACTGATTTTTATCAGCTAAATTGGAGGGACCCCCCAAAAAACAAATCGAGATGCAGTCAGAGGCGGTGCCAGCATTTCATACCAACCATGCAAGGTTCGGTCAGGAAACTATGAGGATGGGTGAAGTTTTTATACAAGTAATAATAGGAGTTAAAATTGAAGGCTTGAGCAAGGCAATGCCTTGGCTTGCCCCGACCTGACACCGCCACTAGATGTAGGCAAAAAAAATGGCTGGTTTGGCAACCCTGTGTTATTTCACTGTACCCCATTCCTAATCTCTCCAGCTATATATGCATCTCAGCTTTGCTGTTTCCCTTTATAGTACAAGAGCTTTAGCATAAATAGTATAGTCCACTTTAAGATCTATTTCAGCAGGCTGATTTTTTGGTTGATGAAATGTTATTCTATGCACAATTAACTATCTAAAATCCCAGTAGAGCTTCCAAGGTATTTACGAAACGAATCTTGATTTGATGATAGAGTGTAGCATAGAATTAATGTTTGGACCTAAATCTAACAAGCAGATTTTATAGGATAGTTGCAATGTGACACTAGAAATACAACACTAAAAATTTCTTGGAATCCTAAAGGAGCTTCCCAGCAAATCCAACATGGTCACAGTGTTTGAGACAAAATATCGAAAGATTCATAAAATAGAGGCTGGAAAATTAATAAAAACACATTCTGATATGATAATCTTACAGAACAGAGTCACAAATTCAACATGGCTCCCAAAATGGCAAAGAAAGCCATGACTTCAGAACACCAAAATAGGAAGTTGATTCAGTTGTGAACTCCCATGTTTTAATTTTGGGGTAATTGATTCCAACCCAGTACATTGGGGCTATATTCAGGATTAGTCTTCAAAACCAAAAAACAACTCCCAAAATGGCCACCTGGAGTAACAATACTTTTTTAGAATTCGAGTCATAAAAAAAGACGACATTATGATTTTGGTATATACATACAGCTGAGAGAATAGGTGATTTGAGAAGATGCATTAGATTAGGGTTTAAGAAGCATTCCAAAGTTAAAACTTGAATTTAAAAAAACAAAAAAACAAACAAAAAAAAACATTGATTGATTCTCACCATCTTCATCAGTATGGGTGAATATTTTGACAGATCTGGCCATTACAATGACTACAAATAGATGAACAATGTAACTTTCGGCAACCAAAAGATTTCAAACAAGATTTTTTTTAAAACCCATGCTCCACTGTCTAATGTTTGATGAATTCCTAACAATAATGAGAATATTAGAGTGAACAAACTTTGGAATAGTTTACTTCACTATGTTTAATAAATAACCCTTCTTGCTTCCTTTCTTGAAAGCGCAGGTGAAATGAACTGGATTTATTTTTTCCTGAATTTGCTCCATTTTTAGTTGTCTTCAACTTATGTTGGCATTCACATTCCCTCTCACACTCACACATATCTAATAGTACTATAGACAGAAAAAAAACCCCCAAAAAACAATCAATTAACCATCACCTTTGACATCAGCAATGCAATGTCCTCTCCTTACTAGAAGAAAAGTTCAAATAAAATATTCACAAGTCATAGCCACAACAGAAACCTTCAAGTCTTACAATGCTTGACTGAGCATATTTATAGACAATCTGTGTTAGCATTCATTTGTCTACCTATCTTTGGCAAATAACCAATACAGTGTTTTATTCACACAATTGTTCACTTGTTCATTGGCAACATTTTTAATATCCTCTGATTTATTGCATTGAGGATACATTTGCTTTATTAATGTCTTTGCTTTTCATTCTATTTTCTCTCCATGCATTATTCATATTCCTAGCAGACTTGTTATTCCAGTGGTAACCATGAACCTTAACTAATTTCATTTCAGATAGAAAAAGAGAGTTTGCTAAAGAGTGCTTACTTTTAAACTTAGAAAAATAGATATCGGGTTTCTATTAGGGCATTAATTGCTTTTTTATCTATTATATCAATTCTGTTGACAGCTAAAAAGAAATAAAACCTCACCCCAAAACAGTTAATGCAATAAAATGAAAATTACCAACTTTACAATCTTCCAATTATTTATATGGATGTAGGTCAGTAAAACCATACAATTAGTTTCTTAGTGACAACAAAAGCACAACAGAACATGCGAAATGTCTCATTTTCAAGGCACCCTATGCAACATGGTATTTTCATTTAATAAATAAATAATGATATAGTTTCCATCTGACACAGGTTATCAGCATTCCAGTGGAATTTACCCAAATCTTTTTTAAAGAAATAAAAGGAATTAAAAAAAAAAAAAAAAAAAAAAAAATAAGCCTAATTTAATCACAATTTTGTTTAATTTAAACAAGAGAAGGATATCTATACCAAACATTTTTTTATATTACAAAACAACAGAAACAAAGAAAGTGATAAGTCAAATACATGAAATAAAGCGAAAAATTTGGGCAGAGGGTTATGCTTTCTATCCTTGAGGTTTATTTACAACCAAGAATTTGTTAGTTTCAAGAACAACCAATCTAATCATATTCACTTTAAATCAAAATAACTTCTTTGATATCATGTCAAACAAATAAAACTGAAAATAAACAGGTGTTCAAAAAAATTATGGAGAGAGAGACAAAGAAATTGATATCAGTGAAAAAGACACCCTTTATTTCAAAGATATTGCTTATAAAGTGTAGTGAGTAAATCCCACATAGATTATAAATAAGAGAAATTATGAATTTGTAATGAATTATTTAATATTAAAAGACAACATTCATTCAAAAAAAAAAAAAAAAAAAAAAAAGCATGATGAAGACCAAGACAAAAAGTGAAAGGGTCTATTACATGCTAACTTGATATTTTTGTATTAAAACTGCTTCACAAAATGACTAAAATCAGCTGAATCTTTCCACTTTCAGCAAACTTTATGACTAAAAATGTTATCAAATAAAATAACTATATACAAAGACAAAATCTCTCTCTATACATATACACATACATATGTATGTATATGTGTTTTGAGGTAAATGATTAGCTGATTCTATTTCATTTGAAAATGGTCAGATTTTCTGCTATTTACCATCACTGATTTTTATTAATTAAATAGAGGAAAAAAATCGGCTAGATCTAACAGAAAAATGGCTGATTAGGCATCCCTGATTGCGCACATGCGCAATTAAAGCATCTCCTAAATCCAAAACCATTATATCAGGGTCTCTTAAACCAAGGGTTTACTGTACACTGTTTTAATATATACCACACATGGAATAATAAATCAGCGTATATATATATATATATATATATATATATATATATATATATATATATATAAAACACACACTGAACAATAAATCAGTTTATGAAACACACACCAAATTAACTGAAATATTTTTAGTATGAGTCAATTTTTATCTTGAAGACACAGTGTCGTGTACTGGAAATATATCAATTTAAATCTTAACATTTATATTCCATTCAGTTACCATGGCATTCTAACTTGGAGATCTATAAATTTTCATGTAAGAAAACTATCTCTTATCCTGAAGAAAAAAGAGAAGTCTTAAACCCCTATAATACGAGTTCTTCCTCGGGTAATGCATTCATTCTCAATGCTGAATGATCCTTTGGGAGATCAGAGATCAGTTTTCCCCGACAAGAAAGCCACTATGACTCAGAATCAGCTTAGCAATCCTGGTTTAAATAAATAAAACTTAACGTGAGTAACAGTAAAAAATTATGCTGGCTTCCTTTTTCTATTTACAGTTCAAGCAGGCTCATTAAATAAGCCTCCTCACTGCAGCTACTCAAACAGCAAAACAAGTGTTTATAGAAGATCACTTCTATCTTGTAAGCTGGTTATGAAATGATTAATTCAATTATTTCTGGTATGGGATTATAAAATCAATTCACTATAAATATTCGCTGCATCAAAAAAAAAAAAAAAAAAAAAACCCCAAACAAACTTGAATTCATATCAAAATGAACTTGTGAAGGGGAAAAAAATTTATGTTCTTCAATGAAAATAGGCAATGTTTTACCTTTTCACCTACTCTACAGTACCGCCATCTTCATTCTGCTTTTATATATCTATAAACTTTCACAACATGGTAACTCTTGAAACTAAAATCTACTGTCCAAGCTGTAAACCCAATATATCCATACTCACACTCGTTCAGAAATAGAGATCACTATTTAAAATATATCACCATCAAGGTATCAGCCACAAATTCCTAAAATCAAAATAAATCAATGCTTGGAACTACCTACACACACCAACACAATAAATGCCACAATTGTCAATGAATCTAAAAGATTACACCTTTTATCAACAACTATAACATAACACATAGGCAAGCAGGTTGAAAATAATGCCCACAATGCAATCAGATGGGTTTAACGTTAGCTCCATGCTAGAAACTCCCTCAACAAATGATGATTTACAAACGAGGAGTTTAATAGATAAAATTTTAAATGAACACAACATTTTTTTCTTTAAGCAGTTCAATTTTTGATATTTCTCTTTTGGTATAAACTTGGGTAACACGTTAATCAGAAGCAAAATTTGCACTGGTGTGTATGCAAGACATACTGATGCAAATACAAAGACCCATATTTTAATGAATAATAGATGAATCATGAGGAGTTCAAACACCTGCATGTGTTGGGAAACTAACCATCAAAATCATGTTGATTTGATCTGTTAATGCATTCATCATATATTGATCCTATATTAATCTCAAACAAAAACAAAGCAAAAGAAAAAAAAAACAAAAAACAAACAAAAAAACACACACAACAAAAAGCAAAATTGTTACAACTTTGCTTTTCAAATATTTAACTTATTTAAAAAAAGGAAGACTTATTAATGCTAGATTGTAGAAGATATCAAAGTTGATACCTTCATATCATATTAAAACTGATATTTTCAGAGTAATGCCTTCACAGTTCAGTTCTGTATATAAAGACTGTTGGCCATTCTCGTCATAATCCAATTTAATCCAGACTCTAGTCAAACAGGAGATGAAAGTTGATGAGGATCATCTGCAGCCACAATAGTTGAGGGTCAGAGGAGAAAATTATTATGGAGTATCACTAGCCGACAGCAAGGTTGATTAGAGCACGTTAATATTCAAATAGTTAACAGAATAATTTTTTTATCCATCAGAAAATATGCATAGCTAAGCTTGATATATATTTATAAAGCATAATACCAATTGATAATGTTATCTGAATGTTTTTATCTATCAATATAAGCAAATATATACTTCAAACAATATCTATTCTATTATTTGATAATCATTTATAGACATGACTCAGGTGAAAAGTAACCCAGAGGTATGAAGTTTTAAGTACTAGATCAGTTAGGACTTCCAAAAGCAAACCAACCTAGAAGAGTAAACAGCTCTAATTTTAAAAAAAAAAAAAGAACCAATAGCCAGTTATTTCTTCAATTTTGTACTTGTAAAACCCATGATGCTCACAGGTTAAAAATAATGAATTTGATATTAAGTCCAAAGGAAAAAAAATACAAAAATTCTGAGGTTAAAATGTGAAATAAATATGTAAATGTCCTCCATACTGCAAACTTTTCAATTAAATCCTATATTAAGCCAAAGATAATCATTGTTTCACTACATATTATATATATATATATGTATATATATATATATATCTCATTTTAAATCCTAGAAGTTCATGTGGATTACTTTGAAACTACAGAATTTATTGACCAGGGAATCTATTCAAGTTACAAGCTGTTTATGTAACCAGTAATATTACAGAAATTTTTTTTCTTACTAAATACATAAAAACTTACACTTTAATGATTATATTCTGTGCCATAGCAAAGAAACATGGCATTACCTGATAAAGTGTAACATTTAGTTGACTCAAATCTGAAATTAGGTCAGCAGCTTTATTGCAATATATATTTTGAATTAAGCATAAAATCAAAAAAAAAATCACTTGGTCTCATAACTTCATAATTTACAATGAAGATTTAAGAAAAGGCCATTTTTAATTCCTAACCCAACCGATCAGTTTCAACTCTTCCAATATTTAGTCAGTGTATAATCTCTAATCATTTTGGGAACCAAATGCTGACTTTTCCATTAACCATAGCCTTACACAAAATTAACTCTCAGAAGCAATAAGAAAGATATATATATATATATAATTTCTGAAGAGTTTTACAGTATTTTAAAGATATTTAATGAAATATATTTATCTTAAATATACCTAAAAGGATTAAATCATGTTAACGTAATTTTGAGAGGATTTGTGAACAACAGCAGTCAATGAAAATTCAAAATGTCTGATCCACATGCCAATATTTTTCATAAAAATATTTCTTCTTTATGGGCATGGTAGATGGATTTTTGTCATTCCAACCACTATTTATCAATGTATTGTTGAACAAAAAATATCTTCTTGCTGATTGTCAATAAGAAAATTCAAGAAAAAACAACAACAAAAAAACAGAGACAACTAGGCGACCCTTGGGATTTAGTTGATGTGAAAAGGGGAGGGGGAATAGTATCACAATTCAAACTTTTATTAACTGATAGATTTTTCTATTCAAATTTTTTCTAAACATTATTTAAGCTCCACCACATCAGACAGACTGAATAAAATGCTCTAGAGCTTCTCTGTTCTTCCTTTCTTTCAAAAATAAAATCCAGTTTTGAGAGAAAAATTCTATAGCATGTTCCAAAAATAGAATTGGTTTTCAGTATCTACAAATGATTTCCTAACAAAGCTCATTCAAGAAAAAGAACAGATTCTGTTCAAAAACAACAACACTTTATATACATTTTTGACAGTATTTGTCAACATTTGTATCTGATCGAGCTTTCATGCTAATCTCCGTTAAAACTTCAGTTACAAAAATTATGACTGCATCCAAAATAAAAATGAAAAATATCATTCAAAATGCAATTTAATTAATTCATAAGCAAATGAAAAACATATATGCTAATAGTATATATATGGAGTGTATACGTTAGTTATAAACACTGTATAGTCTGCTTTCTTTCAATCTTCTTACTTTCTTGTGCTAAATTAAAAAAAAGGAAATATGACGTAGAGTGATGGGAAAAAAAAAAAGCAAAAAAAAAAAAACTATTTTCCTTTCTTTGTTCACTCTCTATATTGTATCTTCCAATCTTTACCGATGATATGAATTGATTAAAGAAATGCTATCTATCTCTCTGCAACCACTCTCTTCAGGGTCACTTAATTTCTTACAAACACCGTTAACTTTTCTTTTCCTCCCATTTTAAGAACTGTCAACTTTCGTCGCAGTTAAAAATAGAATGAAAATTTTGTCCGACACATGCAACATGAAAACCTCACATCTAAACTATGTAGAAAGACTTTAATATTACCTTCTGTACAATACTGCCACCTTCGTACTGCTCTTTTACGTACCTATAAGCTCTTAGTCACGATATCAAATACATCACCATCAAGGTATCCGCTACAAATTTCTAACATCAAGATGTATTAACACTTGGAACTACCTACGCACTAACTCTGTAAATGCCACAACTGTCAATGAATTCAAAGATTATTTGGACAACAACCTCTCCATGCCATCTAGATACACCTTTTACTAACACTACTATGACATAACACACAGGCCCAGCAGGTTGAGAATAATGTCCCCAAAGCTGTCAAATGGGTCTAACATTAGCTCTCTGCTAGGAACAACCTCAACAAATGATGAATTACAATGATTTATTGAAGACTGCTTAAAACCTAAAATAAATTAGCCAAGACAAAGAAGATTGTGGGATAAAATATGTACCAAGTTAGATTTAGAGTGAACATGTTTTTTTTTTATTTGAAAGAAAAAAAAAAAAAAAATTTCAACAACCATATTTTTGTCCACTATCACACTGGCAAAGATGTCCAGAGTAACTATTTATAGTAAACAATTAACACTTGTTGGATAGCCCACCAGACTATTCCATTTATAAAAGAGATTCAACATCAGCAAAAAACTGGAGTCAGGTGGCTGAAGAATAGAGTACTTAGAGCAGGGAGGTATGGCACTAAATAGCCTTTTCGATTCTTGAAGAAAAAAAAAAAAGAGAAAACAGAAACATCAAAAACCAATTAAAGTTCTGTGGCTTGTATTAAGTTATCTCATCTCCATTCAATATCTATGTTTAGAAATAATTCTTTCAAGAATAATATCATTTGATTGATTTTTCTTCAACCTACAAACTTTCTTTCCTCAGAGAAAAACTAACTCTTGATTGAGAAACTATCTTTTTTATATTCAGATTTTCAATCATTTTCTCATTTTCTTCAACATGAAAAGGATTACTTTCATCTGAAGAAGAACACTTTTTTGGTAATCACATATAGCCAGACTTGTACATGAATACTTCGCTTTGAAAAAAGCCAAAAAAGCATCTAAATGTTAGTGCTATTGTGTGTGTGTTCATGTGTAACAAATGTGGAAGAAGTATTGGCTAATAATGCTAACTTGAAGGGGCTACACTATTAGTTAATTAAATGTTATAAATACAAATTATGGATTTATGATTATTGCAGATTGACAAATATATGATGGTCAACAAGTAACAAAGCATTTTTTCAACCTTATTTTTAATCAAATATCCATTCTTTAAATGAAAGTGATTAAACCATAATAATCTCCTATTATATCAGAAGGAAGCTCATATATGCCATGTATTACTTGCCAAAAGGCAATCTGGAATTAAGAAAATCAGAAGTATTCAATCACATGAGATACTTCAAACATTATGCGAGAGTCATCCTTCTTTCATAAGATAACTAAGGGATAAGATGCGAGATGAGTAAATAAATATCATTGATTTGAGTATATTAAAAATAAATGAAATATTTTTTCATTTTAGCATCCCTCTTGTATCATTATCAGCATCAAAATAGGAGAGAAATAATATAGTCATAAACATATCCAATCTCAAAGAAACTTTATATATATATATATATATATATTTTTTTTTTTTTGAATGTGTATGTATAATTTTGATGAATACGTTTTATGAACTGCACCAATCATGGTCAACCTTTCCATAAAGAATGATGTACTTGATGAAATAAGATACAAATCAAACAGTTATAGAGCAGAAAACAATTTCAAGAAGTTTTAATATAAATAATCAATAAAGCCAGAAAACACATAGGAGTAGAAATTCTTACTCATGAGAAAGGAAGTTTGCTTGAAAAATTGATAATCTAATAACCGTGAGCAAAGCTTTAGACAAGCAAGAAAGACGTTGGGAGGGAATGACCTTTTTTTTTCCGAATTCATTTCATGTTTTGGTTTGTTTGTTTTTAATAGGAACATTTCTTTTCTTTCCAAGTTGTTCATGAGGCCAGGTAAAAAATTCCGAATTTTATTGAGATTCACATTTTTGTAAACAGGTCTTTGTATGCAACATCCTTTCTTGTAAGACCTGTTTGGCCAGAATCAACTCACAACAGTTAGTACAAAGAGTTATGCCTAGAAGAAAAAAATGAAATATAAAAAACAGAAATAAGAGATGAAAGAAAAACAGAGGAGGAAGAGAGAGAGAGATAGGAAGGAACATGCTCTTAGAATGTAACTGATGGTATTTTGACAGTATTTAAAAGCAAACACAGACATTGATTAAATTCCTCTAGGTCTTTTATTATAGGTCAATGTTGCATAAACAGAATCTTCTGACCTTGGCATAAAGGCTTGGGACATTTCCCACATATAAAAAGAAAGAGATTTCCCAAAGCTAAAATTTATTAAAAGTTTATTTTTTTAAAAAAGAAATCATTAAAATTAACAAAAGTCCCACCCACCTATTTCACTGCATACATTTTTTTTTTCAATCACAGCTTTTAAATTATTTCTGATCTTTGCTTGAAGAAAAACTTCAAAGCAGTATATATATATATATATATATATATATAACGTGTGCATACAGGCGCACACACATGCACAGAGTACATTTTTTCTTTCTTATCCATATATTATAGTTTTCTCTTTTTCGGAGGGGCATAGTTGATTGACTCAACTAAATCAAGATAATATTCAAAATGTCACGTTAGATTTTATTAAATAGTTTGCATACAATTAGTATCTATGTCGGTGTCTGATAATATGAATAAACATCAACAAAACTATGAAACTTGTTGGTGACCAAGTGCTCTGAATCAAGATAGGTACAAAAGAAAAAAAATTATGCATTTAAAGTTCTGTTCGTCGGAATCACGAGCAGCTATACGCTGAATGTAGCCATGTGACAAAGCTAGCTCGGTCCAATATTTTACTTCTTATAATTTGGGATTTATATTTGTATATCATATGCATTGAAAAGAATCCGTCTGTTCAGTTTGAACTTTTAGCTGGTCTTCTATAGGAAAGCTCAATACATTATGGACACGTACTGAGTCCATAAGAGAATGGTTTGAAACTGTAAGTTCAAATTGTACTGGGAAGCAATTTATCTAACGGCAATACGAATAAAGAAAGTGATCATTTTTAGATTCATGAAATGTGGAGAGTAGAAACAGGTTGAACTAGCAAGACATCGATAAAAATAGCCACTTATCGCCTGACAATAATTCTCATCACAGTGCATTTTCACACACACACACACACACTAAAATGCTCATTTCATCAGTCAAAAAGCAAGACGTGAAAACCATTCCCAAAGTTGACAGAAAAATTATTTCAATGAATATGACTATTTATTCATATTTTTAAGGATATTACTGGAAGCAGGTTCATTTGATTAGGATCTTTAATAAGAGAAAACTTATTCAACTTCAAGATCTTAAAAAGTACAAATAATGAGAAAAATCAACCCATTTTTCCTCAACTAAAATTAGCATTATGTGGTTAGGAAAATCCAACAGAATCTATTGCATTTAGTTCAAACATCAAGACTTGAACTTGATACTTCTCTATTCATCACAAAGTTAAATCAGTGACTGTCACCAAAATAGTGAATCATGGTAATAGTTCACACTATTCTTTGTTTTTTTATTCTTCCTTTTTGAAAAAAAACTACAAGTAGAAAGTAGTTAAAGGGAAAATTATTGAAACTGAAGAGGAAAACCATGAATATGAAGAATGAAAAGTGAAAACCAGAATTTAGATTAAGAAAGCTATATAGCAGTTGAGAGAGAGAGAAAAAAAAAATATCGAAAAAGAGAGGTAATCCCAATGGGAACATAAAAATAGAATTGATACCCACAGGACCACGATTGTCAGTCGACATGAATCAAACAAAAACAGACCAAAAAATGAAAAAAGAAATTTAGGTAATGAAAGCTATATAGCCAGAGGAGAAAAATTAGGTAAACTTTATAGTGGAGGTAAAAAAAAAAAAAAAAAAAAATTGATTTCCAGGTTTATAGTGATCCACAAACCCTCTTATCTATTAAACTATGATGAACATATAATCTGGCAAGGGGAAGTCAACAAAAAATTACCTGTGCCGATGTAAGTTTGACAAAGTTATTTTTTTTGCTGTGATGGATAAAAGGGCTTCAATTAGAAGATAAAAGATTCAATTTTGAGGGTTACTCAGTCAAGTTTCCTGGTGTGATATACGTGTACATAAATTTTGTTTGCCTACCATACTATATGTTTCTTAGCAAAGCTGGGGACTGTATTTTTGCTTTTTCCTCACTTGATAGAGACCATCAACTAAAACTGTCAACATAGGTTTATTCCATTTTTTAGGTTGGACTATTTGGCTAGCTATATATCATAGAGGGCTGAAAATTTCAACATTCACTTATTTAAAAACAAAAACAACCCCCCCCCGGGGCGATTTAATTTGCAAAATTCAAGCTAGATTGGTCTCTAAGTTTGCATCTGGCGGCATTCACAGTTTTTCAGTTATCACTGCCAAACAAAATTTATTCACTGATCACCCCCAACACGGCATGCTACTGAAGGCATAGGTTGCATGATGATTTCTATTGAATAACAAACCAGATCGATATTGTTTGAAGATCAAAGCATAGCAGCAATAATTTGATCATACTGAAGTAAACTGCAACATAAGCTTACATGTAAAAAAAAAAAACAAAAAAAAAAATATCAAAGAATGGTAGAGACAGAGGCTTAAACATATAGCATTCATTGTGAAGAAAGGCGAGCAAGACAAACACCTACAAAAGATAAAAAAAATACAATTTTATTCACATCCTTGGTTTTTGACTATGAATTTGCAGGTCTACATTACAATCATTCTATCTAATATCAGAAAGGATACATTGAGATGTAAATTCATGAAATTTACAGGTCTATCCAAAAAAAAGAAAATCCATTCAGTACAAGAAGCCTGTCAAACTGCCAAATTCTACTAATTAAAGGATGTTTTGGAAATGAAAAAAGTGAGAAAATTTTGTTAACACAAATGATTATTCCAATTGAATTTGACATAGAAGAATTTTTACTGCTTAATAGTAAAATCTGAATAAAGATAAGATTAATATAACGATGATGATAATCAACCATTCTAAGTCCACTGCAATACAAGGGCCTTTCCTTATCTCCTTCCATGACGAGTGTGAGTGCACTAATCTCTGCTATGTCAAACCGGCAAACTTTTCTATCTTGTGTCTGGTCTTTTCATACTGCATTTACTGTCCCCCCGAGTACCAATTGGTTAGCCTTTTACTCCATCTGTTGTCCCTTCGCTACGTGTCATGTCCATCTCCATTTTTGTTGCATAATTACTAGTACAATACCCTTCATCCTGGTCCTCTCTTGGATCCATGTTGATCTATCACTAAGTGTTATTCCTAACATTGCTCTTTCCACTGCCATCTGTGCTAAATAGAGACATACTGAAAAACAAATTACCAATCTGCTTGAAATGTAAAGTATACAATCAATGCATAATACCAGCTATGATGTTTAGGTGCAAAACCTGGAAACTTACGAAACCACTTGAAAACCTCAGAATAGCACATGAATATACTGATGTATGAAAATGAGTTTTCTTGAAACTAACTTATTTGTGATTACCAGGTTATCAACTGCATGCATTAAAATACTTTGTTTACTGAAGTAGATTAATGTAGTCGTGTGATCAGCATTTTAATCGAATTAATGATTTCTTGTTCTGACTTACCTCTGCAGTCATTGCTTTTTCTTGCTGGGTATACACTTGACAAATGCACACACACTCAAACAGGTCTTCCAAGAAGAAGTATAGATTTTATACGGATCAAAATCTTGCTTTCTAGCAATATACTTTACTTTGGTGTTGGAAAGAAGAGATCAGGAAAGTTGTGTTATAAATTGCAACATTTGATGTTTGCTACAAAATCTTTTCAATCAATAATGGACCAAAATCCTTGTTTTGAGCTAGTTTTGTAGAGGTTTAAGTTCTTAAACCATCCACGAAGTGTTCTGCAAAATGTATCATATTACAAATAACTATTTGTGAATTGTACTATCATTATCCCTCAAGTCATTTATAACTCATTCTACTCAATGTATATCAATTAAGCAGAATACTCAAATTAAGAATACTTTGGTATGACAGTTCAAAAGGTGTCTCCGGTTTCATGAAAATCTTCAGAAGGTTTAAGCTTGAAATAGTGAGATGCTGTTCTTTATTTATGAAATTGTTGAAAGTAACTATCAAAACAAAAATATTGCTGGTAATTGCAAAAACAGAATTTTAAAAAAATGCTGTTATGTCATCTAACTAGGATTTAATTTTGTTCGATAGAAAAATTCATTTAAAAAAAAAAAAACAGAAGTGATTGTCTTTCTCTCTGAATTTTATTCTGAAATCACTTCAAAAGAAATAGAGATGTACATTGCGTCATAAAAATGTCACTTTGTAAGGCCACAAAATGTGTGTACATTTCAGTGTAGATTTTTTATTGTATATCGAACACCAACACCCTCACATATCAAGGACTGCTGACCCAAACATCTTCGAACTTGGCAATACAATGACCGGTGCATGGACTAATATATCTAGCCAATATCAACTATGTAAAAGGGACAGTTGTCGAGTTATCTTGGCACACATACGCTTCTCAGATCATAGTTGGATGAACTGCAGAAATGAAACTAAAATGCTCCTCCTTTAACTCTCTAGGAACTTTGTGCTTTTTTTTTTTTTTTTTTTTTTTAAACAAATCCTAATATAAAGACAGGAATGTAATCACACAAAGACCAAAGAAAATGAAGGTGTGATTATAAAAACGGAGGTGTTCTTAAATAAAAGAGACCAATACTAGTCTGTATTCAAAACTAATGTTGATTTATTTGTAAAAAGAAACTGCCAAAATAATCTTTGTTGGGTAGTTGGATTACTACGACATAATATTATCTCTGGTGACCTTCAACTCCTACATTCCCAATCGGAAGTGCATAGAAATATAGAAAGAGAGTAAGTATGTGTTGTGTATCAGATAGTTTATATTGTGCATCAGTGTAATCAAAAATGATAAGTTTTATATTGTAAATAGTACATATCCAGTGATAAGGTTATTCATGTATGGAACAGCACGCAGGTATATTAAGTTAATTCATTAGGTAATTCATTTTTATGACTTCAAGTATTCTAATCTGAATTTCTTCAAAAGTCTCAACTCAAGCTGTTTCAAAAGGTGATCAGACAAAGCATTAGGACAAGAAGTCATGTGAGAAAATTCATCATTGAAAAGTCATAGGAAGAAACTTATATTATTGAAAATGTATTTCCAGACGAACTGAACTTAAAAAATAATTTCCTGAACAAAAAAAAAAAAAAAAAAAAAAAAAAAGCCAAATTTGATAATTCTGGCCTTTTTAAAAAGCATCTGAACATGAAATATTCAAATTTTGGACAATTTTGACTTGGTTGCAGTAGTATCTTTAATAGATACTTTTTGGGGTGTTTGCCAAGATTATTGCAATGTTTTATAAACAATCATTATTTATAATTTTGGCATTTGACCATTTTTGTGAGTTTCAAGCCAGAAACTAATCCACATATCTAGCAACTATGCTTCCCTTTCCTCATTGTCTGCGATGTGATAAGTTGGCCATATGAAAGAAAGGGGAGAAGAAAGAGACTAAATCACTCTATTCCAATAACTCACTCTTTCTTCATTATTTTAATTACAAACGATCTGCATTCCTGCGATGTATTCATCATTGTTATGGCAACAGACTAATCTCATTTTACAACCCTTCAATTGCTTTATTAGCTCTGTTAATGTATTTCACCTGGACCAATCCATTACAACAAGATTCAAACAACCATATATACTAATTCACATATATGTAAATTAGTATGATAAGATTATGGCCCGTTGTATGCTTTTATTCTATTAGAGATTTGCTTCAGCTTGTGAAAGTGATTTCTGATGGCATAAAATAAAAGATCACCTTTTTTTTTTACCTGAATTAAGCATTAACATGAACAGTTTTACCTTTCTAACAAAATATTCTCTTAGAAAGTCTCCACTGTCCCATTTCCACATTGCACATTAAGTGAGTTGGGGATTGTATACTGTCTGAGTGTGATACTTTATGCTTAAAATTTCTACACCGTATCATCATTGTACCCTTGAGCTATTGGTAAGTCATCAGACTACTAATGTTTTCATCCATGTTCAAACTGCGGAAGTTCCATTTAATTTTATATATCAGTTTTCTTCAGTGTGACTGGAAACAAAATGAATAAATAATGAAAATACATTGGTAATGATTTGTAAGAGCTATTCATAGAGTGTGAGATCACCTATGCAATTAGCAGCCACTGACAAGCATAACAAATAATGACAAAGTTGGTATATTGAGAATATCAGTTTGGTCTACCACTGAAAAGACTCATCAAACAGATACAATATACCCAGAAAACATCTGAACATGAAAACTGAAAAGCATAAGAACATTTGAAACCTAACAGCTGACAAAGTAGATATAACAACCAGCCATAGACATAATAGTTTGACTTGACTATCGTCACTGGAAAATAAATGGGACCAGACTCAACCATAGGCAACCAAGATTTGGTAATTGGTGGCAAGAAAACTTGCTGATACAGCAATTCAGAGTTTAAATGAATTACTCAGCTCATAAATCAGAAAATCAAGTAGTTTCTGAATGCAAGAGGCCAAAACATGAAAATAACACTTAGCTTCTTACCCTCATAACTTAGAAACCCCCAACAGGAGATCTGTCTAACAGTCCATTTTTCTCCCTTCTTGCAGAACACCTTTGTCTAAATAACAAGTGGGATATCCAAGCACTGGTTTACCTCAGTCCAGGACAAATACATTGACATAAATCATCCTGAATTTTAACAATGATATTGTCATTATTTCTATGTACACGTGAAATCTAGTGTCTTTACTAAGTAAAAATATACTCAAAATGATTATTGCAAGTACATTTTGGAGGCGATTTCATGAGATTTTTCTGTTATATAAAAATCATTTGTTGATCTACTGTGATTCAAATGCAAGTCAGCAGTGATGGAAACATGATCAATAAAAGATCAGTGTAACAAGGCCATGAGTAGGAAAAAATAAAAAATTGAACTTCTATATCGATGCCATACATGTAAATATTGTAGTGGTTACTTTCCTTATATGGACATTGACCTCTGGTGAGATTTTGCCATTCACTTACACCATTAACACTTCAAAAGAGAAACTGAACTCTACAATCTACAATGAAATAGTAAATATTTTAATCTTTTGAAGACTCTGTATGCTAAAATATTAGAGATATTGATAACTTCTTTATCAGACTTCATGTTGGATATGAAACTTTCTCCTGAGTATCCATTGTGTTTAAAGATTTGAAGGACATAAAACATGGATCAATTTTTCAAATTATTCAACTGACTACGAATGCAAAGTGCATCATGGCAACCAGCCATTAAAAAACAAACAAAAAAAAAAACCAAAGTCAACTGATATGTTGAGCAAAGTGACACATGACAGATTGAAATAAGGCTGGAGTTCATGCAACAAGATGGAAATGACACTAATACGAAGGCTTAGTGATGTTAATTTCAATGCTAGTTCCAAATTTCAAAACACTACTTACTTATTTTATTTTTGTTGCCAGACATATTTCAAGATAAAAACATAGTTGATTACAAATAATACCTGAATATTTACCATTAAGACAATACAGAAGAAAAAACACACTAGTGGAAATAGTAATACTTCAAACTAATACAGAAGAGTCAAACCTGGGCAGTAGTAAAAGCAATACCTTGGATACCTGGTAGTTTCTGTTCTTCAGTAAAACAATTTGTAGACAAATAAAAGTTATAACATTAAGTGGCATAATAGGTCTCCAATAGGTCACATGTCCATTTAGACTCTTTTAATGGAAATGGTACTGCCTTATTAGGGGAGAAAGGATTGCTTACCTGGTAAATCTAAATTTGAACATTTCAGAATTTTAGGGATTGATTAATACAGAATCAAAACTCCTTTAACCAGGTGTTATTGGGGGGGAAAAAGCATTAGTCAAGAGGACATAAAATGTATCAATGGTTGAAAAAGATCATTTCAGCAAATAAATGACAGTTTCTCAGCAAAATCAACAATTTTTTTTGTACATTCCATACTGAAATTCTGTAATCATATCAATAAAGAAAAGTATATTTTTATGTTCGAGGAACTATTTTTCTTTTCCTGTACCTGGAAAAATATACAATATTACAACCATAATAAAGGCAAAATTTTATTGACATTCTTTAGATTTATTTACTCTAATAGTAAAAGTGATCAAATTAACAATAAGTCAACTTGAAAATATATTAATAACAATTTTTATCACATCTTTTTATTAATGTATAAGCTATTTAAGAATATTTTTCTTAGAAAGTCTACTTTTCTATAATATATATATATATATATATATATATATATATATATATATATATATATATATATAAACTATTTGATTTCTTTACAGTATCAGAGATTGAAAACAACCACTGCCACACCAGGATTCTGAAATCCTTACCACATATTGTGAGATTTTATACAATCTCTCGTTTGACAAGGTTAAGACCACAAAAGACTGAATAGATATCAAGTTAAATCCATATTTTAGGATGGAAACATTTACAGGCTTTTGAAGAAAGGTTGAAATAATGGATACAAGATGTCCTGTTTCTAGATTAAACAACTATTTTGTCCTCAGACATGTCTGTTAAAAGCAAACTTGCCATAAAAAATGTTATGTCAATCACACCCAGAGTCAACCAGTCAGATGAACTAATGTACGTTCCTCACAAAAAAAAAAAAAAAAAAAAAAAAAAATCAAACTCAATCTATGACAATCTAAGATCCACCCCAAATAGCCTCACTCTTTTACTAAAAATGCCATGGTACAATCCCATGTTTGCTCAATCAAAATTTCAAGCCAATTGAGCATTTTATGATAAAAGTATATAATTTGGTACACTCAGAGTTAGATGTATTCTAAAAATTTGGCTACTGAGCCATCATGAATTTTTAATAGATTCCACATGGCAGCTGTTTTTAAAATAGCAACAAATGGCAATGGTTTTCAGATTAGCAATGGATATAATATGATATTGAAGACATTATTCTTTACCATACATAGTTCTTGGGAATTGTCATTTGGATAATACTTGAAAAACATTGGAAATTCAAGATGGCAGCCATGGCTGGTATGAAAATTGTTATTGTACTAAAGTTGCCAAGACTAGTCTGATATGGATGATTTCAGCATTAAATTGTGTTATTCACAAATGGAATCCTCATTTTAAAATGCCTAATACTTTCTGGACTTGAAAGTTTAAAGGTTGAACAGTTCCTAGAATAATAAAAATTATTTGAATAGTCCAGCATAATGTTTTCATATTCACCACAGCTCTCGAGTCCAAAACACTCAGTCAATATGAGTGAGGTGTTTTTGCATTTATAGGTTTCAATATGGTATGCATAAATCTAACTGCTAAGCACAGATCTTTCGTCATAATGGGCCTCTTTAGAGAAACTACAGATGTATTTCTAGCTGAAAAGGATGGTTACACTTGGCGAGCAGCTGTAAGAGCAAAGTAGAGCTATTGTTTACATAGAAATAAGATGTTCAAAGAAAATATGGATGAACGCAAAACAATGGAGGAAGAGAGAGAATTGAAAGGCAGACAAGAATGAATTGTGGATTTTGGTTGATTTTGAGCATTTCAAAACAAGAACCATAAGTTCAATGATGCAGCCACCGTCCTTACATCTATATCTGTCCATATGGTTGCTAGAGCTGGGCAGTATATTGACTTTACATGATACACCAGTATATTTTCAAGCATGGTATAAGATTGTACGCCAATATAGACACAATATCAATTTATCAGTCTTGAAAATAGGCGTAACTCCTCTTCTTTTGAGCTTGCCTGTCACAAATTGTCAGCACAATCCTGTCCACATTTTGCGTGTGCACGTCAAACCCACCCTTTTCTCCTTCACAGTTCCGTCAACTGTCCGCCTCAAAAGAAAACCATTTTTTTGTTCTATTTACATATTTAATTTATCTTAGTCAATATCTTGCTATAGTTAACAAAAAAATGACAAACGAACAGCCTTCTCAGAGATACTTTTTTTTTTTTTTTAAATTTCAGTTATTTTAATATTAATCACAGTTTGTTTTAATAAAAGTTCTTGTGAAATCTTACATGGCTTTGACTTGCAATTGAACATGAAAAAAAAAAAAATCCAGGGATATATATATTGTATATTGGTATTCAGTCTGATAATACTGAATTTTTGTCTATATCACCCAGCCATACTAGCAACCAACAATTAGTGACTAACTTGTAGCAAGGGACTTTTTAATGATACCTAGTAATTAGCAACTATAACAATTAGAGACTTTTGTTTCTATGTATGAAAATATAAACAAAGAACAAAAAGGAGAGAGAGAAAATGAGCCTTTAAATTATCAAGTCCAATGTCCTTGGCTGTGACTTTCCTCATCAACCGAACAGGTAGTGGGGGAGACGGATGGTATACCTGATTGACCCAAAACTCTGACCTAGATTTCAGAACAAGCCAACTTGATTGGAACAGTTTAAAAAGTTGTGAATCTTTCCTCACTCCACAAAGGGGGGGCTGGATTTCAAAGAGAAGAAATAGAAGAGGAGAGGGATAAGTAAAATTGATATTTAACATATAAGGGACTGACTGAAAAATGTCTTATAGAGATGCATAGATGCATTGGTAGAAAAGTTTCTAAAGTCCATAGACTGAAATCGTTCAGTATTATAAATTGATTTGCTCTCAAAAATCATACCAGACTCCAAATGAAGCAGATAAACCACTCAGTAAGAGTAGTCGTTCACTGAGCTTTAAAATTCTCTGGATAGAATAAGAAGCATCAGAAATATTTCTGCAAATAAAAGCAATTCGGAAAATAAATCCGAATGCAAAGAAGAGCTGCTCTCAGGAATCATATCTTTTGTTAATACTTCAGAACAAAACTCAATGCAGTGGAGTGAGTTCAGAGGAGCTATAAAAATTGCTCTCTCACTGAGTGATCTTCCCTACTCTGACCGACTGAAACTAACCCTGGAACCACTGGAATAAAGAAGGAAGAGAGTTGATCTGCTTGAAGCATACTGCATCATGTACAATACCCACAATCTTAACCAGTACTATCATTGTAACAGATGTCTAGATGAGAAAATGTTCGCACTATCCTTCAACATAGCTATAAGAGGCCATACCAGGAAGATACAAATACAGGAAGCAACTGGTATGGTATCCGAAGGCACTTCTCATCCAGATTGTTAGAATCACGGAACAACCTCTCTGAAAGAACCGGTCTCCTAAAAAAATTGGAGAGTAATCTTGTGCAGGAACTCACAAACAAGTTTGGATCTATTTTCAAATGTCAACTTTTTAATGTATAAAATTTGTGAAAGAAAAAAAAAAAAAAAAAAAAAAAAAAAAGAAAAAAATTATAACATTCTAAGAGGTGGATAGATACAGAAAAAGAAACCTGAAACACAGAAGAGCTAAATTCTGGACTTGGAAAATACTGTAATGCTCCAGTTAAGTTTAACCAGTTTCTTTTCTCAGAGCAGAAATGGAGAGTTTTGTGAATATGACGCACAAATGGATAATAAAACGTCTCAATTGATTTAAAGTAATAAGTATGTAATATCTTAAGACACTTTGATAGTACAAAACTTGCAAAACTAAAAATACCCAGCATGCAGTACAGGAGGGACAAGATAGAAGCATATAAGTACACCCACGGATTATATAATGTAGACAGTCACCTAGTTATAGAATAGTAAAAGCACCACTCAAGCTCATGTATTCAAACTCAGATTCAATACAAATCTTAGACAGCACTTCTTTGCATGTCACATAGTGAACACCTGGAACAGTCTCCCAGCTCCAGAGGTAGAGGCCAGAACACTGCAAACCTTCAAGAACAGACTTGATCACCACTTGGCTAGCTGAAGATTACAGCCTCTCCAGTATGTTACCAATATCACCTGTCCGATGAAAAATATTGACAGAAATAGGCATAGTTAAAATGCCTTTGGCCAAAACTAATCTGGTATTGTTTTTTAAAATATGTCTTGTACATAGTAACAGTACAATTTATATGTCATTACATGTTTGTAAAAGAAAAAAAATGTTTTATTTAATACCTTTAGACAAAGCAAGGTAATAAAACAAAACCCTAGCCCTAATCCTAACCAGATACTCATGGACTTATGTCTTAAAATATTTTTTATCATAAAAAAATAAAAAGTGACTTTTTCTCTATATCCAGTTCTGACTTTTTTCTGGTCACCTGAAAGATATGCTTAGTGGCTAGATTTCCTTGTCAAGGTGATCCTGATTAAATCGCCAATATTTTTTCTTCTTAAATTCTATGACAAACATTTAGAAGTTAACAGGGGTGATTAATTTGTTAAATGTTCTAGACCAGCACAGAAAAACCTAACAGTAGAGAATAATTCATCTTTTGAATAGGTTGTTTGAACACAATTAGGATAATTAGACCCTTAACTAATTGTTTTTAGTTCTCAACATGAGAAGTAGTAGCCGTATTGCAAATCCTTATTCATTAAATTCTTTGTTAGCTTAATTTTAAATGAATTTTCTGGTAGTGCTTTTATTGTTTTCTGACTCAAGCTGTTCAAAGCTGGTAAAACCCTAGCCGCAAAGAATGAATTCCTTGGACCTAGTTGGTATTGCACCTGTAATTTCCATTTATATTCCCTGGTTCATGTGTAGAGTTTTTTGTTTTTTCTTCTTTTTTTATACATGGTTACCACATATGGAACATCTTCTGTCGTACTTAACTTCAACTATACTGTAGATGATTTTAAATGTCAGAATAAGATCAGCTTGGTGACATTGGCACTCTTCAATTGGAAGTTGTAGACTTTCTAATATTACCAAGTAGGGAAGGAGTGTTATCTCTTGTGTCAGCCTGGTGACTCTCCTCTATACTTGTTCCAAGAACGTCCCAATCAATCATAAGTTTGGGGATCAAATCAATGAAGCATACTCTAAGTGGGGTCGGATGATGCTCTTGTAGAGATGTAGAAAGGAGCCCCAGTCTAAACTCTCAAAAGGTGTGCTTTACTGCACCCAGTCTCCAATCACCTTTGCATTTTACCTTGTATGTGCTCTGTGAATAATAACTTTCGATCTATCTCAACTCTGAAATCCTTTTCTTCTTCTACAGCAATTAGAGTATGTGCTGTTTCATCCTTCTTCATTTCTGTTGAGTGTCATCTATGCCAAAATGCACAAAACTTACATTTCTCAGCATCGAAAATCATTTGCATTTTTGTGGCCAAAGCTTGTACTTGTTCCAATGACTTGATATAGTCTAGTATCATCTATGAACATGGATATGTCATTTTAGTATCTCAGGGGTCTTACAACTGATAAGGATTAAGGAACATTAATGTTTAAATGTTGGATAAATAGAAAAAGGAGAGAAAAAGAAAGAAATGAAATATTGCCGTAGATATTAATGGTTTATGGATTTTACAAGACTGAAGTTTGATCTCAATCTTCGCTTTGATTTGGTAACCTCTCAATCTCTCTCCATGTTCTACGATATTCAGTTGGGCATAATGTGTCAAATGTGCTAATTAAAAAAAAAGAAAAAAGAAAAAAAAAGTTTTCCCTTTATACACCATGAACAAAGATTTTTTTTTTTTATTCAAGTGTATTGTGGAACAGTAACTAAGTTGAGTGTAAGTAGTCTGAGAATTTTTTCCCCTAAACCTTCAATTCACGCAATATCTGGTGAGGGTGTGAATGATTAGTCATTATATTTTACATGAACGTATAATTCCTAAAACGGGATTAGGTTAAGAAGGAAGAGCAATAAATCGGTAATCCCATTTCTACACAATAATGAGGGATGGCAACAGCAAGACAGCTTAACCTTCTCTTCACTCATAAAACCGAAACCTAACCGTTATCATCAAGTAAAGGTCTCCAGACCTAGTAATTGGCAATTACGCATTCTTTTTATCCTTCGAGAAATTAAATGGCACTTTCAAGATATATTTCAACAACAAGTTTCAATCATCAATAAATAAAGGATGACAGGTTTGGTTTAAACCTAGTGTCATCAAAAATTTCTGCCATT
This sequence comes from Thysanoteuthis rhombus, assembly GCA_963457665.1. NCBI lineage: Eukaryota > Metazoa > Mollusca > Cephalopoda > Oegopsida > Thysanoteuthidae > Thysanoteuthis > Thysanoteuthis major. Next base: position 13,790,019 of record OY735200.1, read on the forward strand.
TTAGAAAAATTTATTATGTCTTGGTGGAAGGCAAGAACCTCCCAAATTTCACTTTACTGAACGAAATTGTCTTTTTGAAAAATCAAACAGCAATAAAACATTTCCATAGCATCAATGATACATCCATGTATATGAGATTTTTGTGTCAGTGCAGGTTAATACAACTCAATTACAATTGATCAATTTACCTTTTTTTTCAACATTGGAGCATGTAGTAAAATTCTAGATCTAATGATGCGAACTGCAAGACATTATGACAATTCATGACTTCTGATTTGGGGGGGGGGAAGATATAGAACCGTTTCATTCATTTTGATAAAACTACATTTATTCTAATTAAAAGAAAACAAATCAAACAGTAAAATTAATAAAAACTTGTGAAAAAAAAATGGAAGAGATGAATGAAATTCTAATTTTTCTTAGAACACGATTTTTAACGCATTGATTTTTTAAAACTGAAACTCAAATCGACAGTTCTAAAGAAGGAGAAATTTTATGTTAGGACTATATCTGAATAGATAAAGTGACCTGAAGAGAGAAAGCTGTTGAGAAAAAAATTTCCTGGGTTTAAATAATAGGAGAAAGGAAAACGAGAGAAAGGAAACGATAACATCTTCGCCAATGAATGAATTATCTTGTATTTCGAGTGATATTTTTTCCTTCTATCTTTTATGCAATGATATCTTATTTTTGCTTCAGATGTTGTAACGAGGATTATCTTGAAAAATAAATGTCAATTGGAAACAAATATTTTTTACTATCACTAATATGTTTTATTACAGACACAAATGTTGCCATGGGCTATCAAAATTGCACATACGACGTCGCAAGTTAAAAGAAAACAAATCAAACAGTTAAAACTTGCGACGTTGTATATTCAATTCCCCACCTAAACCTTCAATTCCCGGAATATCTAGTGTGGGGGTGAACGATCAGTCAGAGTGTGTTTTTTTCCGTTTGCTCTTCAAGAGCGTAGCAAATATTTTGAGAGGTTTTGGATTCAAGATCAGAGGCTTCGGAAATTTGCCATTTTGAATAATCGTCTGCTTCAATAATAAAAAAAACAAATAAACGAAACGACGTAAACTCAACTATCAACTCGAAGATGAAAAACATTTTACTATTGCAAATCATAATAAACAAAAGTTTTATCAACAAGTTCAAAAGAGTCCGATGAGTTTTGAAAAACAAGCAAAATGTCAATAACAATACGTACATAAATGAAATTAGGGTAAGAAGTAGTACTTGAGATTTTGAACGCACGACAAGTTTTGAATGGAACAGAATCTTATTTTTCATTTTATTTCATGCATTTTCACCAGGACGTAAACAATGATTTTGAGTGGTACATTATGTTTAAGTTTTGGGTGAAACTATCAAAGTATTTTTTCAAACATGTCTCTACAAAATGTATTAGTTTATGGTCGGTCTGGGGCAAAAGAATAGACGTCAAAATCATGAGCTGGGTAATAAATAATCTCAATTATTGGTAATGAGGTCAGTCACCTCCCTCAACCGGTTAAATTTTCCTTCGTGAAAAATATAAGTAAAACTACAATATTAGTTCCAATTGATTAATGACTCAGTATCATATGTAATTCAAGAGACATTATTTCATCTTTTAATTGAACATTTCCTTTTCAAAAATTACGTGAGTGTTTAGCCCACACAAGTTTACACCAATCCTTCAAGATAAAGAAAGATGACATTTTTTCTCGTTGACAGTCTTTTGTTAGTTCTGGAAGGTTACAACCCCCACATAAAACAAAAAACCAAAAAAAAAAAACCCAAAACGAGACTATCTAATTAATAACACTGAGCAATTTCAGGCGATATATAATTGCTATAAAATAACTATAAATTTAAAAAATAACCCGATCGTTACAATAATAAAGACAACGACGATCGTTTTCGCTTTTGATGGCACCTTTGGAAGACACTTCCGTCAGATTAAAGTCCATATACCCACTCAAAAAAACAAACAAAAAACCAAACAAACAAACGGGGCGGGGGAATAGGTGACCTCGAGGAGATCGAATATAGTAAACCTATGTTGGTAATGTTTAACCTTGTAAAATACTTATGAGTGAGGTGAATTACAAACTTGAATATAAGTGGTTTTAGAAGTTGGAAAATTGTTTTGAAATAAACCACATCTGGTAAGACTCTGTTGAACCGTACACAAGTCTGGTGGATTCTGATCAGATTTCGGAAGGGGGGACTGCTTGGGTTTTTTTATTCTTCTTAATAAAATGAAAAATATCAGTCACCCTTCAAAAAAGTCAACGCGATGGTAAACATTCCAGTGTTTAATACGAGTCTGAACTAGATTTCAAAGCAAGTATTAAATTAGTGATTAATTACACCTTTCTCGATTTTCGAAATTAATGACACGCACGTTATGGAAGACACCAATTTTGATCTATTTGGAGATTTGCCCCATTCTTTTTTTTTTGAAGTTACCACTGCATGAAATATTCACTTCTTTTTCATAAAAAGACAATGAAAAATCAAACCCCCAGAAGACTTGAAAAGTTTTCAGGTGGGTAATCCCAGTGGTGAAAACCCATCTACAAAAGGCAGTGTAGGTGTAATTTATCAGAGGTTTCAGAAATATAACGGATCTCAAATTCTTCATTAAACTGTATTTTGCATTGACATGAAACTTGTCTATTGTGTGTTGAATAAAATCACAAATGCGTGAACAAAAAATAAGTTAAATATTGATTGATTCACAATTAGTGAGGCAGGAAATAAAGAATGTAACGGACTTGAAATCTCGCAATATTCAGTCAGTCACAGTCTGTAGTAATGAGACGTGATTTTATTGTAACACTTTCAAGACTATTTGAGCAAGTGTCTATCACTAAACAGAATAGAATTGAATAAACTACTTTTGGTGAAAAAAGTAATGTAAATAAGTAAAATGTTTAGCTAAGCAAATAAAATTTCCTATTTTTGCAGTAAGAAGAGAGAAATCAATAAAAACTGAAGTAGATAAGTTAGAGCTAAGTCAGTGACACACTTGCGTCAGGTTAAGGTAGATTGATGAAGTAAGTGAATTTTGGTTGAAAAATATTGTTTAATAAAATTGATTGGTCAAATCGTGTAAACGAGGAATATATTTTTGAACAAAAGATGCAAACAGAAAATAATCGAGAGGAATATTAATAATGACACAGCTTTGTAATAATTCAGTGTGACCAGGAGATAATTTTCTGACTGAATGAAACAAGTTGGTGTGCGCGAGTAGTGAAGTAACTAAACCTATCCAGATGGCAGGATTAATTTCTTTGAAATAATGAACAATTGAATCACTTTAAAATACATCTAAAAACTTTCTCTTCAAAGCACCCCCAGTGGTGTGAAATAGATTAACAAAAGAAAGAATAAAGAAAAGAAAATTAATGAAAAAAAAAAAAAATTAGGAAATAGATAACTTACATCGGAGGGTATAATGTCGTAACATTCGGCGATTTTCATGTAGAGTTCTTTGACGTTAGTAAATCCAGAAATTATTCCAACGGGGCTGCCGTGTGCCTGTTGACATTGGAAGGAAAGTTTTGGCTTTGGTGGAGTTGACGGTGAAGAAGAACTGTCCGATGGTGGACTTGAAGAGGGGGGCACGCCATTTTTACCTTTCTCGTTAGCGTTAGCGTTTGCCATTTGAGATGAAGAATCGTTCACATAAGGAGAGACCTGACCTGGACACGATGACTGCTCAGACAGAATATCTTTCTTATTTTTTCTCCCAAACAGCGGCATGGTTATTTCTCGGAAAGGTGTGTGTGCGCGTGATTATTATTATTGCTTTACGCCTTTTTTCTTTCTTTTTTTTTTAACCTACCTGTCTACCAGTCTACCTACCTGTCTTTTTTTTTCTTCAACGCCCTCGCTAATTACTTACTCACCCACACTTGATTATGTGTGCGTGTGTTTTAAAGAAAATGTAACGCTTTCCTTTTGTTATTTCTCTTATTTGATGATGTAGAAGCTTGCGGCTAATTGTGGGAGATAACCTGGTGAGAAAAGGTGTAAAATGTGGCACAGATAAATCGACGATCAACTAACGACCAGGTCCAACCATCGTAGTTCTCACTCTCTCTCACACTATTGCTTGGGTAGTTGTAGTTGGTCACTCGCACTTACCCAGCACGCAACCCTAATATCACTTGACGGGGTGTCGTGGCTCTCTGGACCAACATTTCAAAAGCAGGTGGTTCGAACCTTGCCGATATACGTGGTCCTAGTTGTAAGTCAAAGGAAAATAATCTTGACAAAGATGAAGCGAATAAATACGTTAAAAAAACTGATTATCAAAAATAATAAAATGAAAAATATTCACAGCTATTAAAAAAGGAGAGTCTCCTCTTTCTCTTTCCAACTACGTATTGTGCACTCATGGAAAATAAAAACTTATCTATATAGATGGAATGCCGCTCCCATTAAACCAAACTTCAAGGAAATAAACGAATAAATGAAAGAAAAAAAAATGAATGAAATGTCATTCAGATGAATAACCACTAGATATTTATTCTATTTTTTTTTTTATGTAGCGTTTGGCATTTTTTTAATCACATATCAGTTAGTTGAATAATGAATGATGAACTCATTTTTTGCAAATTGAATTATATTCATTGAAAGCGTAAATTACTTTTGGTATATTTTTTGATTACAGAATTTAATTTTTTTTCAAGATCGTTTAAATGGCGTCAAAATTATCGATTTATCGATTAAAGAATAAACATCAATTTTAAAAGTTCAATTCTACGTCGCAATTAATGACTTTTGGAAAAAAATTGACAATAATTTGGACTTTTCCCTTTCTAACAAAAAGAAGAAAAAAAAAAGTTAGAACATATTCAAAATATTTTCCAATTATGTTTTAGAATCGGGTGTCATAGATTTCAAAAGTTTCAACTTTATTCATATCTCTGACACTTTCTGTTATTTTCTTGTCCAATTTTATTTTTCAAAATAAGTTATAACTTGCAATGGCAACGAACCCTTTTCTTAAGATGAAAATCGCTATAATAATCATAATAACAGTAACAGTGATAAAAAAATATAATTGAAATTCTGGGGGCAGGGGGCAATCTTACGCTTTATTTTGGTGAATTCACGATATAAGGGGAAGCTCTTCACACTTGGTGAATTTCAACAGATTGCTTCCAGTCTATCTTTGTCCACTGAGGTAATGATATGCGTTCTAAAAATAAAAAATAAGGGCAACAATTCGCAAATAATTATTAATTGACAAAATGAATTGTTTAATCCACTGAAGATAACCAAACATTTAAATGTCACTTCCTCGAATGAAGACAGAATATTGGTTTCGTACTTGAATTCTCCGGTTATTAATTGAATTTAAGCCAAAACAGTGGAACATCCAGTGAGGCACATACTCTTTTCATTATCGAATTTGTACGTGAGACTAGCTTGTTGAATGATGAATATCGCTGTTCGGTAGGCACAAATTTAAGGTCTCTGTCTCTCAGTCTCTGCTCCTCTTCTTATTAGCTTAATGCGGAACAATAATAAATGTGATGGGATGGGATTGGAACAATCTTTCAAGTGGAGAGAGCCTGCCTTGAAAATCAACATTAAAAATCTTAGCCGTTTTCGGGGGTCGGGTGGGGATATTATTGCTGCTTGCTATGTTTTCCCCAAGTTTGTCTGGACATAGGACAAAAACTCTCTGTCTTTTAACTTCAGATTTTTATTTTCCCTTTATTACCTATTATATATAAGTAGACGAAACTAGTTCATGAAGTAACAATTTTCTACAAGTTTATCCGTGCTGTCAAAAATTACATTGCATTTTATATGCGTGGATAAGTTACTTGCATTGAATAACCGTATGTTAGTCTATTCAACCCAAACGGTTTTTTATTGTCAGACTCCAAGAGTTGACTTTATTATCGTGAATTCGTCTGACTTTGGAATTCAAGACGAAGGAATTTATTTTTTTTGTATTTAAGACCTGAACAAAACAGAAAGAATGATGTCACGGCGTTATGTGTCAACTTGCCGTTGCGATTTCTCTGTATTCCTTTGTAAACTTTGATTTTCTGTTATGAGAAATATTATTTATATAGATTAACAAGTACAAATTTTTTCTTTGTTTTCTTTCCAGTGAAAAAACTGTGCTATCAAGGATGGCATTAAAACATTCAATATAATAACAGAACCATTAAACAATATAAAAAAACTAAGAATAAAAAAGGTTGTATATTCGTCTGATTTTTAGCTATTCGTCAGACCAAGGCATATTATTTATGATCATAAATAAATTCCTAGTTCTCCCTAGTGTTTCCGTGGCTTAGTGGTCTAAAACGTTCTGCTAGACTCCAGTAGATCTTTGGACTGGATCCAACCGAAAGCGTCTCATTTTTTTTCTTTCTTAAGATTAACCATTAGGCAGAGTAGACCTTCCCTTTCTCCCTTGCTTCTGAGGCTAATGGCGGATCAATGGCTGAGTAGGCCTTTTCTTTTTTTTTTTTTTTTTTGTCAGACTATTGAGATGTAACAACAATGACATATGACGATGACCCTGACCAACAACTAGGAACGCCATGCATTAATAACAGAATAATGTGATACATTGAGCTGAGTTTGGACTGTTTACGTTATCTCTTTGTAAGACCTTACTTGCACTGATAAGATTCCAGTCTTTTGAAAATGCTTATGGTTTTACACTTGAAGTACACTATCTTATTTTTTGGATGCATACTTACCTCAATCTCTGTTTGTCTTCCGATATTTCACGTGAAATTACATTCTCAAATACTTGAGAAATTATTTATTTTGATATGTGTTTTCTGCGTTACGAAAGATTAGCTCAGAAGAAAAACTAGGGTTAAATTTGGGGAGAATTCTACGACATGGAAGAGATATGGCAACAGTTTTTGCCGGGCAGTAACCATTGCAAATATCTATAGTGAGTGATACTCAAAACTCTTTCTTTCGCCATGTCAAAGACCTTTGAAATGAAGATAGTCGGTGTTACATCATCATACTGCAATTACTAATAACTAATACGCTTGCAACTGCTACTAATAACATTAATACTAATAATACAGAGACAATTACGCTCTTTACGTCACTTACCTACATAACTCAGAGTAATGAGGATGTTTCTTTTCTAAACCACTTGCTCTCCTCATCTCGTATCTATCGTCCATCTTTAATCCAATCACAACTCATCCATGCTCTGTCCATCAACATAAAAAGTCGGCATGATGATATTAATTTTCCCCGATGTGAAAATTTTCTAATTATTTTCTTTGGCATTGAAAAGCATAACACGTCACACGTTTTCAAGAGAAATGTGAAAATCATTCATCTGTGTATATATATAAACCTATGATGGACATTTTTCTCCGATAAAAAATGTTTTGCTCTCAAGATTAACAAATAACATTGACCATTGAACATGGGTTTATTTATGAAGTTTAACGTGACATAAAATTCTATTTGTACAACGCTACGTCTCCACACGTTACTGATAACGTATAAAAATGTTTTGCCGCTTGTAGACTGACTCTGTATTTCAGATATTCTTTTGATGACTCCATTTTGTGAGAAGAGATCGCACACTGCAAGACACAAATTTAATTATGTTTTCATGAAAACCTATCTCCAAGTTGCACTTTTAAGTCTTCAAGTAGAAAAGAATTGTGGCACCCCCACCGCTTATACTAGACTCCTTTGTGTAAAGTATCAATCGTACATCACTTAAACAATTTCAAAATCACTTCCAACTATGCCCAGAGTGGCCATTTCAATATCATTTCCGCTACGGCTTGGCAAATAAGCACCACCCTTGAAGCAGTCTAAGGGAGATAAATGCTTTATCTTATCGACAGGTATTCTCCACTCATGTATAGATGAATTTGTCAAGCATGAATTGCCCCCCTTCTTTACTGCAGGAAAACATAAATGATGTCCCAAAATTAACGCCCGATTTGTTCCTTAATGTTGAAACAACTTTATTGATGCTATAAACAAAATATATATCTAATAAACATAATATGCCATGCGTTACATTTGAAGTTCAGTGTGACTGCCGTCAATTTAGATGCATTTATTCTGTTGGCAAGCTACTAATTTGCCCGGGTCATACTTTTTATGTAATTCACTTCTTAGGTCTTTTAACTTAAAAGGAACACAACTGTTTGGGTCAAATAATTTTTCAATCATTTTTATTCGATGGAGTATTATAAAATCGTTACTACTTCTTTTCTCGATAGCTTTTCATCTTCCTCTTAATTTTTTTCAGTTTATTATGTTTCCAATGTATATTATTTTAACCGGTCTGACGTATATATTTTTCTTTCCGTCATGGATTTATATACTTTATCTCACCTTCACAGATATATTTACTTTTTCCTTCCTTTCACGGATTTATATACATTTATTCCTACCCATCGCAGATTTATATGTAATTTCTTCCCTTGACGGATATATATGCGTTTAACTCCCACCGCGGAACTTTTGCTTCCCTTGATGGATTTATGTATTTTGACTTCCTTTCGCCGATTCGTTTACAATTTCTCCCCCTCACGGATTTGTATACTTTACTCCTGACATACTGGTTGGCTGGTGCACAAATAAAAAAAAGCCTGGTGTACCAATAGATTGTTGTACCAAAGGGAAAATAGATTGGCACATCAATAAGAATAGCCGGATGGATTTGCGTACCAATAGAAATAGACTGGCAGATGGTTGGCATACAAATTGAAAAACAAAAACAAAAAAAAAACAACGAAAAACAAAAAGCAAAACAAAAACACAGGCAAACTAGTTGGCTGGCGAACAAATAAAAAAAAAAGAAAAAAAATATGACTGGCGTATCAATGATGAAAAATTTCTTCCCATCGGGGATTTGTATATTTTTTCTCACCTACTGAGATTTATATGCAGTTCTCCCCCGCCCTTCCCAGTTTTCTATACTTTTCTTTCCCTTCTCTGATTTATATATATTTTACTTCCCATCAGATATATATATATATACATACATTATCTTCCCTTTACTGATTTATGTACTTTTAATCCCTTCATATGATTTACTTTTTTATTCTCTTCACAGTTTTATATCTGACAGGCTTGCGTATCATAAAAAATGTAGATTAGCGTAGCAATGAAGAAATAGACTGGCGTACCAATAGAGTAATGGACCAATAAAAAAGAGTCTGGGGTAGAAATATAAAACATTGATTGATATACCAATAAAAATGATAAACTGGTGCCCCAATGATAAAAAAATTCTTCCCATCGTGGATTTATGTACTTTACTCCACCTTCACAGATTTATTTGATTTTTCTTTTTTTTTTTTTTTTTTGTCTGGCATTTCAATGAAAAATAGACTGGAAGACTGGTTGGTTGGCGTACCAACAAAAAATGGTGGGAAAGCGTACCAATAAAGAAAAAATATACGAGCACACCAACAAAAATAATGGACTGGGGCACCAATACTAAAAATTTCTTATCATTGTGGATTTATATACTTTTCTTCCCGTCATTTATATACCTTTTCACACCTTCGCAGATCTATTCAACTTTTTCTTCCTTCGTGGATTCATATCTGGTAGGATAGCGGACAAATAAAAGCACTTACTGGTTAGGTGACGTGTCAATAGAAAAAAAATAGACTGACAAAAAAAAAAAAAAAAAAAAAGACAGGCGTACTTATGATAAAGCAGACTGGCAGGCTGGTGTATCAATAAAAATTAGGATGCTGTGCGAATGGAAAAAAGAACCAACAATATATTTCTTTTTCTTCCCTTCGCAGATTTATGTACTTATTTCCTTTCATTCATCTACCATTTCGTCCTTCCGCTGATTCATATACTTTTACTTCCCTTCATAGTGTAATATTCTTTTACTCCCCTTAACGGATTTATTTACTTTTTTCTCTTCTTGCCATTACGGATTTCATATACTTTTACTCCCCTTCACTGATTTACATACCCTTTCTCTCTTCCTCTGATTCATCAACTCATATTAATCAATCGTCTGATTCTCAGAACGGAGCTCTTAGTAGAGGATTCGCTTCCTATCCTATCATATACCCGGTATCAAGAGGTATTGTCTGCTCGGATAGTGTAATGGTTTGTACATCTGCCTCACACGCAGGAGCTGTATGATCATGGTGGAGGCATCCCTTTTTTGGACTTTCATCTTTCTAAAGGGTTAGCCATAAAAAAAAAAAAAAAAAACGAAAAAATCTGTAGGAATAAAGTCCAGGCCTCGACCAGACTTGAACCTTGCTAGGATCGCAGAGCTGACTTACGCAACAGAAACTGGGTCGTCGTCGTCGACTGGTCATACTCAATTGGGAGTTGTCACTTAAGAGTGGGTTATCTGAATCTTACCGTATTGTTTAAAACCTTCAGTCACATTCATGAGAACTGAATCATTGATATTCCTTTTAAAAAGGCCGAGTCAATGGATACGTGAGTCGTACATTACTTTTCACGGAAAGATAGAAATTGGATAGTGAAAAAAAGGAGAAAAAAAAAACGCAGATCGGCTTAGTCACTCAATAGAAACCGTCTTGTGATCAATAGCTTTTGACAGCATGCCATGATGGGAGTGTTCAATTAAAAATTTGAAAACGGGCGATAAATAAATAAAGTATTTATCATGCCTAAGTAGTAATCACTAAAAAAGAATCTGGACTTTCAAAATGGAAAAAAAAACAACAAAAAAACAAAACAAAACAAACCCCAAACAAACACTGTGTGAATGCTGCCAGACATTAGATAATAGATCAATTTAACATAAACTTAAATTGTAAATTGAACAACCCACTGAAACCTAATTGGGGGTAATTTTCGAATTACAAAAGCTTTTTTCGAAACATAATGAAAAAATATTGATATTGTAGCGGCTCCATTATTTTTAGTTGAATTAAATGTGAAAATAAATTAGTATTAGCTTCAGCTGCGAAACCTTAACTCTAGTCCCCATATAGGAAATATCACTTACTCCGTCTACTCCCTATAAAAACCCTGAATCCACGTGTTCACTTGTTTATGTGCCCCTGCTTCTTAACTGATTACTTTCCTTTCTTTCTCTCTAAACTTGCCGCTGGCATAATCTCCATTCTTTGACCGTGACTATGTATATCGACTTTTGTCATTAATCTTCCTCCATGTGAGAATCTGCAAGAGCTTTATAGCTACTAAATGCAAACTCTGCAAATATTTCACATATCTCATTTGCGGCGACAACACAAACCTGACACTTATCATTTCGCCCCTTTAGCTAATTCTTGCACCTAACCTGAACCAACCGCCTTTGATGATTCAGCTTGGTCAAACATACCAATAATTAGAATAAGCACTGCTAATCAGGCTCCATTCGGTAGATAAACCAAACAGCATTAGATCCGTTAGGTTATGTGTTTCCCTAACTAATTATTTTCTCCGATATTGCAGTTAAATGTATTGGAATGACCATCTTAATTAGACGGGCCTCTACTCTACACGGTCAATCGTATCAATGTTTCATTACAGGTATTGTCTTCCGGTATTGTATTGTTATAAATGTCTCTTTATTATACCTACGTTTTATGTTTGCATGAGTCGTTATTACAATTACAAACTTTGTTTAATCTCCACGCCCACACTCATATTTGACGTGCATATTCTCTATTCTGTCATGGCAACTATTATCTTCTTCCCTCCTTCAATATTTCCATTGACGTCAGCGTGCATTGGGAAGAACCAATCACGTGGAGACAAAATCATTTGTCTTCTATATTCAACTACATATTCTCGTTGTTACATAGAACTCCTACAACATTACTACTCTCCGTCACTCACTATACGGATCGTCTATATCTGGAAACTTTACGTACATAAATAGATACAAATCGAATTTATGATATGTACAGTCCTCTGCCGACTTGCACGCGTAATACATACACAGCTAGCTAAACTTGAAAATTGAAAGAAACCCATGTTGACAGTTTCGATTGATTGTTTCAAACAGAAAGATTGAATAGTGACCAGCAGCAGGGTGTTGTGGTTGACAGGCTGTATCCTGAAGAGCCCAGCATGTCGGAAGTAGATTATGATAAATTGTTTAAGTAAAATAATAAAACACCGCCTCCATCTTCCCACGATACCGTGGGTGCGAGTAGAAGATTTGAAAAAAAAACAAACAAAACAAAACATTTTTATAATTTCATATCGTGATGTAAACCGAATTGAGGAAAATTTGTATAAAAGTCGAAAATAAAGCAAAAGGTGTGTGTTGTCCTTGTAATCACGTGACCAAACTCAATTTCTCCTGTATCTATGACTGAAGTGATAACCAAAAGGTGGCTACTGTGGAAATAACAGATTCAAGCTCTAGATAAGCCAATAACGGTTTTTAGTAATTGGAAAAACAACCTTAAAAGGGTTGTGGTGTGAACCGCTTTTCAAACGATAATTTAAGCTGAAATAGGAACTGTTCTTACTGGGGCAGAGCCCCTTCCGAAGATACATGTTAAGAAGAAACTGGACCTTACGGTGTGCAGAATACTTCACGCTCTTCAACAAAATTTTACACCCCTGATACCGAAGGGAAATTATATCTAGAATGTCTGCCAAAAGATTTCTGTTTGATATAAGCGCTCTTGTATTTGTGTATTCAGTAAAACCCCGATATAACGGATCTTGGTATAACGAATTTCGGCTTTTATGAACTCGTGGTTCCATCCAAATTAATTTCAGATTTATCTAGTGGAGTTGGATAATTGTGTCGAACACTTGGACCGTAGCAAACTTGGAATTATCCTAGTTTCGTAGTCCAGTTTTTTTGCAGCCATTCCCTAACTAAGCCATTATCAAGATTAAGAATGTTTTCTCTCGTCAACAAAACATAGCATTAACTTCCTGTTTTCAATTTCAAACGTTATAAAGGTTGTATTTTAATTGTTTTCTTATTGAATTTTAATTTCATTTGAAATTGTTTTCAATTGATAAAAACAGAAATTGATATGAATCTATCGTCACTGATAACAATGTAAAATAGCATTTCCGATTTGAATTTCAAAGTTTGCCAAACTTACATTTCACACTGGATCATTTAACTTAAAAATTTTCAGAACTCTCTTTAAAACTCATCTTTTACTAATTATAGTTAAATTTTTTATTAGAATAAATTCTTGTTTGTTTTTTTCATTAAATTATCGTGTATCGTAAGTAAATTATTGTTTTATAACTTTCAAGAAAAAATGAAAATACAAACATAGTATATGTTTTTTGACAGTTGAAGAAAATATTTCAAATTAAATTGAATTAAAATACAACGTTTAGAAATAAAGTTTTAAATTGAAAACGAGAAGAACAGATACTACACTCTGATTTTGTACAAACTATCACAAAAGGCTGGATCACGAAACTAGGATAGTACAAAGAACTTTCTACTTATTTTTCACAGAACGACGAAAGGTAAGTTAGAAAATAAAATGAGGGGCAACCGAACTATCTTCCGATTACTGAACGATGTGCGTTGAATGTGACGAACTACCGAACTTACTTCTTATTTACCAAACGAAGGACAATCGTCGGGTATGACAAACTTTCGGCTTTAACGGCAACTCCGACCCTTATATACATATATATACATACACACACACACACACACACATATATATATATGTATGTATATATATATATATATATATATATATATATATATATATATATTGTTCAAAAATGCACTGAAGTTCTTTCAATATATGTAAAATTTTGAGGAAATCTTCATTCTTCTCTGGCCTTTTGAAGATTAGAGTTTATTTTGACTTATACTGCCTTTTAAGTAGTATACATTTTTGTAGTTTTTTAATTCACGAAAGGTTTGCATAAAACAATACATGAAAACTAACCAATGATGTAATTTATAATTATCAATTTTTGAATAGTTATCTGATAATATGAATCAGGGGACGGGGAAAAAACAAACAAAACTATGAAGTAATTTAGCTGAGATGAATCTCTAAAAAAGTTTAGTGATTTGGTAATCTAAGTCTATACTAAATTTGCATTAAAGTAAAACTCTTCTGCACATCAACCGGTCTCTAAAATCCCAAATATCAATATGCAGGTATCTCCCACTATTCGAAAGTTCGTTTTATGCCACTCATTTCCTTTAATGAAAAAAGGCCAAAACATCGTTCAGTGTTTGTTTTGCAGCCAAATGTTAAAGAGATAGAGCGCAGCCTCTCCCCCTCTCTATCTCCTAAGCACCACTCTCCTGTAACTATCACCACTCCTACCTCCAACGACTTAGCATAACATATCTTTATCACCATTCTCAGGGTCTGGGAACGCTAAAGAAATTTCCCCATAAAATAATGAATGGTGATCTCTGTTTCGCTTCATACCATTTCGGCTCGTAAGAAGAGGTTTTTTCATAGGAACGCTATACTTTTGGAAAGTGTGGGGGTCGTAATATAAGAATATCAGGTTTGAAGAACAAACTAAAGAGTTGGAACAGTTGTCCTCCAATCCAAAGTAATAAATACAGGATATGTCTCATACATTTTCTAAGAACTTAAAAAAGACATTTTTTTTTTCGGGTGGATATTCCTGTGCTTTCGAAATTCGTGGAAGCTGATTAGTATCTTAAAGGTTGAGGGATTCCCGCTGGCTGAAGTAAGTTCGTTTTAGGTATTCATAGAAGAGATTCAAACTAAAGACTTCACTTTCACAATAGTAGCACATTACATACATGTCGACTGATTGAATACTTAGCAAATCTATTCCTTACATCGCCTTGAATTTACAATGCTCATGAGTCGTTATTTTGCATGTGCGTAGGAGATAAAGATGAACATAGATGCTGGCAAAAGTGGATATTGAAGACATCATCCTGGGCGAGTATCGCTCAGGATTCATGGCAATAGTAGTTATAGGATGAAAATGGAAAGCGATTCAAGGGAGATGAATCTCATAACCAACCGATAAAGAAAAGAGAAAAGTTATTTCCCTTGATAATCTTGAATCACATAAACTGCATGAAAGACTATAGGACAGAACAGGGCGAGTTGCTATGGTTTTACTAATTTACCTCCCCATAAAATAAAATTAAAAAAAAAAAAAAATACAGGAAGGTAATTAAATATATTTGTGCTGTTAGAAGGTCATTATGTCAATCTTTATAAACACCAAACAGGAAAATCATTCATTGCTTCATTCTCGAGATATAACACTAATTATCGTTCAAGGTATCAGTCTATAACTTGCCCCATACGTGACATATTTTTACATGGCATGAGGTAAGTTGTTACTAATAAAGAGAAAATAACGAAATCCTTAGGAGACTATTTACTTAGGGTTACTTACAATTCCTTTATTTTGTCACTCATTCAGAAGCCTCATAAAACGACTTGAAAAAACATTTTTCCATTAGAAATTATAGGCAAGACACCGACATTTTCCCCTTTCTCTCATTTCCAACAGACTCCTGAAATTGTCAAATTCCAGATTTTTCGCAGGTTGTGTTTTTTTTCTTGAGACTCTTGTAATTTAATTTTCTCAGATGAGTCCGTTAATATAGCTGTGTGGTGTTTTTTTTCTGCTATCACGTTGCGTCTCTCTTGGATTAGCTTTTCTAAACGGCCCTGCAATGCATCAGAGGTTTTGATTTCGCCTGTTGCTTTTTGCCCAGACATATTTTATGGGGGCAAGTTGTTATAAAGTGGAGTAACTAGTCCTGACCGGTCATTTTCATTTCCCATCGTAATTTAGGCCACTAAATCGAATTCTCAGGAAACAAAGTCTACACACAAATCAAGCATGAAGACGGTCGTTTGCACAAGGTTTATGGAGCAGTGGTTTCTGTAAAGCCAGTAACAATTTTCATTAAGGCCTGAATATTTATTCATGGTGTCCAAAATCAGAGCTGGTTCTGACGTGCCTCTCATCCTTCATTTGATAGTAATGTTGATGCCTGTCCACGAATAATCTGGGTGCCACCTGTCAACATTTATTGACGCTAATGACAGTGTATTAACTTGCTCCTGTATACAACTAGCCCCGATTTCTATTACTCTCCTGCATGTTGGCATTTGTATATATAAATTAATAGAAAGGGCCCTTGAAAAGTTAATATCAACAACTTATTTGTCTAAATATTGCAAATTATTTTTTTACTTGTTAATTCTGTTGAAGAAAAATCACAGATATATTTGAATTACTATGAGATTACTTAATTTAGAAAGGAAATTATTGAACTCGTTTCAGTGGAAGGCACTGTTGTTTCAAATGGTGGGAAGGATATCTTTTATCTGCAAAATTCCAACCTTCTAGTGGAAGAGTCCATTGTTGCAGATGGAGAAACAGAAAGGAAGTGCACCGTCTGTTCATTATATAGATTGATTGCCGTAATACCCGTCAGAGTAAAGGGATCATCTACTTATTTTATTTTTGGTTTGTGGAAAACTTCAAATCTATCCATGAAAAATCAAAGATACTTATATTTAGTGGAATCGTTCTCCGTGCTACTACTGAGACATCATCAACAGCAGTAGTTAAGTATACAGGAACACGCAGACACGGTAGAGCCTTGCTTTATCCCTTTCTCTTGCTTCAGCATACAGAATCCAACAAATGAACAGTAAAAAAAAATGTGACATTGGCTTTTATATTATAAGATCAGTAAGGTGCAGTTTATGTCAGTCAGGATTTCGGGGATAGGGGATGCAATTTTGCCAGAATTTTGTTTTTAAATTCCATTCCATGCTGCTAATTTGATGGTCAAAGAATGTAAAATGACCCGAGTGTTGTCATAAGAAATACAAAAGAACAACCAGTCAGTAATCCACAAAAACATTAATCATGTCAAATATTACAATTAATGATTGATTATGGTGGTATTAAAATTATTTGCATTACCAATTTGCATTACAATTAAATACACTGAATACATGTTAGCCAGTTAGAAAATTCATTTGAAAAATACAATGATTGGAATTCCAATGTACTCTACATTCTGATCATTAATATCCATTACAACTTTTCACGTATATCCACACAGAGACATGTGACTTGATTATGAAACCAATGCGAACATTACATATAGTTTGATTCCCTTGAAAAAATTCACTTGTGTACAGATTCCCCTCACTATCCGAATAGAGCATTCCTATGAAAAAAAAAACCTTTCGCAAAGCGAAATGGTGTAAAGCATAGAAGCAATTAGCATTACTAAACCCCTCAACAATGACTAGGACGGTATATCAGGCTGAGTCATCGAAAGTCGTCGCGTCGTGAGGTACAGGGGATTTAGAGAAAGATGGCCTGTACTGCCCACGTAAAGGCTTGCTGCAAAGCGAAAGCTACATTCTATTTTTGCTTTTCATTATTTTCGGACGAGCAAAAAAAGTGACGTAAAGCGAACCTCTGAAAAGTGAAAACTCGTTTCAGTGGAAGAGTCCATTGTTTAGAATGAGGGTAGGAGATATCTTTATCAGCAAACATACCTTTGGAAAAGTAGAAGAGTCCAGGGTTACGGACAGAAAACCAAGACAATCACACTGTTCATTATATAGGAAGGTTCTGCAGTTTTCTCCGTTACAATAAACTATACGATAACCAGACATTAGTATGCATTTCTTGTGTTCTGGAATTTTAAATGATTTCAAAGTGAGTGAAGGGTTTGATATCATTTACTTGTAACAAACAACATATACAACACAATGATTTTATCCAGTTCCGGAATTTTATCCTCCGAAAATACTTGACTGGTTTTTGACCGCATATGTGCAAAAGTGTCAGTTTTAAATTGTCATTTTCTTTTTTCTAATTGACAACTCGGTCCTTTCTTGCTGTCATTATGGAGAACGTGTTGTAACGGAAGACTGCCATATATACACAATAGAAGAGCCAGGCGGTATCACACGGTTCATCATGATGTTGAGTGGCTTTGGAACCTATTCAGCGGATGAACTTCAATGCTTTGGGCCAATTAAGCCAGATGTCTCACCCTCAACCGGTACAAACTCGTACCTATCGGTCAGTTGATGATATTTGATCCATCTTTCGCTCCTTGATCTATTACAATTGCGAAGATTATAGGAAAAGGAAATTCCCTTGAAAGAAGTGAACTGATACAAGAAAACTTTCCATTGATAAATCAACTTATCATTATTAATTTTTGACGAATAAAAAATATTTTGTTGCTTTTTATCGTCGTGCTTATGTGGTTTTTATATTCTGCGACCATTAAGTAAGCAGCCTGAACTGGAACCAAATAAGTAACCTCCCATATCCTTGAGGGCCCGTCTGATATGTTCGTCACTATACCAATTTGGTAAAGGAGATCCATCAACAGGCAAAATTCAAATTTAGTCTTAACTATATTCTTCCTTGTCCAGATAAGATGGAAGAAAAATACGTCAAAAATTAATGAGAATGGCAGACTCCAAAAATACTAGCGTAGAGATAATCCTCAATTTTGAAAGCAAGAGTTACTTCACCTTGAAAGCAAACGTAGTAGCTTTGATTAAATTCAATTTTTAATATAAAAGAAAAATGTGTGTCATTTTTAGAATAGATAGGGCGAGTGTTTAAGACGTTGAATATTTGCATGAAAATAGAGCTGTTTTATTCATTTTATTTGAGCTCTGTTTTTAACATCGGATGTTGAAAACGGAATACGAACGAAAATTAAAATAAAACATCCATGTTCAATCAAACGTTAAACGTTTCACATATTTACTCACCCGATGTTAAAAACGACACACGAATAAGAACAATTTGAATTTATTCAAAGCTATTACAATCGATTTCTTCCCAATGAGAAGATAATCGTTCATTTAAAAATTAGGAGTTATACTAATTTTCGCAGGCATCCTGTGAATGAATCAAACAATTGACTGAAATATTTCTTGCATAGATGGTCATCTAAAATATATTTACGTTAATTTTAAATGGTCCATTTTTATAACAGGTAATTTTCTCTTTCAAAGCTGCATGAATCGTTTGAAATATTACAGGTCTATCTATCAGATTATGCTCTTCATTTAAGGAGAGATACATTTTTAATTCATTTTTATGGAACACAAATACTTTTTGAACGGTGGATTTAATAGAGTAGGGTATAGATGTGAAATTCAACTGTCTCTATAGTTTTAAAAATCCACTTTTCAATATCAGGACAATAAAACATGGTGAACTGTATATATCTGAATCGATTTTTCAAATGTACAAACAGTGACAGAATTAGAAAAAATATTCGCATCACTGCTTTAGATATCCAAAATCACTACGAAATTTATTGGATACCGTTGTCCATTAGGCGAGGAGGAATTGATAGCCAGATATTATGAGTATACCTTATATGCTGGTTTATAAGACAGACATTTAGTGTGAAAAAAATCAACTGATTCCGTCCAAAAGCTGGATTGTTGTGTATACATTTTTGACAGCATTTGATACGCTTCTTCAATAAAACTATTTGCCTCCAATTGAGTTTCCAAGCTGATCCCCGTTAGAATATCCGAAACAAGAATAATGATTTCATCCAAAATAAAACAAAAAATATCATCCAAAATTAAATACATTTCATAATACATATATGGAGTATAAAAATTACTCATAAACATTCATTCCTTTCACTCCCTTTCTTTATGTTTTTCATCTCGAGAATCAATCATAGTGTGACGTACTGATATCATATCTAGGACAGTCAACCGAAGCTCGTTATACACAGCGATTGCAGAGTTGCAATGTGTGGTTATTCTCCAAATATCCTTGTAAACCATTTGTCTTACAGTCCTATAATACCTTATATACGGTAGACTTTTTCTGTGTTTAAAATGTTAGAAAAAAATAATAGAGAAATAGTGACTATAGCCGAATTTTCAGTATTGATTCACGTATATATTTAAATATATATTGGAACACAACTCAAATCCATTGGGTAGAAGAAAATGCTTTCACGATTTTGTACTTTCTGCATTGAATTTATATTGTCTGAGTTTCATTTCGCACGTTAGATTCGAGATCTAAGAGTTTTAGAAAAAATCGTCAGAGTAAGTATAGAACATAAATAGAATCAATATTTCACAATCAGATGATTTGGCTCAATATTGAATAGATGAAAACTACGGTAATACTCTTAAATTGCTTTTGCTATTCTGAGATGAAGTATTTTCTCTATTACAAATAGAATGGATTCTGCTTAACAGGACCGATTTTGTGTAAATAGATTCAACTGTATGTCGTCATCGCTAATTTGATCAATTTATTATGACCAATGCACCGTTCATTTGGACTTAGCGGTAGTGCTACCAAATTAATATCCTTTCAAATGAAATCTGATAGAATTACTAGAATAGATTTCTCAATTCTCAAAGCAACTATATTTAAGATATTTTTTTGCTCATAGCTCAAATTTACAAAAGAAAGAAGAAGTAGAAAAGAAAAGGGACTCAAGTCGTATTTTTATGAGAACTGTTCCCCTTGAATATAAACTTGTTTTGTGCATGAAAGATCGTTCGATTAATCGGGTTATAGGGTCCAAAATCATTGGTTCCGATGCAGTCCTATTAAACGGAATCCAGTGTATTTCAACTAGTTTTCTTTTAATCTATTTAAAAAAAATCAAATGAATAGCAGACCCTTTCTTCAATCATTATACTGCAGGAATCTTAAATGAAGTTACTGCTTCGGACGAGACTCAATATCGCATTTCACGCTTCTCAAGTTTGTCTTTCACGGACGACGCCTACATCAGTAAGACAACCAAAGTTACACTGATGAAGTAGGGTTCTCATTTTTAGTTTGCTGCCACCGTTTTCTTCTGACTATATTCCACACTGACTTGCTTAATACCCAGCCGTCATAGCAATATTCTGAAGCTGTTTTTGAGATAAGGTACTTTGACCTGTCTCATCTGCTAGTTGCTTTCTATCGCGACGTTTTGATTTCAGACGACTCATTGTCGCGGTTTAGTTTAATAACCGAATGATAGATTGGCTATGAAAAAAATTGACTAGTTTTCTTTCTTTTTAACGGGGAAGATTTACGCAGTTTTAATGAAAATGAATCAGCCACCCCCTTATATGATCCACGAAATTTAATGACGACAAAGAAATCGTTGGATTAATGTACTTATGCCATGTTTCGTTCATTAACACCTTTTTTCTAGAGAAGGGTGCCTATCGTAGAACAGTTTGTCTCATAGCCATTAGCTAATGTAAACTTCGATCATTTATGTTTCAATATGGTAACCCTGTGCTAGACAAAGGTAAACCAAATAACTATGCATATATTTCAGCAATTACAAAGACCCCTTTCTATCGTATTCGGGTTTTATATTCTTCTAACTCGGTGGAACTGGCGGCTAAAATCTCTACAAATCTAAGTTTCTGTGGTGTACCTGAGCCATATTAACGTTCTACCTAATCGAGACAGTTCAAAACCTGAAACTTAATTTGTTATTGTGCTGTAGAAAAGTGAATTCTTACAAAGACTAAGAGACAAACGTTATCAAAGTCAAGCAGACAATTTTTATTTTCACTTAATAACACCCCCTTAAATTTTCGAAATTAACAACCGCCTCCACTACCAAGTATTTTCCTCATTAATCTCTTGATGCGTAATTTAAATAGAAAGCGAGAGACGCAAACCCGAATGTTTCTTTTTCTGATGGGCGATATACTTGCAATGCAGTGAAATCCATTTGAATGGAACGTCAGTTACTAGTAGCAGTCGCTTAGTTGGACCAATTGTACAAGAACAGAATCGAACATGTATAATAATCAAACTTTCATGCAGATCCGTTTAAAAAAGAATGACATCTCATATAGACCAAAATCCGCGGGCCCGACGTGCCCGTTTAAGCAGAATCCACTGTACCGAGATTTGATTGTTATGCATTTAATGTAACTTGTGCAATAGCTGGCGAATTTCTGTCGTAGTTGAAAAAACAAGTCGCTGTTCGGTTATTATTGAGCCCTCGTTTTATCCAGACGTACAACGGAGAAAGAGGTCGGACAAGGGACAAGGTTTCCTCATACCAATTAGTCTGTCTACTTCCAACAGTGTTGGTCACAGTCCCCAATTAACCACGTAATGTTACTGAACACGAGCTCTTTCATCAGGCTACGTTGCTGAATGTATTACAAATGTTTTATATGTTCACGGCCACACGTGCGCGTCTTGCCTGATGCACGATGTTTTTGTTCAAGGCGATATAAACAGCAGGGTTGCTAATAAAGATGGTTTTTTTTTGTATTTGCGAGTCTAGTGTTGACAATATCTAAAAAAATCGTTTGTTAAAATCCAGTGTGGCCAATTGAGATTCTTTAAAATGATTTTTCGGATTTGAGAGTGACTTCCAGAATAAGATAAATATATCTAAACAGGCAACCCTGGTAAGAGCTATGGCGACGTGTTAGAATCATTTTCCGCTTTGTGGCATTGGTTAGACGACGTGCTTATTTTGTCACTGTATTCAGGAGTAGCAGTGAACATGTTGAAGAAAAACAAAACAGAAACGCAGCTGTGTCAAAGGTTCTTCTTTTGATTGTTTTTAATAGAATTGCAAAACCAAAGCTGTCTGCTGCTGCACCCCTTATTCCGACTGAAAATGTTCACTGCAACTTTTGTATGATACATATAATGAATAGAAATATTTTGTGAAAACGTATTTATTCGAATGAAATAAGCACGGGCGTATCTGTATGATGTATAATCGTCAATATCTAAGACTTGTCAATTTAGCTCAGTAAGTAAGACAGCCTGCTCGCAATCCGTCGTGAGTTCAAATCATGGAAGGCGAATGTGGGTTTTACAAATCCGTTTGCAACCCTCATTTTGGTGACGATTGTTCTCGTTGTAGTGGGAAAGCAATCAGACTGTCTTGAAGTTTAACACCTCCCCGAGAAGAAAGAAGAAAAAAGAAAAAAAAAAAAAGAAAAGAAAAAAAAAAGAAAAGAAAAGAAAAAAGAAAAGAAAAAAAAAAAAGAAAAGAAAAAAAAAGAAAAGAAAAAAAAATGAAAATGATTCTAAACAGATTTTTCCGTTGTCGTTAGTAATGGGGGCTCTTGCTAGTCTTGGAGTAAATCAGACTCATTAGACACACAGTATTACCAAACTTGCGTCGCCGTTAAAGCACAACAACATTCAAGATATTTTCTCATCGATTTTTATTTCATCTAAACTAGTATACATAAAATTAACTTTGCATTTGTTTCTAGATGATCACGGGGCGGAAACCATTTCAATAAGTCACTTCATTAAAATCAGGTCATTCATTTGTTTTTTGCTTCGCCTTGAAAGTTTCTTGAAATTAAAATATGGATACATCACAGTAATAAATCATCCTTTTTTTTTTAATTTTTTTAATTTTTTTTTTACGACTGATTCTATTGCAACGAGATTCTACCTTACAACTTTACATAACATTTTAAGCAATTTTTATGAGGTATGAAAAAAATCATAAAAATCTTTTTCATCAACACCTTCTGAAGGATTTCATCTGACGTGTTTTATGCACAGTTATTTTGAGATGAGTTAGACTAAACTGATATTCATTTTAATCAGGGTAATTTCTAACTTGTTTCAAATAAACAAATATATATATAATCCTAAAAACTAAACCCTTAAAGAAAAGAGTTTCCGCATTTATTGCTAAATATATGTTATTCAACGTTGAACCAAAATTTTATCAACCCATATTAAATCATACAATATACAAACCATTGGACCAGGTGCGAACATAGACTAGCGACACGTATCCATTGTTGGGGGCGTTAAATAAAATTAAATAAATAAAACAAAAGTGGTTTTTGATCCTTTAAGATCAAAGCAGTTCATGACACTGATTAATTAGAACATGCTATTAAACATGTGAATAAAAAAAAATAAAGGAAAAAAAAAACAAAGGAAAAATATACATATGAGCCGGAAATACTGATTTTTTTTTGTTAAATAGAGAAAAACTAGAAGTCAGCAAATTAATTCAACTCTGAAAACACAGCATTGAAATTATTAACTGATATTACGTGAATTGGATTTTTTTTTCTTCGGTTAATCATTGTTGTTACCCAATTGTATCATTTTTTTTCAAAATGTATTTACAAGTGCCATCACTAGTTATTCAGTTTTATGAAAGGATATGAACATTTGCAAACATGGGCACAAGGGAACTCTTTGCCTGAACATTTACACGGTTTTGCCCGAAGGAGGAGAGCAGACGCTCCCCTGACTCGTACACGTATGTTTGCAAAGCTTGGGAAAAGAAATCTCCCTACGCCTTTAGGCTACAAGGCAAATATTTTAAGGTCATCACCTTCCAATTAGTTTCCCGAAGGCCAATAAAATTGCGAAGCAAAAACTATTCATTGAACATTTAAAAAGTCCTTATTCGCAATTCCTTCGAACATGCAACTAGTATGGCAATAAATTTGGGTGCATAATGACTTGAACCATTGGAAAAAAAGTATATTGCTTTTATTCTAATAAGTTGCAAGATTTTTTTATATTAATAGAATACAAAACAAGTATGGACATTTAATGCTTTAGTATACATGACCCTATATGAAACACAGTTTTGTCACTCAGGATCGATGTTATGTCAAGTAATACTATTTGCAGAAAGTCTAAAAGTGATGAAATGGAAATATGAATTGTCGTATGATTACAAAAAGTTGGGAATTTTCCATAAAAGTTATGCATTTTGAACGTAAACTTCCATTCGGTAACAGATGAGAAGTACATCTGGACTTGAGAAGGGGTAATCAAAACACTATACTCATGAAGCAGGACAATCTACATAAGAAGGATGATGTTCTTCCAGAAAAATGATCACTACCGCCACGCCTTGCCACGCCCACTTAAGTACCAATATAACATTGTGCATAAAATGTTCAGCCAAGTTATGGAAAATTCCGCCTTTTTATTATGCTTCCATAAAGCTCGTAGCAGGCGGCCAGTGAAATGATATTGCCAGGAAGCTTGACTTGTATTTCACTAAGTAGCACCATAAAACTCAAACTTCTATTTTGTAGATTAGAAAAATAGACGTTACTTCTCGTTAGATTATGATTTTTTTTTAACAAGTGAAATTCATTCAGTTATTTTGTGTCAGAATAGTAAATTAAGAAATCGATAAATATTGAAACTTGGGAGTTTTAAGATACACAAAATGAACTGTTCTATTGGTCTGGTGAGGACGTTCACTGCCTCTAAGCTTTCGACATCTTTTATTTAAATAAAAGCTTTGCGTATTTCTCGCCTAAATCAATTCTGCACTGACTGAGGAACGAAAAAAATGCGTTATCAATTTACAAGATTCAACTTAACATGAAAAAAAAAAAAAAATGATTTTAAAAAATTAAAAATAAAAAAGGAAATTATTCTAAATTTAAGAACATCAGATAACTGATGTGAAATTTTTTTTTTTTGGATATATATATTTGTTTTATAATGGAGAAGTCAAACGCAAAATTTTGCTAGTTCAGGATTTCTGCATTGAATTTTACCCCGGTTGAGTTACGACACTAGAGAAACACGCCGTTGATGGAAATTCTCATAAGGCACGCCGGTTATATTAAATGTGAACGATGAAGGGGAAAAAAAAAAAAGAAAGAAAAATGTTCACGCTCTCATCATATCGTATATTTCAACAAAAATCCGATCTTATACTTAAATAAATTTCACTTGTTGAACAAGCATTTCTTTTTTTTTTTTTATGATAAGTTTGGTTTACATCCCCAACATCCATTTTTTTGACGTACTCTCACCCACCGGAAGGGACATCTTCTGGATCTGCATTTGGAATTGATAACGGGTGTCGTCGTTGTGGTAGTAGGAGTGGTTGGTGGCCGGGTTGTGGTGGTCGTGGTGGTAGGAGTTGTAGTGGTGCTAGTGGTTGATGGCAGTGTTCTCTTAGGGCTGAGATTGTTTGTTGGAACCTGGTTTGATTTCTCGGTGACGTCTTGACGAGGCTCAATTATTTTTGCTGGCCTTCCTCTATCATTCGGAAAGATTTGGTTTGTTCCGGATTTCTCTATGTCGTTCGTTGCGTTGGCAGAGGCGAATCTGGAGCTTCCTAAATGCTCACATCTGCAAGTAAATGACATTTGGATTAAAGAAAAGTTTTTTGCAATTGAATATATATTCAATATCTAGATATAAAAAGTTATTTTCTTAACGTGTAGATGGAAAATTTCCACAAATGAAGCACAGGCAAGATGGAATAGAACTAGCAATGATGTAAATGAAAAGTTTAGCATTTAAAAAAAATTACTTAGCGTTAATCATATTAGTCATAAGGATCAGGAAAAACCATGAGATATTTTCATTAACAGTAGAAGCAATATTATCTACACTTTTTTCATTAGATGAAGCATTGTCGACCATCTACACTACCAATACGCTTGTCACGGTCTCCGTACGTTAAGCCAATTGATTAATTCGTAGAAAAAAATAACCAATAACGAGAGAATTTAGAATGCAGAAATTCGAATTAAACAAACGACAGACATGTTAGTTTCTTTGCACGTTACGGAATTACAAGCTCATGGAAAAAAAATCTAGGTTAAAATTCGGTCTAGCAAACCAGAGTACCTTTTAAAACAACGTATTATTTTTAGCTGAAATTCAAATAATAAA
Organism: Thysanoteuthis rhombus; assembly: GCA_963457665.1. Taxonomy (NCBI): domain Eukaryota; kingdom Metazoa; phylum Mollusca; class Cephalopoda; order Oegopsida; family Thysanoteuthidae; genus Thysanoteuthis; species Thysanoteuthis major. The sequence goes on from OY735200.1 coordinate 13,816,644, forward strand.
AATAATTATTACTATAAATTTGATTAATCAAAATAGTCTTTATTTATCTGAAAAGAAAGAGGGGAAAAAGAAGCTAGGAGAAAAATTTTCATAATAGGGTTGAAAGAGAGGAAAGTTAGGTAGTTTATTTAGTGAGCAAGACAAGAGCGAGAAAGGGGGTTACGTATTTTAATAAGATGGTAGGATGGGAGAGAGGAGAAAAGTAGGTTAGGTAGTTTACTGAAGGAAAGGAAAATTTTCAGAAATGAAACTAATCTATGTTTGTACAGCATTTAGATAAATCATGGACCAGCAACGAAGGTGGGGAGGGATGAGAGAGAACATAAGGAACTGAGGGAAAGAAGAACAGGAGGAAAGAGATGTTGGATAATCTTTGTCAACACTCGTAGAATTTTCACGGGGGGGGGGGGTCAAACTAGTTACAAGTATTTTCTTTCATCCTCATTTATTCATTTTATTGCAATTAAATCAGAACGCCAGTCTGCAACAGAGACTTAACTGCACGGAACAGGAACAAAGGATGAGTTTGGTAAGACTAGAACTCTTGTCCCTTTCGCCTGGGGGAAACACAGTTAACAGTACCAGCTGCTTCGGAGATTAGGAAACAATTATCCATATCAAACTACTTTATTTTTCCTAGACACACACACACACAAACACTATATATATATATATATATATATATATATATATATATATATATATATATATATATATATATATAGTAGCGCTCCCTGTACGTTTAGTTAGGAATAAAATACGAAACCCATCAAAAACGTCATTTCCGGCGACGACCCCCTTTAAAAGCTCTGGACGCACATGAGCCAATGCTCATCAGCGCCAGCACCCCCAGCTAGTTATACTTTTGGCCCCGGCACTTGTTGCCGGCTACTCTTTCTCTCTTTCCTTCTCCCTAAGATAGTTATCATTTCGCCCACCTCCCGGCCGATCCGATCTTGACCATTTTCCACCGTGACCTATCTTTGCCCATTTCACCTCAATATTAATTCAGGTCACTCGATAAAACCTCATGTAACAAAGTCAAGTGCGTTAATATGGAATTAATAATGCAAATATAGAGATAAAATTAAGTGCATTCCGCTTAATAGGACCAATGGTTATTAGGACCAGCCGCATAATAGTGCCAATTTTGTAAGTACCGATTTAATTGTATGTAACCATTGCTGCTTTGTTCATCACGACTAATGCGCAATTTATTCGGTCCCGGCATCAGTGGCACCGAATTAACATTTCAAAAATAAAATCTAATGTATTTTTCTGTCCTCATATCTTTCAATTATTTTTAGCTCGTGACAAGTTTTCCAAAGAAAGAAGCAGAAAAAAAGAGACTTTGGTAGCTGTAGTTTTTATAGGTTATTCCAATTGAATTGACCCCCCCCCCAAAAAAAAGAAACTAGTATTTTGAGCTTGAAAAAATGAGTTGTTCGTTTAATCGGACCAGTCGGTTATTCGGTTCAAAACAGTACCGATGCAGTCCGATTAACTGGAATCCACAGTAATTAGAAAACTCGAATATCATTATTGATTTTCTCTTCAGATATAGCAGTAAATTAACCAAGAATAAAACTAATCCCGCAGATTGCTTTTAATACTTTTTGAGCCGGACCTCTCTTTCTTGGCAAGTGTATGCAACCAAACAATTACTCACCTGCAAGAGTCGTGACTGAAGTAAAGTCCGTGTTTACATCTTTTTACTTTTGGACATCTACAGCTGCAAGTCACTTTATCCCAGGTCTTTGGGTCAGAACACATGACATATTTAGTCTTTTTGCAGCGGCAAGAACAATCCTCCTCGCTGTACACATGCACGGTGTCGTCACAGTCTTCAGGCTTAACCCGACATTCCTCCACGCAGTCTGTATGACTCTCGATTTCAAGCATTTCCATTCCGACGTATTCCAACGAAGCAGCCCCGGCATAGGGAAGACGTACTCTTACAACCTGAGCAAAAGAAAATGTATACCAAGGTGTTTATTTTGGACAAACGAGACCAAATGGATAATAGATGATTGAAAATGCTAACTCGCTTACTGGATTGTAGCTTTAATAATCAACTCCTTGAAGAATACCGGGTTAAATTTCATCCCACTTATAAAGTGTTCGTAGAATGGGTAATTTTTAATGCCAACTTTTTATTTTCATATAACTAGGGGCACAAAGGTTTATACTCTGTCCTACGTTTTGTTTAGTAACTAGTCTAATCGACAAAGTAATTATTTCAAAGTAGAAGGAAAAGAAGTGTTCGTGGTGTTCATTGAGAATTCATCTGGGTGCATTCGTTTCTATGCGCGTGTTACATGATCTACATATTTTATATGCATTTTTTTTTAGAAGAAACATTTGATTGTTTTGTGAGGAATTTGAAGGGTATACAGCATACGGTGGGAAAAGAGTTCTGTGCAGTATGGTTCTTTTTTGTCCTAAAATTCCGTGCCTCAAAGAGATAACTAATGATGTAAGGCGTTACTTTTAGCCTTGTTTACTCTACGTCGGTGGGAAGAGATGACTATTTCAAACGGAAAAAAACTTGGAATCTTTTCATGATAAGTCAAGAAAAAAAAAGTTATATTTTGACAACTTTAAAATGTCACTTTTACAATCTCAATCTGATTGAGAACGGTGTATTATAATATTCTGACAAGGCTGAATGCAGAGTTTTTACAATTTAGACTATGGACTATGGAATAAAGTCAGGAAGCACTTTTCAGACAGATCTGCTCCTACCTGGAATAAGCCAGGGGATGCCACAATCTCTTTTCTAAATAAACATATCTAAATTAGATCTTAAAAGAGACCTCAGATACCAAATGTTCAAGTATAAATTTTGTAACTAAAAAATAAACCACAGTAGGACCACACAGGTTGACCTAATCTGATATTATCCTGCTTGAGAGACAGATACAAAAACTGAAGATTTACGACTTACATTGATTTTAGTTTTCGTCTTTCCCCGTTGAGTTGGCACACACACTTGGGATTCATGTCCCGAACAACCTCCACATTTCATTACTCGAGTACAAGCTGGCCAGAAGAGATGGTTATGTTCAGTGGGCTGGTCAATAATTACGGTGGTTTTGCGCGGAGAACAGCTATCAGGAGTAGCCATTTTGCTGGCTGAAAAGAAACGAATTAATGTTCATATATAATCAAATAATACGAGTAATATTGTTTTTATGGGCATTTTTTTACTCGAAATTTTATTTTATCATAAAGGTAATATCATCATCATCTAATGTTATAAGAAATTTCGATAAAAGCAACGACAATCAGGTGCAGGTAAATAATAGCACAAAAAAATAATCAATACGTCATCTTATGAAAACAATATTTTATGAGAGTTTAAATGGTATGTTTGAAAATGAAGTTAATTTGCTCACAGTGATAGTTGAATCAATAACGGAATTAACTTAATCAAAAGTTACTCGTGAATTATATCGGCACTGTGGTAATAGTTTTTCATTTTAACCAATTAACTGCGAATATCAGTCACAACAGTAATAGTAATGAGGATTACGCTTCATCGCCTTCGGCAGTTGATGGATTGACCGTAAAAGTTGAACCCCCTGCAACATTAGGAGTGTTATTATTGCCTAAAAAGTAATAACAAAATGTAATCATCGATTATGAAAATTTATAGAATCGTTAAGGATACAATATATTCTAATTGCAACTTGGCTAATAGTTCAATTACTTAGTTATTTTTAGGAAAGGTGCAAGAAGCAGATTAAATAAATGTACGTTTTTTGTTATGTAGTATCATGTGACTAAATGTAATTATCTCCAGGCTTTTGTGTTGACAAAGGTTTGAAACCAATGGTCAATTAATAGTCGATCTTTTAGACAGCAAAGCAAACAGATTGTTGCCTACATCGCAACCAACTTGGATAAAAGTAACAAAAATGCGTTTATTCTGTTGGTCTTTGTTACTTTAATCGTTGTATGATAGAACTTTTTTTTTTTAACTTTCATTACTGATCGGACGGATAAAGTCGTTACAGGAGAGTGGTTTTCCAAAGTTCTCACTCTTCCAGATCAACCATCATGGCATGTCAGCGATGAGACTTTCGGGGTTCATACCTTTTCCAAGGGTATTGGCGTTAAACGAAAAGTAGCAACTGCAGCCAAAATTTGAACTAGGTTTGTCTACTACCTTTGTTGATAACTTTAAAATTGAATAATTCTGACGATTTTTCAGCGACTAAATAGCTGAATTATTTCGCCATTCAAAATGGCTGCTGCACTAGCTGTATAATAAATTCACCATCAGCGCCTGCCAAAGGTAAGACAACAATAACACTAACTCTGCAGCTGAAATGGCGGCCATTTTGAATCGGTAAAGATAACGATTGCCAAATCATGTCAATTTGGGTTATTTATTGATCATCGTTTTTAAAAAGATGTAATGGTTAGTATGCTTAAATAAGATATGAATGCGTATTCTTGAGATTATACTTGTGTAAAAAAAACCACGGAACCATTTGGAAATACTTTCTGAAATAAAGTTGAAACATTCCCTTTTAATCAGGTCAAATTTAAATTTCCTAACTCATTATACCAGAATCGCCAACGTTACCGCATAAGAAACCAATTGCAATGCTATGATTGAAGATGTTTAATCGTATTCAACACTGTACCAAGTGGGTATAAGCACGTTCAAATTACTTCACGGCATTAGTGGTGCGAGTGGTCAAATGGTTAATGAAGAATGGAATCTGCGAACTGAGTTCAAATTCCGGCTGGGACAGTTGAATTTAATTAAAATAAAACGAAGTTCAAAATACTGTTCGCTGAAAATCAACTGAAGTTAAAAGATGGAGCGAGTGGTTGGAGAGAAAAGTTTCCAAAGTTGATGGTAGTCAGTATGAGCTTCGACTCATTCGAACGAGAATTCCTGAGTGTACAAGGAGTGGAGAAGGTTAGAATGTTATCTGGTAGATACAGTAATGGTTGTCGTCAAGTCATCATAGTCCGTACTCATTTTTTTTTAACGATCATTGACTAGTGGATTTCGGTGGATATCAAGTGACAGCAAGTCGCAATATCCTAGGACTCTCCTCAGGATTTTAGCTGACCTCGGCATAGCTGTCATCTGGATAGCCACATCCCTTCCCTGGATTCGTAGTTACCCCAATCTTTTTGCAAGATTCTTGGGACTGTTACCAAGGCTCCGATCACCATGGGAACCAACGTTACGCTCATGGTACACAACTTCTTTACATCGTTGGCAAGACCCAGGTACTTATCTAACTTTTCCCCTTCTTTCTGTCCCTCCTGTTGGTCTGTCAGAATAGCGAAATCCACTATCTGATGCGTTCTTGTTCGGGATCACAAGATCTGGTCTTCTGACCAAGATTGGGCGGTCAGTTGGAATCCCAGAAGATTGAATGCATTTCATTCTTCAAAACAGATTCTAGTCTGTGCATGCACTATTAGTTTGTATAGTCGGAATGTAATCATTTACTCGATCCCCGGTGGATCACTTTCCACGCCCAGACCCGTCTGTTCTTGAATTCCTTCTGGGCAAACTTGCACTTGCTATATGGTTGAATATCCCCGCATAATCTGCGTCTGCTGTTTTTTTTGGTCTCGCCTATCTTGGCCTTTATTTATTTGCTCCTTATTCGCGTTGTTCTGGGCCACTTTTAAGAGCGACTAAGTTTTTCTTTCCTCTGAACAGCCATATCCTCTCCGGTTAATCTCAATTGCTTGGGTTTGTCCTCTGGAATGTCAGTGAGTTTTTTTCTACCACTTGGATTCTTATTTTTTTCATTTCCTGGTTCGTTAGTCTCAGTTATGTTGCTGTTGTCGTTGATATTTCTTTATTTCGTTTTGCATAATCTTCTAGCCTCTTGATTGCAGAGTCAACGCAATTTTCCTCCCTCATTTTGTTTTTAGATACGATCTGTCGATATCGTCTCTTGGGTGCAAGGCTTTATGCATTGTCATCAGTTTTCTTGTTCAGAAGTTTAGGTTTCGGAGTTCCTCTTCAGTCTAGTTAAAAAAGGATGCTTAGTATCTCACGGTGGAAACTACTCAAGTATTCATTCCTTTGCACTGTTGATATCATTATCATTGGTATTTTACATGCTTCCCATTTTGCATCCTGTTGTGTCGGGTTCAAACTATAGCCCCAAGGAGCTATGTGGAGGTTGTCACTTGATTGACAATACTTTCTGTAATATGTGGCCACTTCTAAGTAGGGCGATCATCTGGACAGCATAGACATGGGACAGATTCAAGATTTCTAGCAGGGGGCGGGTCTGAATTTTTATTATTACCCCATTTGTCTGATAGATATAATGCGTTTTTCATTTTAAGACTAATTTATGATTACTTGTTTTCTTTGTTCTAAAATTTATTTATAAAGTTCGTAATCTAGATATCAAAAATCTCAAAATCGTGCTTTGGGCGGGATTCAGATCCCTAGACCCACCCTCTGGATCCGCGCCTGGTATATGTTAATGTCTGATATACGGTTGGCAAACATTTCCATTCCCTTCATGAGCCCTTGAGCTCCGATGACCACTGGTGTCTTTTTTTCGGTCCCGATTTCCCCACATTATGTTCATCTCTATCTCTAGGTTGTGTGTTTTGATAGTTTCTCTTCAACTTCCATGAAGGTGCTTTTTCGGATAGTATTGCTATGTCGATGAGCAGGCATTCCCTTTCTTTTCTGGCTTTGATAATAATCCCAGAAGATAGTGACATCGTTGTTCTCAGTGACCGTGATCGGTTCATGTACATAACAGTTGTTTTCATCTTGTACTTGTAACTCCTGTGGATCTTCCAGGAACGCTATGCTGCCCCCTTGCTTTACCCGTGAATGTACTCAGCCTTTGTCAATTCCGAACAGCATGAAAATATCCACAGATTCTGCATTGTAGGTCTGTTTCATTCATTTATGACACGATGGTGATAGGATTTGGTCACGATACCCTGGTTTTGTGCAGCGATTTTTAGGATCTCCCGCTTTTAGTCCGGTGCTCTCCAACCACTGGTATGTCTTCTGGTGGACCACGTCTGCCTCTTTCATTCTTTGGGGATATTTTCCGTTTTGCCTTGTCCGCCAAAGTTTTCTGCTGTTAGTGCTGGCAATAAGGTTTTGGTTCAAGTCTCTTGATTATTATCATCATCACAACTAGCTAAATGTTTCTCATGTGGAATAAATAAAGATTTTGATACGTGATCATAATATGAACGTTGGAAGAGACGTTCAAAACAACAGACTGAAGAGATCAACATTTAATTCATGCAAGAGGGGGTTCAAGAGGAAATATCTTGTATCAGTTTATTTGGAAGTTCTTGTTCGTTTCCAGTTTGGTCATGAAAAAAGACTGACTGTTACAAGATTAAAATAGAAAAAGGTGAAGGTTTCAGGTCTTTTGAAGTTTATACAAATTGCTTCTTTTAAAATAAAGAAATGAAATTTTACTTACGGGTACTTGCAAATTCACTCAGATTTTCTGAAAGTAAATTAACCACCGATTAGTGAATCATCCTTTTGTATTGAATTCATGCAGAGAAACAAATACATTTCCAGTAGTGGGTTCAGGATTTTGAGCTGGGGGAGGGGGGTCCAAGTGCAAAAAAAAAAAATATTGTGACAAAAATGTGAATAAGAAAAAATTCAAACATCAAAAACAAGAAAGTAACCTTCTAGCACTGGAATTGGCAAAAAGTAAAGTTTAAAAAAAAATTAATCGAAGACATCTACTACAGAACCAAAAAATAAAAATATTCCTTTCATTCATTCATTCTGTTTAGAATAAGACAGAAGGCATCCTATTTATTGCCAAAATGCTAGAGTTGACTTTATTATCGTGAATTTCAAACATGAATAAAAGGGGAAATAGAAAGTGATACCAAGATGTCATGCCGTGTCGTGTCAACTGAAGTATATGAAAAATAAATTTTAATTTTACATTAGAGTTTCTGGGGCTTAGTGGTTCAAGGCGTTCAGCTGGAGACCAACAGATCTTGGGATTGGAGCCACCTGGGAACGACACATTTTTTCTTTCTTCCTTTATGTTTTGCCTTTGAGTTGACTCTTTCTGTATTGCTTCCGATGCCAGTGACATATTATCCATTAGACTGGATCGGCTTTTTCTTACTCGCTTTTGATGCCATTGGCAGATTTATCATCAGGCTGAGTGGGCTTTTTCTTTCTTTTGAAGCCAGTGGCAGATTAACTATTTGGCTAAGTAGGCCTTTTATTTCTTGTAAGGCCGGTGTCGGATTAACCACTCGGCTTTTGCTTTCTTTTGTCAAACTCATACAATTGAGTTTTGACTTTAATTGTGTATGTAACAATGATGACAATGACAATGATCAGAACAAAAACCAATGACGCTATGCACGTAAAGCAATGACAGTGATTTATGCTGAAACTGATGACGAATTCACTCCCACTTCTAAAGCACAACTCAGGTAGACTTGTTTTGCTAATGTTTGCAAATTACGTTTACTGGAATTACTAACAAACGAATTGAAATGGGTCACGTAGAATATTGAATGGAAATTAATTGTTTTGTTTACTTTTTAGATTTTAACGAAGCAATAGGATTTGACCCTTAGGCAGCCAAGCTTGCATCAGATGAAAAACAAAATATTTTTAATATTCTTTAGGTTAATTTATAATTACTTGAGATTATTTTTTTTTAATGTATAATTTTGTTAGATATTTGGAAAAAAAAAAAAAAAGATCGGCTTTGCCCGATTTGGGAGAACTAATTTCAAAGGAAATTCTGAATTTTTTTAAATTCAACAATTTTGGTAAATTACGTTAGTTGTAACATGTTGAATATCTGACTATTTCAGCTACAATGATTACCTTTGCGAATGAATTTGGAAGAAGTATAAGTATTCACTGGTGTATGTTCGTCAAAACAATATCTCCAAAAGTTCTCAATGAATTTAATCAACTTTTCGTGGAGGGGTGGGTGGTGGGCTACGGAAGAAGCGATTAAATATTGGGGTGGATCCAGTATTTTAAAAATTAACTTCCCTCCATCGTGGTTATATGTCCTCCAAACTTCTCAATGAATCTCAATGAAATTCTATGGATGGGTCTGTCATGGGACAAGGAAGAATTAGTTAAATTTGAGGTAGGTCAACGTTTTTTTTCTAGATCGAGAGATTTTTCCATAGATTCATGTATTCACTCGCGTTTGTCCATACAATATCACCAAAAATTCTGAATTAATGAATTCTGATGACATAGTGTCGAAGGCTAAGGATGAACGGATTAAAATTCTGGGGCAGATCCAGGATTTTTAAAAACCTGCATTGTTACTATATGTGAACTGATTTCCATTCAGTTTTTAGTGGCAATCGCGTTGCCAGAGTTATACACTCTCGGGTCGCTTCTAGTTAGAAAGGAATGTATTCTAAACAGTCAAATACGGATCAAACCTTGTCTTGCTGTGGAAATCTTGTAGGTTTGCTGTGTCATTGATCGCGTATTTTGAACTTCATTTTTGCAGGAAATAAAGAATAAAATTCGAAGAATCAGGGAATGTCCAAATACAAGTGTCCTTGCCCTTTTCGAATATTCGCTTTACGCTACTTTTTTTCTCTGTAACGAAAAGAGGCGAAAATTCCGTTCGGTCTTTGTTTCAAAGCTAGCCATTATAGAGACTGCGTGCACCATTCTCCCCCATCTCTCTCTCATATACCCCAGTCTCCTGTACCTCCCACCATCTCAACGCCGACGACTCAGCCTATCATATAATCACCATTTTGGGGACCTGGGAACGCTTTAAATTGTTTCCCCATATAAGTTAATTGTAATTTCTTCTTCACTTTACGTCATTTCGGCTTGTGAAATATTCTTTATTGAAACCCTCTACCTTTAGATAGCAGAGGAAACCTGTAATTATATTTCCAATTATTTTAATTTCGCTTTTATTATATTGGAGGTGCTGATTCTAAGGTCTTATTTGAGCAAGGCAGGATTCATACATTTTATTTGCTATTTATAAGTACTCTAGCCGGAGTTTAGTTCTATCCCAAGTACAGTTGTTCAGAAAACCTCATGAAATAGCCATAACGTTATTCCTGCAATCAAAAATACGTTGGTATATCAATAAGTTCACAGCTTAATTTTTTATGAAAAAATATTTTAAACTGCAAATATTTATGTTTCCACATATTCTCTTTTGCCAATGCACTTAATACAGCAATCACATAGATCAAACATTGGAAATTCCAGATAAAAATTCAGCTAATAAACTATGTGTCAGACTATGGACTTATTGATCCACCCTTGTAGCTTTAAACGGAAATGATAAAGAAAAAAATCAACTCACCTGAATGAGTAATAAAATTCATTACGTCAGAGTAAGACGACAGGCTGAACAGATCCCGTTTTAAATCATTGGAAGTTTCACTACCTTGAGGAGAAATGACACCAGAAATCTGAAAATAAACACGTATGGAAAAAAAAATTAAGAACCAAATTTATCCATGATATCTAGTGAGCCGAAAATATTGAAACAAAAGGTAGTAAGGATTAGAATTCTTTCAGAATTTACATGCCAATGTCATTACGATTGAATTAACATTACATGTCAAAACAGAAGACAAAGATATGAGCATTCACATCTTCCACTTGACCTTCAAAGCAACAATAAAGCTCTGATTTAAAACAAAAACAAAACAAAACCAAAAAACAAAAAACGAACGTACGCATTTGAAAGGAAATACCGAAATTGCTCTCCTTGATATTCTCTAGATAGAAAGTCTTAATTTTCATCTGCACCTCTGTGTTTTAAAGATTATTAAGACTTTTAAAAATATCTTCAGAGTCTTTTTGGACGATAGAACTACTTTCAAGTGTTGATTACTCTTTTCAAAACTATATATATGAATTAAATGATAATCGAAGTATTACGAACTGTTTATACTAATAGCCAATATGTATTTTGGCGAAACATCATGCGAGCCTTCTTCTGTCATTAAAAAAAAGCAGACACTTTCAGGATTAGCACAGAATAACTTGAATTAATAGAATATAATCTGGTTAAAATACGATTTCTTGATAAGTTGCCAGATACTCATCGTTAAACTTTCTGTAACTCTTTTATGGTGATGACTAACTCTTGTCCCGCAATCAATCAAGAAATCTATGGGAAAAAGTCAGGTGCCAATTCATACTAGTTTACGTTCATGGCATTAACTAAAAAGAGATCGTTAAAAATTCCCTAGTCAGCTTTTTAGATCAGGTTACAATGGAGAAAGGTTAAATCGTCTTCAACATAATAGCATTTTTCTCACCATAATTAAAGCAAGTCATATTAGAGTCGCAAATCATTATTAGAACCATATCAACTTGGTTTTAAGATTTTTACCTGTCGGATAAAAATTTCGCATATGAATCAAAGAGCCTTTACATTTTTATCTATTAAATAAGGTAAAGTATTAAGATTTTATTCTATTTACGTAACTTAATGTATCATTCCTAAATATGGACAAATTATCATACTAGGAGGAATATCTTTCTACTAAATCTTGCTTGTAAAAGCTTAAAACATATTGAAGGTGTTAGTGGGGCGAAGTTGAATCCTATAAAACGAGACAAATGTTTGTTTGAATCTTAGTGTTGTATCACATCTTTTGTAGAAGTATGATAAAAAACAAAGAAAGAAATAAATAAAACATCCAAGTGTAATATCAGATCTTAACCTATGAAATTGTACAAAGTTTTAAACATTAAAATAAGAACTCAAGTTTAGAATAATACCCAACAAAGTATTACTTTATTCTGCGGGCCGAGTGAATATACATTCACACATTACTTCATAGATGTACAGACTATTGATTCCAATCAAATGACATACAGTTTTTCAAATTTTGAAGTTATAGTACTGATGGGCAGTATAGATACACAAGATAAAAGCAAAACAAATCAAACAAATTTTGCAATGTATAAATTAATAGTAGTGCACACCAATATATGAAAGGGCTGATTCAATAAGTACTGTTAAAAAATTGCATTTTTCGCACTTTAATATTATTCAAGTTTGTTTTATTATATAATATTATTCAAGTTTCAGAAAGAAAGACTCAATTCAAAGCATTCTCACGTCATGCGAAACTGTCCCTTAAAAATAGAATAAAAATCTGCTTCAAGTTGAAGATTCATTATTCTAAATTCAAGGAAACGTTCGGTAGTATTGTTTGTGTGTTTAAGGTATCTTGAAATTGCTTATAAATGGATTAAGAAAACTAATGGGTTGTCATAAATTAAAATGAAATTCATCAGAAAACGTCTGTTTTAGTTTCTTACAAATTTCGCTCAATCATCGAAGCTAGTAATTACTTCATTAAATTATCGCAAAATACCCTAGTTGACATTCTAGGCGAAATATTGAAAGATTCAAAACTATGTACCTTTGGTCAATCAGCAGTTTTACTTTGAAAAGATATTTTATTCAATTAAAGTTACAGGAAAACTATCACGAACGTCACTTATTCAGTTTCTTTGCCAAAGTAGTTTTATTTAGTCTTAGTGAAAACTGTTTGCCAATGTGGTGCAAGGGCGATAACTGCTGAAGTGAAAATAACTCGGACCGAGTGAATTGATTAACATTTCTATTTTAAAATAGAGATGAAACCACTTCTAGACCACTACTCTTTAACAAGTATAATTACTGTAGATTGTAGATTTATTTTGCCCATCATACATCATCATAAATTCATCAATTTTAGCTTGGATAAAATTTCAAGACTAGTTTTAAAAATATCCAAAACTTAATCCTTTGAGTTGTTATTGCTCTGAGTTCGCTAGATAACATTATGGAGAGAGTTATTTTTTTGTTATTAGTACCTGTGCCAGTGATGCAATGGATAGTTTTTGTCGCTCTTTAAAACTACAAACAGCACTACACCATGAATGCTAGAAATTTCCCCAATCACGAATATCAACGTGAGAAATATCGTTTGGTTTTTAAATTCCAAATTATAGAATTTTTGCACCTTGTCTCTAAAATAAATTTCGTTTCTAGATGAGAATCGCGTTAGCAGTTCACTTATATACCCGGAAATCAAATTTTCCCTGTCTGCCGTATAACTTTCTTTACGTAATTTCTCCCCCAGCTTGGTTTTCATTACCTAAATCCTGTCAAAATTTTAGTTGCATTTTTACGCCGATTTGATTTACGCATATGGCAATCATGGTCCTGTAGGCATCAAGTGTGGTTAATTCAGAAAACCCCTTTGAATAACAAAGAAAAAGAAAATTGATTCTCTATTTTAGCGACAGCCACTGGTTAAGTATTGTATTTAAACTATCAAGCAAGCATTAATCGGCATCAGCCGACTTTGTCAGACCTCAACACATCCAAAATAATCCAGTTTGGTTCGTATACCCACATACATACATACATTCATAAAAGCATTGTTTTCAATTACTTTATAGGTGTACAAATTATCGATTCCAATTGAATGACATCTAACTCAGATTTTGGAGTGATTATAAATATCATCTAGTTTCATTTATCTACTTACTCTAGGAGAATCATCTACACACAATATTTACGCATGAACTTCAAAATAATTCATAAAACATTCAAGTACAACCATGCATCCACAATTAACAGATCAGACTCTTGAAAATCTCAGATTAAAAAAAATGTCCCTGCAAGCCTTCGCTCTTTCCATTATGTTCAAAACTTTGTACATTGTTATTGAACATGACTGGGCAACATTCCTAATATATATTGCTCCTTTTGGAAAAAAAATCTAATGGTTTGATAGATTTAAAAAAAAGGTCTGTCTCGTTTATAGATTTCCACTTCGAGGAGTGATTCCAAGGAATGGTGTGCCGTATTTATAAAATTCATTTATTTTGAATGTCTCAATTAAACCCCCTTCATTCTTCTCTCCAGCAATGTTATTGAACATCTACACGGTGAAGTCTGTTGGGCTGAGCAATAAAATTCAGCTAGTCACTATTAGAAGTATCAGTGGCTCTGTGGAACAGCCACTATGTATGTAGCTCCGTCTCAACACTTAGCGACATTGACACTAGTTGGAATCACATTACTATAGGCTTAATTAGTGTAACAAGTGCGGATGGTGATGGGTCAAGGGGGAGGAACTCTGTCTCTAATGAGTACTGACTTGATAAAGGAGAAGTAGCTGAGACGGTAATTATTCTACTAAGGGATGGGAGAGTCGACTGACCATAGAAGGCTTCTTAAGAAATAAATTGAACGTAGCTGCCGAAATGCGAGCATACGAAATGAAGAGACAGACAGGAAGACAATGACATTGACAATAGACAAAAGACGCTCATCAAACATACTAACGTGGAAGATCACAGAATTCTAAAACTGTATTTACATATCATTAAATGCAATTAAGAAAAAAGAGGAAGAGAAAGACGGTGGGGTAGAAACTTTTGATAGGTTTACTTCGATGTTGTAAAAAGAGCTAGAATACAAAATAATACATGTTTATAGTTTAAGGAGAAGTTTTGCGAAGAAACTTTGATAGCCAAGATATTGAGAACATATTACAGAACTATTTCACTGATAAGAATGAATACTTGTTCTACCAGTAAATTTTTTCCTCCGATAGAAAATTTAAGCAAGACAAAATTTTATATTTCAGATTGTTTACTCACAAAAACTAAAACATGCTCAAAATCATGAATGCGCTAAAGTTGAATTATGAAACTTTCAGTAACATACCAAACTGCGATAAAACAATTTTCCAAAAATTAGTAAAAATGTTTTTCAAGAATTAAGATTAGATTTAAAGACTTAGATGTTTCCATTGTTCTAATTTCATGCAGAATTTGTAATTGCTAAAACAGTTTCAATTTTTTTTTTAATTATAAATATTTACTTACCATAGGAGCTGATGTCCGAAATATGATCAAAAGTATTGGAAGAACCGAAGTCCATTTTATAACCATCATACTGTATGGTTAAAATGACACTTGACTTTTTTTCCCCACTTTTTATGAAATGCGTTCTTTTTTTTTAGTAGTCAGCAGCTGTCTTTTGGACAATTGATTCTGGTAGTAACGGCAAGAATCAACTGAGAAGGCATAGATGGGCCGAAAGCTTATAAGGGCTTGTTAATTAGATCACGTGAGTAGGTCTTTCTCATTTCATTGGCTGACCGCGTGCTTATGTATACAAGGCAATAACCTACCAAAAGGGGAATAGAAACACGCTATAAACAGAGTGGGTAAAGAGAAAGTGACCGGAAGAAATTCGTGAAAAATGTATATAAACTAAATTGATACTATAAGTTTCCAACCTCCTCATCTCTCTTCGCGTATAGGTTTTTTTCCCTTCCTCAAACTCGGAATGGCAATCATCGCCCCCAGATTCCACCACTAACGCACAGTACTTCCTTCCCACGCACATAGTATCACGAGGGCGGGTGCTTACGAGATAAACATGCCTGAAAAAATGTTTTAAAACTGGAAAAAATAAGAAAAATGCCCAGTATCCTAGTCTTTTATAGTTTGTCGTTTGGTGGCATATCTTAGTTTAGTTTATTAGATGGGTTACTTTTAAGGCGCGATTAACCCCTTTTGCATTGCAAAAGGGTCAGTTTGAAAATTAACCCCTTAATTCCCCAAACTTACTTTACAGAACTCGATACCTTCATGAATAAAAAGTCCTGCAATTAATTTATTTGAATTCACAATTAAGCAAATATGGCTAGCTAATTTTACATATACATTTTAAAATTGATCATACATGCAATATCATGGAATTTAAATACTTTTCACAAAATCAAAGTAGCAAATTGTGGAATTTTACAAATGTGTATTTGATTTTCTGAAAGAGTATCTTGGGAAACATGAAATAATATCAAAGTAAAAGAAATGTCCCTTTAAGAGATATTTCAAGAAAAAAAAAATCATCTTTGTTCAAAATTCATTGGTGATGAATAAAAAGATGTACAAGAAAAGGTGACCAATCGTGATTTCAAGTTTTTTGCAATGACATTTGTACACATGGGTGTTCGTTGGGAGCAGGGTGGGGGGCGATATATCTCCCCTTCCTCTCCCATGGATCAGGCCTTACCGAGGGTGAGGGGTTTGAAAACCGGAGCCTCATTGTCGATAAACGATAATGGTGCGGTATGATTGTTTTATGTAACTCCTAAGTTATTGTTCTCACATAAAAAGAATGGATTATTTTTTTTAAAAAAAGAAAGAAAATCCGTTGGTACTTGTTCCATGCGTCTCCTGACAAGTGAACCATCTGGATCATACAGTGGCTCGTACTTGCTTACACTACAAATGGCAGCTGGAAAGCCTATCATGTAACAGGGTTGTCAACAAGAATTTATTCCGAATATAGCCTATTGCCCCCTCAGAAAAGATATACCTTTGCACCCCCTGGGAAATTGGCAACGGAAGCCGATGCCAGTACGGATTACAGTGCACGTTTAAAGTTATGTACATTTTTATGAATTGATGGTTCTAGTGATTTCTAGTTTCATATGGGATTTAAATGGATATTTTTTAATAAGTGTTTGATTTACGGCAGAAATAAGACTAGGGAAAGAATTGGCTGCTATTCATACAAGACCTAGAATTTTATAACTTTATGTAAAGTCAATCTCCAGGATGAATTTCCTGGCTCTTATGGAAAATGATGAAAATATCTATGTACGACTAAATGTCCTGAAACTATCATTACATTAGTTTATACTAGAGACGCACTTCAAATCACATGTTTTCGTTTCGGATAATTATTTTTCTACAATAGTATTTGTAATTTAGTTGATCAATTTGCTCATTGAATAATGCTTCCACTGCAACAGCCTGAATCAACATATTTTGGACTCTAAAAACTATAGGAAACTGATTTGTACGTTCAGATTGATTATTCAAGAACGTGCAGGTGGCGTAACGGTGGCTCTGCAAGACAGATCCCATTAAAACTCACTCGAAAAATTGTCGACACGCGTATTAATTGCATAAGCTAAACAAACTACATTTTAGGATTTAACCATGTCTATGTCCTGCCCTGATGTCCGCTTGAGTTTTCTTTCTGTCTGTTTCCAAGATAAGTAATTATCGTGAATAAAATGGTTGTCCATTGCCAACAGCATTGATTAAAACTCATAAGTAGCGAGCCAGACACAGAAGAGTAATGGCCAGGATGAGGAACACCCTTCAATCATAACGCTATCATCCGCTAGCAGAGATACGATAGGAGGAAAATAATAAGTCAAAAAGGGAAACAAACCAACTACCACGGTCTGTTTAGCAGAAGCGTGTCGGAAAAAGATTCAGAGGATCTGCAGTTCATGCAATATAAAGCAGCACTCAAAAGTACTTCCACTCGTCGAAGACACCTCACCAGAGAGAAGATAACACGACTAAGAACAGTGTGTATGTCATTCCATGCAGATGTGGCGGGGAATAAGGCAAGACAGACTCACTTAGAATAACGTTTGTAGAAAACTGAAAAAAAAAAACCGTAATTCGTGAGTCTATGAAATCAGGGATGATTGATCACGTGGAAAGAAAAAAAGTATCTCCAATCCTATGGAAATAATAGAGAACAGCATGGAATGAATCGTCGTATATGCTTTGTTCTAATGACTTCAATGGACTAAAAAGAAACGTGAACACAATTTTGGAGCCTTTCATTAGGAAAGAACAGGTTTCATCATCAGTTATTTAGCGTCCGTCGCTGGACATTGACCTTTCTCAGTATCCACCAGGCCTCTCGACTGTGGGCGCCAATATCTCTTGAACTCGTCTATTTCGTCAAGCCATCTTATTTTTTGCCGGTCACAATTTAACGTGATCTGTGGGGATCCACTTTGTGAGTCGTGAAGTCCAGCTGCTCGGCATTTTTGCCACATGGTGTATCCGTTGCTTTTTCCTAATTGATTTTATAATACCTGACAACTGTTTTTCCCCATGTATACTGTGCTGTCTTGTGATGTCTCCAGATGATGTTCAGCATGATCCTCTCCTGTGTACATTGTATGGTTTTTACTTAGAGAGCCAGTTTTTTTTCCATTAGGTTCTACGTTTTAGCTTTGAAGGTGACTACCGGGAGGGTGCATTGGTTGTTGATCCATCATTTCAAAACCTACGGGATCTTTTTGTTCGTGAACTTGCTCCGCCGAGAATCTTTATGAACTCCAGATAATGTTGGACGAACTAATTGAAGAAAGCAAGGAAGTAAGTCTTCACATAAACTTCAGTAAAACCAATGTCACGCATAACCAATGTCGAGGACAAAGACACAATAATCAAAATCGGAAACGCAGAGCTGAAGAAAGTAGACCACTACGTACATCTGGGACAGAACATCTTCTTGAAATCCTCAAACGAAGAATCACCCTAGGATGGTAAGCTCGCGACAGAACAAAAATATGTCTAAGGCCCCTAAATTCTATCACCGGGATAAAAGTATTGGTCGAGTGCGTCGTTACCCGGTGGTAACGAGGTCGATCCCTGGAGGAAAGACAACAACAAAAAACCGTTGAAATAACCATCCCCTGGCATAAACGGCGGAATGAGGATAATCTACTCACGTGGATTGAAAGAAGCGTTCTATTCTAAATTCCCAGTAGGTTACTATGTACGGTAGATTCCTAGAGACCAGAGGGTACAACGGCCGAAACTTTATTAACAACCAAAATGAGGACACAAGTCCAAATAGATGTTGGCATAATAAAAGTTCTTTGTTAAAACATACTTCAAACAAGTGTTAATACAGTACAAGCGGTATTAGATTCTGGAATAACCATCGTAATGATTGAACCTATCCTTTTCGAAATTTAGGCTTTGTCGATTAGTCTTCTACGCTTTACAAGCTTACTAATATTCATTTCAAACTCTCAACACTTTCCTACAATTTGATTTACTCCATATTTTAGTTATCCAGGGCTATCAATGTTTCCCCAAGTCAATTCTTCCTACGCAATGTAAAAATGTCCATAGAGGCACGAGTGCTGAAAAAATGCCGAGACTGCCTGATAGATCCTTCTAAGACTATAAAAAGCTTCTGTAGTGGTATGATTGAATGAAACAAAATCTGTGTGTGAAAAATTGAAGAAACGTCGTATAAAACTGGTATACGTATCAGGAATTCGATTCAAAATCATTATGCTCAGAAAAAAAAATGTTAAAAAGTAACCTTTTTTTTCCCCTTTTTAATTGACCGCCATTCGTGTTAGGGTCAGTAGGGTTATGTTCTTGAATTTAAATTCTTCATCGGCGTCGGTGATTCTGCAGATGGAACGACGATCATCTTAAAACGGAAATGGTAACAATCGTCTGAAAAAAAAAATACTTCGATAAAACAGAAAGCAAGGCCGCAATCGATTTCGGTGAAAACCATTTTTTTCTTTCAGATCTGAACAAGGTTAATTATCATTAATTTCTGACAAGTATTTCTATTTTCTCAATCAAGGTGGTTTTCATCGTAGCCATCAATTTACGACTGTGAATAAGTAGCACAAATAAGTAAATAAGCCCAAAGTAAGACTCGAACTTGTGCCACTTTTACCTAATTTGCCAATATACGACTGCTCTACTGACTGAGCAACCAGAGCTCTTACAAAAGGTCAAATCAACACTGCAAACCCATCCCTAGAGAAATAAAACTGGTCTGGTCTTGTGATCGTCTTTTGGCGGCATGCTGTGTTAGGAGTGATGAATTAATTCATTACTTCTCTCTTTGGTTATTCATATGAAAAAAATGTCCGAATATTCAAAAAGCATGGACTAATGCTCCTGGTCATAAACTAAGGAATCGATTTAGCATAAACTTATATTGCAAATTGAGCTCAACTCTAAAAGCCTAGTGAGGGATCTAATAAACAAAAAGACATATGCAGGAGTAAATATTTACATTTTCAGCTATCTCATTCCATTGGGGAGGCCAGTATGCATGATGCGTACATTTATAGCCAGCTAGCCAGACCGAGTTAAAAACTGAAGAAACCTATGTTGACAATTTTGGTCGACGGTTTCTAATTAAACGGGATGATATTACTTCTAAACATAGATGTGAAAAGTGCTATCAATTGTTTGTGGCGACTGAAATGTCTTACTACAAAAACGTTCAAGTGAAATTCTAGAAAGAAAAACAATATTCTCCGTATATTCCTACACACTTCAGATAGACTCAAAGATATGGTCACGATCGGTGAAATTCAAATCAAATCATAGCTCAAATCTGGCTGCTACGTTGTTACCTAAATGTAATTGGAAAAATTTGATTATATGCTATTCATCACTAAAAAAGGCTCATCAGTATATTAATAACCAAACTTGTAAATCGAGACTGAGAAATGAACTAAATTACAATTACAATTTTCCGTCTATATGCAAACGATTTAAATAGGGCTGGTCTAAGCTATAACAGTACCTGTAGAATAGGGGCCTTAAGTTCACGGAAATACACAAATATAAGAACACATAAGTATTCTACATGCATAGTAAAGTAACCGATTTCTTTTTAAATTAGCGATTCAGTCAGATGATACAAGTATGCGGAAGCGTAGCAAGTGTTGGGGGGAGCCCCTGGGCGCAGGTAAGGAGCAGAAAAAATTCTGCTATCCTGTAATTCCCCTGTTACTGTCCTTGCCCCCGGGCGCTGGGGGCCCTTTCTACGCCACTGACGTATCAACAATAGTATTTCTTCGTATCGACTTTTGTGTAGTGGCTACGTTTTAAATCCATCGAAATTATGCGTCGTATATTTTTCATATAGATGCCCCACCCCCAACATTTACCCCGATCAGGGGTGATACTCTTAATCCTAATCTTAAACATCAATTCGATCATAAAAGTTGTAGGCAGTGTGATACTGTAGCAAAAGAGGAACTGCACAATCACTTAATCAGAATTGTTAGCTTGCAAGCATTTAGCGCGGGTCCTTGAAAATGCGGGGCCTGCAGGAGTTAAATTGCCTACATGTAGTGCAATTAAGTCTTAAGAACAGTAGATTGTATAGATGAATTTGAATATTATATTTTGAATATTTTCACAACAGATTCAGACTAAGAGTTCTTCAGTGTTATACCAAATTCTGGGAGTTACGAGCGATTCAACTTTTAATTCTGTGAAATACTGGCATCGAGTCGATGAAAATTCTCAATGAATCAATACGTTTGGCTTTTTTCTCTAATACACCAGTGCACGTTGCATGATTCTCAGTTTGAGGCTCAATCTCTTTTTTAGGTTCCATGTTTCAGCTCCATAGGTAACTATCAGGAGGATGCATTGGTTCCTAGATAAGTTCGGAAAGTATTGGCTCCGCGATGCCCATGATAGAGAAGATAGGGGAAGTTCTATGTCCAACGACGAACGCTAAAGGCTACTGCTGTTGACATTCGGCTGTTACGAGTGTCAGGTTTTCACTTGAGAGTATAATTCATTAAAGGAAAATATTTCATGTATCATTTTTAATTAGAATTATACTATTATTGCCACTCGCGAAAAAAAACGTCTTATTATCAGAAAAAAAATCCTCCAACCTAATTTGTACTTATGAAGTATGCGATATTTCAGAATTTCTATCAACGTTTTAAAGCAAGACAACTTTATGAAGGTTATTTTGTTGATTACTATGAAAACAAATAAACTAAATTTACGCACGTCGGATTTAAGTATAAAGGTTCGTAAATAGAGCAGAAGCGCACAAGAGGGGGCAGTTATCCCTGGGCACATATAAAGGGGGCGCAAATTTTCCTTCACCTCAATTGATAATTATGCACTCGCCCCTGGGGGCTATGTTTACCCCCAGATACACCACTGATAATGAGCAAGTCATATCTATAAATTTGGAGTTGGAGACGACTAGTTGTGAAAACAAGCCGACGGCATGTTCAGAAATAGAAAGCACGTAAAATATTGAGGTTATCACAATCCCCCCCCCCCAAAAAAAACCAAACAAATCAATAATAAAAACAAACAAACAACCATGGCGACAGACAAAAAAAAAAAAGACTGGAGAAAAAATATAAACATCATTTTTTTTTTCGTTAACTATATAAACGGTAATGTATCTGTTTGAATATTTGCCTCACGCAAAAACCGTAAGTTTGTACGAGAGATTTCTGCGTAAGTGATGTTAAGTAGTGTAAACAAAACTGAGAAAAAAAATTGTTATATCTCCAGTTCTATACAATTCATTCAAAGTACATCGCATATTTTTTCGCCACCTCCCTTCTCCCATGACACAAAATACATCTGTATAAGAAAAGTTTTGTCCATTTATTCACGAACATACCGACCCACTTCCCAGTAAAATCTAGCGACAGGCAAGGATTTCTAAGAATGGACATCTTCGGAATATTCACTAAGAATAGCTTATAATTATAAATACATTTCACTGTCAAAGTAATTCCTAGTCATTCTTTAATTGAATATCCTCTGTCATTTAATAAACGTTACATCGAATTGTCCCATCCATAAATTACAAGCCTTCGTACAAGGTAATAGAGTACCAACAACCCCGCCAATTGATGATCTTGATCAGATATTCAGCTGAAGGGAAACAATGTTGAAACCATAAAACCAATCAACAAGATAAGGAAAAGGGAAGTACAAGAACAAACATCCATTTTTACGCATTTAGTTCCAGTGTTGCCAATTCAGAGCATTTTGCGTTAGATTTAGCGCGTTTCTTATTTTCGCTTTGAGGAATCGCACAGTCAGTGTGACAATTTTTAGCCATTCTTTGACCATTTCAAAGCATCTGTTTGGCGTTTTTTGTTGGGGGGGGGCTATTCTATTTGATTTCACTATAAATAAATTTTGATTTTGTTTCGTCTAAACATTAAGATTAACAAAGAAATTTATGAGTCGGAAATATAATCAACAGAATGAGAAAAAAAACAAAACACACTTGGCTGTTATAGGGTCAATTTGATAACTTTATCAAAACAAGTCGACCTGATTCAGGCTTTAGGAGAAAGAGTCAATTCATCATCAGTTTTTGCATACGTCACTGTGTCATTGTAATAACTCAATAGGAGTTTGACGATAAATAGATACTATTGGACTGACTTGACTTGAGCAGTCACTTTTCAAAACCAGAAAGTTCTGGAATATTTTAGATTTTGTTTTATTCAGAAAAAGCTGTGTAGATACTTATCGGACTCCATTGGAAGAGATTTGTATAGATTTTTCCTGCATTCACGGAAAGATCTAAGTTGTAAATAAGTAGCAAGGAACATTTGACGATTACACTGAGGGCATCGTAGATTTTAAATAAGTTGTTTGTGCCGGCGTAAGTACCAATTCTTACGTTAATTTGCTGGAAATTGTTTAACAAAATGAAAGAATGTAGCTTAATGTCTTCAATCTCCTTAACTGAAACCAAAATTTCATAAGATTGAGGTAGTATCCTACGTATTTGCGGATAAAATTTAAGAAACTTCGATGAAAATAAATAAACATTCGTGTAATTCCAAAGTTCATGTAATTAATGTGAGGAGACAGATTACTGTCAATTATTAATTTGGTTCAAAGATTAATTATTCTCTTTCTAAAATTTCGAACGTTCAAGTATTGATTGCTACAAGTATATAAAAAATACAAGGGAGACGAAACCGATAATACTATCAGGTTTAGAAATCGTTTATCAATGAAGTAAGAAATATTTCAGAGTGACGTTAGGCAATTTTCAGAACTATAAAAGCATTGAGTTCACTTTACTTCGAATGAATCGAAACTGGGATAAGTTTCCGCTTGGATTTTATTCACTTTTCCTGAATAAGCAGCCTTTCGGGTTATTAAAGAAAGTTTTTTTTTTCATTTTGGTGGTCGAGTTAACAATGAAAGCTTCCATTATCCATTGTGTTTTAATTGTTAAGAATCAAGATTTTAAACCATTCTTTTCATCGAGAATTTACAGTTACCGCGAAATCATTTAAGACCAAATAAGAGTAGGGGTATTATTCAAACAATTTAGCTGAAATTAAACAATCTATCATAAAGATATAGTGGAATTCAGAAAGGAATGATTTCCAGTGTTTGGCATTTGCAATTACCAGCAATTTTGTCAAGACAAAAGATTAAGATGTAATAATTGAAACTATATGTATATATATATATATATATATATATATATATATATAGCGAATTCCGGATGACATTCCATTTCAGTTTTCCCATGAGAAAGAGAGGTTGCAATTTATTCTCCCTTTTAGAGTGTTTGACAACTACTTGGATGGGGGGGGGATGAACGTTGTTTGAAAATATCCAGATTTTGTCTACCCTTCAACCTCAGACGGAAAAGAAGAAGTGCGTTTTTTAAACTTATCAGTTGATCCCCACAGAGTTTCTACCCAAGTCGGAAATTGTAGAATTTAGAAACTGAGAAAAGAACGGAAAGTCAGTATCGGAAAAAAATAGTTGATAATCTTTGCTTTGACGTACACAAACCTATAATGGTGTTTAAACCAGCATAGAGGGGATCAAAAAGTCCTACTTTATCTTATTAAAAAGGGATTATCAGACAACATCTTTAGAAATAAACGCAATAATGAAATTTAACGCACGTTCCATCAGATTGTACACCAAGTTCTTTTTAATGTACAATGGAAACCGCGCGTATGACGTATCGAATTTTCATGGTGCCTATCTGATTAAGATATATGTTTAATTTCTGACAAATACGTTTATCTAATGAAAATTATACTCTTCAGAGCTCATGTATAAGTTCAAGTTTTGGAGCCTTTGTATACTGGTTAAACCAGGGTTTCCAATTTAGATGTGATTTTTCGATTCTGAAGTTTACTCGAAAACGTGAAAAGGTTTTTGAAAATACTGAACTCACAAATTAAAAAAATCAACAAAACCATCCTAATTAGGAACCCTGTGTTAAACACTGTCATAGGTTTATGTGTGCCAAAGTAAAGATTATCAAATAGCTTAATAAAAAAAAAGAAAAAAAAAGAGTATATGTTAGGAAATAAGTTTAGCAAATATCATAAACTAGAATAAAACCAAGTTGAATTATGAACGTTCCCCAAATTTCATACTGGGATCAGTTAGAGGATTGAACTTCATATCATTTCAGAAATGTTAAAAAATAGAGAAACCATAATTTGTACTTTTATTGACCGAGTCTAAAAACTAGGAAAAAACTCAGGAATTATTTCAGTTCTGTTTCGTAATATCGTCAATTCAGTTCGGAAGCAATGACGCAGTCTCGACATTTATTCTATCAGTTATTTCTATCCAGTTAAGTATCTTTTACAAAATAGCTCAATTATTAGGTTGTTTTTTTTTAACATGAAATGAAGAGTTATCGACAGCAGTGACCCAGGAGCAACGGTTCGAGCACCTTCAAGAGTCTTTGGGAACTCAACAGCAACTACAAGGCAACAGGAAAGGTTAAAAATTTGAGAAAATGGGTTTCATGATCAATGAAATGGCCCGTAACATTTTTAGACCCCATACCTCTCAGCTGACTGTACCTTAGCTTAGAGGATTGGAATATGCTGTCTTGCAGTATTCCTCCCTCAATTCAACCGACAACTCTCCTACAGAGCCATCTATTAAGCGAACTTGGGCGGTCGCGCAGGGTAAAAAGATCCCAAGGACGCACTCCAAACAAAAAGGGTCGTTAGAATGTAACCGGAGGTCAAATTTTCAGTTTCTCCTAAGGCGCACGAAACTCTTGCGTCGGATTTCCATCCTTCCAGGCATTTTGAACTTCATATCCATACTGAAATGTTCAGAAATAGAGAAGCCACAATTTGTACTTTTATTGACCGCTGAACCGAAAAACTATCTTTAGAAAAGGTTTGTTTCAAATTGGCCATATTTTGATTTAATACTTACGGTTTTTTTGTTGTTAATATCATCCGTCATTTTACCATAGGAAAAACATTTCATATGCAACAACCTGATTTGTATGCTGTAGTCATTTGGAACTAAAGACTTACATTGAACAATGCAAATGCAAATTTTCATATCTTCTCTGGCTAAATAATCTTGAGATGACGAATTCATCACCACTCTTTAGAATAGTGAGAGTAGCAGTACTGAGATTTATTTGATTTGGTTATGTATCAAGTAAGACAGATGTTTTCAGAATTACAAAGGCCATATATCTTATATTTCAAGGATTATTCATTAGATTAAGCACAATTATGAAACGCGTTTGCTTTAATTCAACCAAATAGGCTTAAACGCTCATCTAGTTAGGCGAAATGATACAGAAAGGTTCTCCCGAAGAGAATATTAAATTATAATGCTATTCTTTCCCGGGTTATAACACCAGAGAGAGCAGAATATTTTTTTTATGAGCAGCAAATGGGAGAGCCATTGTGAATGTGTCGAAGATATTGAAAATTGACAGGTGTGCACGTTTTTTTTTCTTCTGTCATATGAATTCATTATTATTATTATTATTATTATTATTATTAGGTCTATATCAAGGATGTGAAGCTGAAAAATTTAATAATATGAACATTTTGAAATTAATGAATATAGCCCAGGCATGGACGTCCGCTGTCACTTTTTCTAGGGCTGCAAAGGATATATTCAGAAAATATCTTAGTGACAACATCAAATTGGGGGTTACATGAAACTGTTGTACAGTACCATTATAATTGACTACGGGTTTCGAACCCCCTCGCCCTCGGTGGGAAGGCCTGATCCAGGAGTGGGGCCTCGTGCACCCTCAACCTGTGGACGCTAATGAGAACAGGCTGCTTTTTAAGCTATCGAGTATTGTGAAACACCCTCTCCAAAAAACGATAAAGGCTTTTTGTCTTGTAAGAATTAAGTCTTGCTCAAACGCCAGTCACTAGGAAGCGAGATATTTTTTCACGAAATGGATATAAATAATGTGACCATTCCTCCATCGAACTTTCAGAGAGTGTTATGCTTAACAAAAACAAATAAACCACCATTACTGACAGATTTATATCATAAAGATCTCTATTATACTTCCCTTCAGATAAAACCGTATACTACTTCTATTTACATGTTTAAAAAAATGAACTAACTTACCGCTTAAGTATAAACATTTTAAAAGTGCTCACACCTTATATGCTAAATCCTATTGCATCTGTTAGACGAATATTCAATTGATCATTGTGGTATAATTGTAATTATAGTCATGTAAGGAATCAATCTCCCCAGCCCTTCGCTCGTTAGGTTCCACCACAGAACTGAATTGCGAAAGTGACTATGATACTTACTAGTAATACTTTGCAACTGCAATAACAGAAATCAAAATAAATGAAATGACATTTTTGAGACGACTTACTTAGTCTCCAACTAAGTGACTGTTTGCTGTTCTCTCTTGGCACCAATAATACTAAAAAGGCGAAGGTAGTTGAGAGAAAAAGTCAGGACTCCGAAAGGGTTCCCTAAATTGTACTTTACTCATAGACAGCGCGTGTCCGGTGACGACATACGATTCGGCTTAGGAAGTGGGGGGAATAAAGGCAGAGACAAAATGTCAGTTACACTGCGTCAAAGATGACGCCGCCAACTGACGTCACCCATTTCAGTGCTTCCTCCTCGCTCTTATCTCATCCCCCCCTTATTTCGGCATCCTCTCACTGTCTCTGTTCTTGCTCGTTCGCAACTCACATTTGTATATAGGGAAGTCCTAACGTTAGTCTACGTCTTCCTCACTAAAATCCTGTATCAAACCAGCTCCAAACGAGGGCAACCAGCCTTTTTTTTTTTTAGTTATTTACTTTCTCATTGGCTGTTGGAAAAATTATGACTAACCAAAACTGATTTCAGCGTTTTTAATTCTATTTATAAACTAAGAAAGCATCGTGATAAAAATAGATATGATGTTTATATACTTTCTCACTCTGGCGGAATGTGGCACTGGACCTTTTAATGTAGATCCTCATGTACTGAGAGAGAGAGAGAAAATTGTCGTCTTCCTTCGGCCTTGCCTTTGCAATGCTACATGTATCAGAGAATGGTCCTGACATGAGTGTCCGTTTCAACATTTCAAGAGAGTGCTTAACGATATATTCAGAATATACTTCAATTTTCATAGCACTTTCTTTATGGGTACATTTAGTTGGGGTTACATAAAACAATTATACAACATCAACATCCACCATTGACAATAAGGTTCCAATTTTCAATCCGTCTTGCCCCTTAAAAACGGAGCATGCGACATTCTGGATCAGGCCATCTCACCCGGGGCGAAGGGATTGTTGGAACCTAACAGCTCATAAGAATAATGGTGCAATCCAA
Source organism: Thysanoteuthis rhombus (assembly GCA_963457665.1). NCBI lineage: Eukaryota > Metazoa > Mollusca > Cephalopoda > Oegopsida > Thysanoteuthidae > Thysanoteuthis > Thysanoteuthis major. The sequence continues at coordinate 13,844,857 of OY735200.1, forward strand.
TTGTTTTATGTAATCCCGACTTAATGTTCCCATATAAAAAAGATTGAATTTTTTTTCATCATGTCACGCTGGGGTTAGGACATGCATATGTCAAGGTGATCATACAGTGGATACAAATGGCGGGTAGAATGCAAATCGATAAGATATATTCTGAAAATACTCTTTTGGTCTCCTTCCTAAAAATATATGCTTTGCATCAACCTCGAAGATGTGCCCCCCTCCCCCGGGGGGAAGTGTCAGCGGACGCTTATGCATGCACCTTCTCATCAAAGCCAGTTCATTTGTTGATCTTAAATACCGCTATAGAAAGCAGATCTACAAATTATTCTAACAGGTCTGCAAATATAATAATTTGGCTTCCATTTTGATTAACCCTGTTGACAACGTGGTTTGTTAGTACGCGGTGAAAATCTACTTAAAAAATAACTGTGTAGACCTTAAGATTCTATCGATTTAGTAGAATAGCCAACGCCTCTGAACAGAACAGAATTTACATATGGGCTAAGTGGGCTGCAGCACAAGGCCTCATAATTTAGGGGTGGGGGGCTCGGCCACCTACTCCCTCCCCATTGAAAAAAATACCATTGATTTTATTTCATTTGTAATGATAAAAACCAGAGGCATAAATTTAGTTTTACGGTTCTATTACGAGGGGTAAATACCAAAAGGTAGCATTGACAAAGTGTATTTTTTCTATTGCTGAATAGTATTGGGCCATCTTCACAAAAGACACCAGGGGGCGTACTTTTTTTGTAAAGAGATATTAAAAATGACACTGGTTACATAATTCTTTAAAAAAAAATCCCAGATATTTCTGCGACCCACACTCATCTTTACGCGAAACTCAGAGTAGGGTCCTGACCTTTGACTTTGAGAAGCCCTGTCATAGACCGGGGGTTCCCAGTAGCTTTAATCCGGCTCTGCCCACCAAACCTTTTTCTGGCATATTTTGATAAATCTCATCAAGATGGCTTCCAAAATTTTTTTTAGCATCTTACTACAATCGATGAAAGCTATGAGTGTTAGTATGTGTACTCAGCAAATGTCGATTGTATGAAGTTGGCATTCGCCAAGTATATTTGTCAGCACATACGACAATGCAGTGACGAGTTGTAAATTTTTTTTAGATCAGTATTTCTTGAGAAATCTAATGAAAAAAGAAGAAAAAATAGAATTATCCAAAAAAAAAAAAAAACGTTTTCAGGTATACAATACATTATTAGACGCTAAATAGTTATTTTCATTTTTTTTTCTGCGAAAAATTATCCAAGGAGAGATTTTTGGGACTGTTGTCCTCATCTTAGTTCATCTTAAGACCATCGTCCACATATTCCGAATCCTCTCCGTTTACAGCATCCACCCGAAATAAGCCACCGTAGGGTACAATGACCGAAAGGTGGTGTTAAAAAAAAAATGAACCAAGAAAAGGACAACAATCCGCAAAAATTTATACATATTGATGACCCTTGATCTAAAATATTCAAACGGGAAAAAAATTCCTCGTTGGAAACTTTCGGCTGGATATAACTTGATTCATTCGTAAAAAGAAAACGTCAAAATGCTCAAGAAAGATGTTCTTGAACGTTTTAGAATCTCACTTTAGACATATAACGAATACCTACAGCCATTTACTGCTTTAAAGGGAAATTAACACTTTCAAACGCGAAAGACTACGCACGGATGATGTTCTTTACGTCTATGAGATAAAAATCTGATGCCGTTTTTTTTCGCTTCAAGACTGGAATTATAGAATGTGCAAACTGGCCGTGCAATTAAGGTACAGAGAATCAACTCGGTGTACCAAGTTTAAAATCTGACTGAAACAGTTTGCGTTAATTTCATACCAATGCTTTCGCGAAAGGCATGGATCCATATCTCCCCTCAGCTATGGAGGATATAGCACAGGATGTAACGAGTGACGTCACTGCGAGTGCTTGTCGCCTCTTAGTCTGTTTCACAAATCGCAAATCAGAGCCATGACAGAGAAACTTGTGATACATGGAACTCGGGAAAGAACGGCTGAAACTACTTACTTATACTGAAATAATCACTTAAAAATACTGGTACTACCATATGTGATTAAAAAGGGGGCTAAAATGGCTAGCAAACACGATTGCATCAAAATAGCTTTCTGGATAACAAACTCTTATCGGCCAATTTCATTTTGTTGATATCACGCACATTATTCACGTTCGTATATTATTCTTTGACAATACATTTAGACGGAAGTCTACCTTTTGTTACAGTTACCACTGTAAGAGCCGTTTGAGCTGAACTCGTTGATTTTGTCGCTTTTGTTGTTACTAGAAGGTTTCGGCTGATCCATTTTATGGCCTTATTCATGCGTACAATTCGTGTGGAGAGGGTCGAAACAACTCTTGGAATGAAAAAAAAAAGTATTTTATGTAAAATATATGCAATCATATTTTTGGATTTTTTCCTTCCATTACCTTTGTATAATGTTTTTCTTTCCGTGAAGCAGTTTTTAGAGGAGTCCACACATATTTATCAGACGCTTTTCGGTTGGTCCCAGTTACTTAAAATAACAGAAATTGGAAAGCAAAATGCGTGATGTCATTAAAACGTGTGGTGTCATTGAAAAGAATCTATCCCGATCAATTTCTTTCCTGCTGCTAATGATGTCATAAGAGAATGCCCGAGGTCCGCATCTTTGTATTTAGAAAAAAAAAGCCTAGAACGGCCATTTACGATTATTATTGAAAATAACACTTGCAGAATATATTCATATCGCGATATTTATCAAGCATGAGTTCAACTGACTCGACGAAGGATTACATGCTCTTCTTTATCCCTCTCCTCTTTCTGCCATTACCCCAGATGGTGGGCGTATCGTTGAACTTATGGTTCTTGTTTTTTTATTTGTTCAATTAGACAATTTGTTCTTCTGGTTGACGGTTTTCCGACCTTAAAAATATCAAAATGGAAAGCGCACCACCAGCATGATGGTTGGCAAGCTAATCTGGCAGACCAATTCGCTCGTGTAGTGAGTTCGGTTCTTACTAGGTGCTCAAGAACTTAAAATTTGTGCCAGATTAAGCTCAATTAAATATGTAAATAAGATGAAAAGTTAGTACGACCCAGAGGAAATGGTCAAGTATACACGAGAACTCTCATGAAAAATGGAAAAGTTGTTCGTTGGCTTTTGGAGCTGGGTATGAAGACACGAAAAGCATAGATATCTTCTTAGTATTGTATAGTCCAATTCTGGATACAAAATAAACTGTTATTTATAAGTATGGATGATCTGAAGTCAATCCTCATGTCTTTCAGAAATAGTTTTGCAATAATTCCATGCATTCTGTGGCATGAAATGCGTTTTCGCCTTTTTTCACTCGAAGGTCGGAGTTTTTCAGAACTATATTACCATCATCCATTTCCTTCTACCATATCAAACCAGAACCCCGACCTGACTCTAAACTAACCCAGAACAAATTTTTGATTAAAATTGTACACTTACTTTAATTTAAACTTACTACTTGTTTTTTTTTAATAAATAAATTTTCGGATGAACCATCTCCACTGCTCTCTTCCCTCTCCTCCTGCATACCACTACCGACGATTAGGGATGCTATTGCTACTTCGTTTAGAATCTCTTTAAAATCAGTGATCGTAGGCATGGACGTATTGATGATGGACACATCATTGAACTTATGGTTCTTGTTTAATCATTTTACAGATAGCACTCTTATCTTCTGCGAACTTGCATGCACGAAATGTTGCAAAACGGAACTATTTTCTCACTTCACAATAGGCCAAATAATTTAGGGAAATTTAAGCGAAAGAAACTAGTCTTCATAAAAAAAGAATAAAAACAATAACTTGATGTATTAATCAAATAATTAATCTGTATTCCAATACTTTACAAAACCGATTAGTTCAAAGATAATGTTTAAACGTGAAAATGGAAGAACAAATATTGTAGGGTAGCAAAAACCCCCGAAGCAATTTTTCAGTTTGTTATGAAAGCATCAAAGTTGACAGATGTATTGATAAATATATTTGGAGCAAGACTAAATATTAGGCCATTAAAAATTGCCCCTTAGCCGCTATGGCAGACATTTTTTTCAATCAGCAGTTGGTCAAACTTTCCTATCCAATTGGAACCACATGATATAACTGAGATAATCTAGATCCTAGTAACCAAGCAAACCAAATGAAGTACTTACTAGCAAGTTCAAGGGTTAGATTTGATCTACCAGCCGTGAGATTCTCATAGATTATGGGACAGAACAGCTGATATGGAAAACCAGACTTCCCGAGGAAGAAGTGATGCAAGTTCGAGCCTATACTGCAGCACATTTTGCTCTCACTAGATGTGCCCACCAAGTCACAGCAGCTACTTTATACACCCTGCATTACCGGGCCTACAATAACCGTGACACGGATACAGACAATGAGCCTTTTGGATTTGACCTACTGTGTTCAAAGAGGTGAGAGAGCCACGCTAAATTCCAGTTCTGGGCAACAGTCATGTCATCGGAGCTGTGTATACTGGTCTATGTGCGATCGCCACGTTAATCCTCTTTGGACAAGTACCTAGATGCTCTGACATTTATTTGCACTGGACCATATCAACTACGTCTACTGGATCCTTGTTCATCTCTTTGACATGACTGAACAACCAATATGAAACCCAGATGTTGCCAGAGAATTTAATACCAGAAATTTCACCATTCAAAAGACCATCGAATCTTCTTGACAATCATGAGCACATGAGCAGAATAATGCTTGCATCAGGAGTTACGGACCACGGTCAATCTTAGTGCCATCTTGCGATGGATGGTTACTGATCCTGATTGAGAACTTTGAAGATGCACACCAGCTCATAGGAAGACGAGATGACTAGACAACAAATGTGCAGAAAGCATTTAGGAAAATTGTCTGCTCACTCACCAATGTGATGGAAGAACTAGGTAGCCAAATTTGACAGGGGTGAGGGAAGATCTGATTGTCCTCGAAGACAAAGAGATTGTGAATCCATCGGCAGTGGAGACTATTCAGAAGGTGCTCAGATTAGTCAACAACAGTTCCAAGCATTTAGAAAGGAATGTCTTCTGGAGAGAATAAAGCTCATCAATGACACAATCTACCGTAACCAGTTGGAACTGTTCGTTGGGCCAACGATAAAGATAGTAAGTAAGGAGAAGCAGCAGCTAACACAGATGAAAAATGATATCGAGCTTTTCTTGCGGCTTCATATTAGCTTCCAAACGAGAGATGGGAACCTCGAATACTTATTTCAGTAGGAGAACCAAGCATGGTTACTAGTTCTCTCAGATGGAGGAAGAATATGACTTTGGGTTATGAGTGAGCTAACATACCTGAACCTGCTACCATAGCTCAGACTAAACTCCCTGATTCTATTTCAGTAGTTTTTGAATGAAATGTCATCATTCAGATGCTGAATCCAATAGGTGCCAAGTCATTGGATAAATATTCCCAGCATATTCATCCCATACATCTCTTCTTAGCTGCACAGTGTTTCACGTGTAGACCTCGTTTGGGATTCTTACAAGGATGACTCCCTGAAAGGCGTAGCAAGGGCCAAACGTGGATAGGGTGTAAGGAGACGTAGGTTGACAGCAACAATATAGAACTATTCAGTTTCCTGTCCAACATCCTCTTTCAGGCATTCTGTGAGGAAGACAAAGAAGTTGTCCTCACTGACGGGAAAAGAGGCTCATTACAAAACTACTGCAGGATCTCCACACACGGATCCAATGCAGCCCCTACTGCATATATCCCACGCAGTACAGCAAAGTGACCATTAGCAACTCATTCGCACAATTGACACTGTTGTTGTGAACTTGGCTGTATATGCCATAAGTAAACTATCAGCTGGATGTGAACTGTAGCTAGCATTCGGGACTGACAAGGGCTTTCGCTAACTGAAAGCCCACCAAATACCAACGTGTCTCGGTCCCAAAATGTCAAGGGTGCCTCAAATGTTCCATTCTTTGACAGTCTCTGACACTGTATCTAGTTTTGTTGGACTTAGAAAGAAGTCAACCTCGAAGTCACTTCCAAAACTGACGGATGTTCTATTGATGCTGGCAAATGGTTCAAAGAAGGAGATCTGGGATGATGCAATGAACATTTTTGAGAGCTGCGCCATACTCCTTTTTGATAGAACCAGCGTGCACCAAGGTGGATCATGCAAGGAAGCTCGTTCCACGGAAAAACTCGATAAAGCTAATCCCGTCTACCCTAGCTGCACTGGTGGAGTACATTAAGAGAGCAGACTACCGAGATGGTCACATCTTGGGAGAGAACTGGTATTAGACCCTGTGCGGTCATCACCGACTGACTAAGGGTGGTTGGCGACAGAAATAATGTACGAGCCTCACCAGACGACGTTACCACAAGTGCCGAAATCCTGCCACGAGCTGATCTCTTGAGGCAAGAGTGGTTGAAAGGAGAGCTGCTCTCCAGTACACAAGCTTATACTTCTGTGAGGGAGAAAGTGCCACCTCAGTCTAAGATCTCGCATTTACTCCAAACAATAGTGCCATATTATACTTTCACTTCAACTCGTATGTAAACAAGCCCAACGATAGTAGGGCCAAACTCCTCTCCTACGTCTCTTTCAATCGAAGATGATTTCTGCAACATTTGTAATTTATGATAAATAGATTCGTCAATTTGTAAAACTTGACGGTTTGGCTCGGTTGGTAAGATATCTGGTGACTTTCAAATCACGGTCTATAAATGTTAATTTCATAAATGTATTTATTTATAAGAATGAAATAAGCCTTTGCATATTTCTAACATGAATTTTCGTATACATGTAAGACTTGTCAATTTAGCTCAGTCTGTAAGAGAGCCGCCTACCAATCAGTCGGTTATGATTTCAAATCACGATTGAGGGGATGTTGATTTTACGTATCGGTTCAGTTCGTCGTCAAGCAGAATTTACTTCCCTAAATCTTGTGAGGATTATAACTATTCTTGTTTCTCTTGTTACGGTAGAAAAACAAAGTTAACTTCAGACCTGGACTGAAGTTTGATAATATTTGTCATGCTGCAAACATAGAAACAGTACCAAGAGGGTGGCCAAAATGTTTTCAGACAGTAATCGTTGGCAGCAATTTCGGAAAATGACTGTCATGGTCATCAGAATGCCAATCTACAATAGCACAAAATCCAGATTTCTTCTAAATACATCAATCTATATACGTATCAAATTTGGTGTTTTTATCACAAAATGAACAATAGGCCGGCTATGTCACCCACTTTGCATGAATTTAGTTCTGATGTAGAGATGAATGATGGAGGTAATAGTCAAAATTAGGTTCTTAATTATTGTATATACATTTAGAAGTTATTGCATATCGTAGGCGTGCAAAAAAATTCAAAAAGAAATTCGGGCATAAATTTCGGGCAAATCAGTGTTATTCAGTCGAAACTGGAAAATTTCGGAGAAATCAATCTTTTTTTTATCCCTTTATAGAAAGAGTTACGATACGCACCCATATATATATATATATATATATATATATATATATATATATATATATATATATATATATTCTCAGATTCTAAGAATAGCTAATCAAATGATAAAGAGGAAAGGCTCAAAGGAAGGGCACCCGGATAACAGAGAATGAGGTCGTTGTTTATTGTTACATTGAGAATAAACAAAATAAACCGATGAAGAAGTTTTTTTCCTCAAGACTTGTTTATTAATAGTAAGACGCAACTTAATGTATTTTACATTAACATTCCAACGGAGTTTATACTGTTTTACAAAGAGGATAATGCTAACACTTAATAGTCAGCAATTTACAGAGAAATGACTACCTACTCGAACGGTATCTCTATTGCCCAGAGTGAATGCGCACGAAAACTAACATGCCGAAATGGTAGAACTTTTCTTTGGAAACATGTTCGATACAGGGTCGGATTAAGGTTTCATGGGATCCTTGGCTGTTACTCAAACAGGGGACTCCACATCAAATTGATTACCAGCAGTGTAAATAAACAAGCAATGCCATGGGATTGAATCTCAATTGCTAGCTGAAATACTCACCCTAACGTGTGGTTGTGAATTTCTGCAAAAAAGGGTAAAAAGCGGCGTAAATTGGCAATTTCCGTTCTCAAAAGATAACATTCTTTTTAATTAGTGCGCCGTTTTTAACGTAGAGTGGCCGAGGATGTGAAACCTTTCAATCGGGGAAAATCGATTAGTATATCAATTTCAAACAAAAATAGAGAGTCAACCCAGCTAGTTTGATTACCCTTTCTTTGTTTTCTATAACAATTTAGTACTGCCCATTATTTCAGCTCCTAAAAATTGGAGATCGTTACCTTTTCCGTGTTAAATTCCGAAAATACCAGCGTTAGATATCGCTGCACAGTTATTTGTCTGGGACCTCAGAATGGCATTTTTCCTTCACGAATTCAGAAATTTCCTCTGATCAAAGTTTGTGAAGAAAAATACCATTCTGAGGTCCCCAGACAAACAACAGTGCAATGGAATTCGACGCTGTAAAGGTAACAACCCTCAATTTGTTTTTAGCTGTTGAAATACTTACCCCAAGGGGAATTTAGGAAAAGTCTTGTTTAGTTTTCATCACTTTTTTAAAACTCATCTGAATCTTAGTAAAAAAAACTCATCCTCAAATGAAAGCATAAAACTTGGCCATTTAAAATTGTAATGGGCAGGGGTGTGAGTTTTATTACAACTTCAATAGCATAATTTAGTGTACATTCATATCAATCTGTGTATAAAAAAGTGAATATTTGAATAATTAAATGATTTGAAGAATCTGTGTTTTGAACAATTTGTAAAATACATACACTCATGTTTATAAAAATGTGACCATTAAATAATTTCATAGATGATTTTAACATTCGGAAGAATCGTTAATATTCCATCATCATCATCATCATCATCATCATCACCATTATCATTCATTTATCGTCTGTCGTTGGACATAGACCTCCCCTAGGATTTGCCTGACCTCTCTATCATGAGCGTCTCAACTTGTCTATTTCGTCTCTCCATCTTGTATTCTGCCGGTTTCGGTTTCGCATGCAATCTCTGGAGATCCATCTTGTGAGTCGTGATGTCAATCAGTTGTCTGTAATTCTTGCAATATGACCAGCCCATTTCTATTTGAGTTTTCGAATGGATTCTATGATGTCTCAGACCCCTGCTTTCTTTCTGATATATTGTGCTGTCTTGTGATCTCTCCTTGTGAGGTTTAGTGTGATTCATTCATGTGCACGTTGTATGGTTCTCAGTTTAAGGGCCAGTCTTTTGGTTAGGTTCGATGTTTCAACTCCATAGGTGACTACCAGTAGGATGCATTAGCTGTATATTATTTCTTTTTAAAACTAATGGGATTTTCCTGTCCTTGAAGGTTGGGCACGCTCTATCGAAAGCTTGCCAAACTGGAGTGACTCTTGGCTTGATTTCTTCTTTTGAGGATTTCATGGGGAATCGTTATTTGATTATACACAAAAAAAAAGTAATAAGACGTTTCATTCTGATTTATTTATTTGATATATCTTTTATTTTTTAAATCATGCGTCTCTTTTTGCATTTTTGCGAGCAGATTAAAAACACTTAAATGCTGGTAATGAGTATTTTATGATGTGGTTTCTTATGAAATTTAGAGGAGTTTTTTAAGATCTGTGAAATTATTATTATTATTATTATTATTATTATTATTATTATTATAATAAGATACTGGATTTCATCCACATACTATAACTGTTACATCGTACTTTTAAGAACTTTCCTCATGGCAGAGTCATCGATTAGTCAAGTCAGTGAGCTGATAATTTAAATTTCCTCTACTCATAAGGGAGATCTGACTGAGTCTCTGTTTTTCTGTGCAACTTCTACATTTTTGATAATTCTTTTCAACTTTGAAAAGGATGGCTCTTCACTGCAGTTCGATATCAACATAGATAGATAGATAGATGGATGTGCAGTGCGATGAGGACATTTGGAAAGCTTCGTGTGCCCTAGAATACATTCCACAGCAACAGCTCCTGCAATCATTTTCTTTGTGTTGTATGTTGTGCTCCTTTCTATTCCTGTCCACTAACATCCTTGAAGAGCTCTGAAAACTAATCTAATTCAGGAGAAAAGCAGTCTTTGAAATCATTTGGAAATTCTTTCATTGAATTATTCACTGCCCTTTGGATGTTATCAATTAGGTTGAAACGAAATTGAACTTAGCCTGGATGTCTTTGTACGCGTCTAAACCATATTGGAGTGCCAAAGAGAATTTGTCAATTATTACTGGAAATACCTTGAGAGTTTTCTTTGGGTGAAAGTTCTGTCTTGGTTGATGGCCTCTCCTCACCGAACAGGCACTTTCTCTTCAGTGATTGTTTTGAAGGGTCTTTGTACTATTTGACTAAAGACTTCATTTTTCTTTCACCTTAGTAGCTTTCAAATTCAGAATGCTGACTTGACAAAGTCGAGGTGAGATTTCAACAAATGAACTGCTGAACTTGAAAATATTCCACTTTCTTGCAGGGACAAACTAGTTTCCTGATACCATTCTGAAATTTTGTCTCATATTTCAAGTAGAATGGTGACTCCTAGTAGTTGACATTTCTAGAAATCCTTCTGCTTCAAGTCTGCTGTCTCGTGGTTGATTTTCATCAGATACCAATTCTTCCCATAGTATCCTTTATTTACAGCCCTTAGAACATCATGTCAGGCTGACTATCTTGTGACAGACAGAGCCTTGTTGATAGGTAACCCTTTCAGATGTTTTCGATGTACCTACCAATGATGTGTTGATGTGACGAGCCAGGCATGAACTTTCTGAGACATTTAAGGGAATGCATTGTACACAGCGCATAATGAACAACACTGCACTTCTCACAAATGATAGTCTGGACGCAATTGTAGTTACCGCTTATGTTTGCTGCGTTGTCGTGGGACTGGTCATGGCGATTTTGAATATTTATGCCATTTTCTTCCAAGATATGAATAATAACTTTGACAGTTTCCGATACTATGTGAGAAATCGATTAAGGAATCGTTCAACAGCGGACAATCAGAATTAGCTGGTCAACATAAATGACATTCGGTGTGGAGTCTGCAAATACTGAGAAGTACTTTGCCGATTTGATTCCGTCAACAATCACAGATAGTATCTTTTGACCCATAAGCCCAATCACCTCTTCACGGATAGTTGAACTCAGAGAAGACGTGTGTTAACGCTTCTTATTGGCATGCTTGGATACTTCGATCTATGGAACAAAGATTTACTTAGTCTGAAACAAATTTTCAAACACAGATTTCTTCGTTTTTATACAGTTTACAAAAAAAGATTTAATGTGAAAATGTTCCCTAATCTTTCTTCTCACGAATGACAATGAGTTTATTACGATAAGATTTGCATTTGAGGAGGTCAGGAACTGCTTGTAACTTTCACCCAGGGTAGAACACCGACCCCTGGCACCGAGAGGAAATATGCAAATACTTCAGCTATGAAGCAGTGCGATGTTTTGTATGTTTGTAGAATATAGGTCCCCATTCCGCAACCCAAAAGTTGACTTGTTCTGTAAAAACCTTTCATGAACCGAAATGACGTAAAGCAAACGAGCAATTACTACTAATTTACATTGAAAAAATTAGGTAGATGAGGCTGAGGTGTAGTGGGGATAGAAAGAGGGTACATGCCGCCTCTATAACGGCAAAACAAACGCAGCATGCCTTTTTTCACCTTCTGCCTTTTCTCATAATAGCGAAAAAGTGGCGCAAAGAGATCTCTTGAAAAGTGGGGGATACTTGTAATCGGGATACACCTTGAGCAAGTTCGGGTCTACACGGGAAAATCTGTTTATGTATAGAAAATACTGAAAAAGTATGGGAGCCCAATATCGACTAAATAGGCCATTTTGTTGTGGTATTTCGTCAGATTGTTATAGATTTGCCACATAAAGTTTGAACTGATTCGACAGAATAAGTAACTACAGGCAACTTTATCAGTTGGAGAATAATTATACCATGAATAAATTGATAAATTTGTTTCGAAGTTGGCTATAAAAGATAACATTGGTTATAGTAAAGGAAAAAATCATTAACATTAAACGATGGGTGTAACTATGGCAATCCGTTGGGATGAGCTTAAACGGGCATTTACCTTGTCTTGAATCAAGCCAAGAAGTTTGAAATTTGGAACCTTGTAGCCAACAAACGATAATGGTGCAGTACAATTGTTTGTGTAACCCAAACTTGAGGTTTCCATTTATAAAAAAAATTATTCGCTAATGTTCACTCCATTATGTTACCCTAGGGTCAGGTCATGTGCCCCCGTCAACGGTCAAGTGCACCATCTGACACCTGGATCATGTAGTGGATCATACTTGCTTATACTACGATGGTGGGTTGAATATCTATCGAGTGATAGTGGTGCCACCAAGATTCCGAATATATCTTTTTGCACCCCCTACCTGGAAATATATACTTTTGACCGCCACCCCGGGAAAAATAGCATCAGACGTCCATGGGAAATATCATTGTGCCTAGAAGCTGTCCAAATTACCAGTTTTAGGTTGGAAGAATACGCTTTCCTTGTGTCATTTTCTGTAAAGCTCATTTTTCTTCAAAGTATACACTTATTTTACACTAAGAATGTTTATTTTTCAACATAATCTCCTTCGTTGACTGTAAACTTAACACGTGAACAGTTAATATTAACCATGTAGATCGAACATTAAACAGGGAAAATTTCAGATCAATATTCCGCGAATAACAACGCGTCAGGTTGCAGAATTATTGATCCACAACTGTAGCTGTGTGGTTCTTTGACGGAAGTTTCCATTTATTGTTATTGTAGTGTTTATGGGATAGGAAAAGAATTTGCTCTGGAACCTCGTAGATCTGGCCCACCCCTATTTTTTTAAAATACGCACTCGCTTGTATATGAGTTGGTTTGGTAGAATTTATGACTTCCATATGCTCTTTAGTAATTAGGACTTTTTTTTTCAAGTTGAAAGTTAGCATCCTGGTGCTGGGAATAGCAAACGTCTCTCTATAAAGCTGGCAGGTTCGTTTGATACTGAGTACTCTACAGATACTTCTCTGTGTCAACCTTGGCTAAGTATCAAGTGGCACCCCATGAAACATCAGATTCTGACAAGGAAACACAAAAGGTTATATTTAAAAAAATCTTTCAATCAAAATGTACTGACGGTTATCATAAGTGTATAACAACAGGATCGGCTGATAGCTGCTACTGATGCTATTAATGTAACAGATTGAGGAAGTTCAATTAGGGGACAGGGGGAATAGTTTGATAAGAGGGTAGGAGGGGAAAGAGGATAAAGTATTTTATAAGTGGTCTGGAAGGGAGTGGGAACGATGGCTGCTAATGACACCATGTGTGACAGACACGGCTCTTATGTATATGATAAATGTAAAGGATTACCTTTTTAACGAAGGTAATGATACATTTCAGAAATGGATCGATATTGTGAGTAAGCTGCGATAAAAACACCTCAAAACAACACAGTTTCTGATTTTTTGTCCATTCATGCGAATTCCATTTGTTCATTTTTGCAACTTTCCTTTCGCAGTAAAACGACGAGAAACAATCATACGAGAAACTTGAAGTTTCGAAAGGGTCTGAACTGTTCTAAGCAGGGCTGCCAATGAGATTGTAAAGAAATCGTAGATCAGGCTTGCCCCCCCCCCAAAAAAAAAATCGAAAGAAAAAAAAACAAATCATAAGAATATCGAATCTAATTAGAGAGATAACTACATTTTACTTACTTTTATAAGTATCTGAGTTGATTTTCCCGAACAGTTACATCCTATGAATTTTTACAAAATATAAGTAAGGGAAAATTGCTTTCAAAAACTTAATTCTGGAACTCTGGTCTCAATAGAAAAAAACATCGAATCTCAACTTTTTCTTTTTTGATTTTACTTGCAAGTGATAAAATGAAATGTTTTATGTGAATTTTAAGATGAAGATAGAAACCTTCATTTCAATAAAGTATAACCGTAATAAACCCCGGAGGGACTCTAAGGACTGTGCCTCAAAAAAAAAAAAATAAAAAAAAATAACAAAAAAAAAAGAGAAAAGAGGGATTGAGGAAGCCAAACATAGTAATTTAATAAGCCTCAACCAGTTTCGAAATATGTCTTCAGAAGGCGAGATGATCTCCATTTGTGAGATAAAGGGGCTCACTGTCCACTGTCCAGTGAATGAGGTAATATCAGATCATTTAGATAAGATCCGAGGAGGGTAACATTGGCAAGAATTTTCTTCCACCATTTTATCCAATCGGTCGCTGACGTGTGTGTATCATGAGGCTCATTTTGAATATTTTCGTTTTCCAGGTGAAATTTCTGAAAGCATCGTTCTCTAGTTTGTTCGTTAAGAGCTCTTACTCTAAAAGCAAAAGAGATGTTTCTCAACTTTACCTATTAATTTAACTAGGACAGTATTTTTTGGCACTGAACAATTTGCATTTGAAATTGAATTAGCACAAATCTACTCTTGGAGAAGTTGGTATTTTTTTAGGTGACAGGTCTTTCACAGTGGTTAATCCTGTCACCCTGGATGAGAAAAAAAGTGCTCTCTGACATTGCTTCCAATGTTCGTTTCTCCCTCTTGTTTCAGTTGTGTTATGTCTCAATTATGCTAGAGAAGCAACATATTTTCAAAAGAAAAAAAAAGAAGTTTTATTTTTGGACGGAACACCTGAAAAATGAGGTACAATAGTGGAACATTCAGGTTTACAATACATGATAATTTAAATCCACCTTGATGGCACCTAGTCAGGAATCTGACATTTTTACTTTCTAAAATTTATAGAGTCGATAACACTTAAACAAAATTATGACTCGATGAAATTTTATTTAAAAATAGCAGCCAACCTAAAGAATGAATATAAATATGAAATATCAAATTGAATTTATCACGAATTTTTTTCTCAATGGACGCCGTAAAGACTAAACAGCATTCCAAGAGAAATTAAGAATCTCCGTCACTCATATACGCTGTTTTTCACCACGTAAATTAAGCAGTATTGGTGGTAAAATTAAGTTACTTTGATGAAAATACCACCAGTATTGTTTGAACCATAATTCATTATAAATAAACTGCGTTTTCTTTACTCATTGAAGTATGTGTGTGCAAATTTTTACTATGAAAGGTCTGGGCTGGGCGAAGTCCAAATAAATAGGTACATACAAACGTCAGAACACATGAATAAATTGAACCCAGGAACAGTGTTTAAACCCGTCTATTGTGATTGATATACTTTCTAACCAATCAATATATTTATATATGTACATGTGCTAAATGGCGGCCAATTTCAAACGCTGTCAAAAGATGAGTATTTCTCTTGAGGAAATCTTCCTACTTCTTTAAAAAGAACAGACGGTCATCAATGGATTCACACTCTGTCTGTCTGTCTGTCTGTCTCATTCCACCGATTTGGATCATGTAAGCATTCTGTCTGAAGTAATCTGCTTATAAGCATTCATCATCATCCTTTTAGCTTCTGCTGTAGACCTTCCCCAATTTTGGCCAGACGCTGCAATCGTGGGCGTCGTGGAGCCAATACTTTCTGAACGTCTAGTTCGTCATACCATCTCATATACTGTCGGGCACTGTTTCACACGTGATCTCTGGGAATTCACATTGTGGGTCGTGATGTCCATCGGTTGTTTGTTATTATTGCAACAAAACCAGCCCATTGCTGTTTCCTGATGGATTCTGATATCTCTGACTCCTGTTTTCCCCAAATGTACTGTGCTATCTAATGATCTCTCTGTGTGATGTTGAGCATGGTTTTCTCCTGTGCACGTTATATCATTCACAGTTTGAGGGTCAATCTTTTGATTAGGTTCCATGTTTCATGTTTCAGCCCCATCTATGACTGTCGGGGGAGCATTTATTGTATACCCTTCTTTTAAGGACTAATGGGGTTTTCCTGTCTTTTGAGTTCGACCTTGCTCTATCGAAAGCTTGCCAACCTTGAATGGCTCTTTGCTTGATTTCCTCTTCTTTTAGGATTTCATGGATATTCGTTGTCCTGGGTAGATGTGGTGGTCCACTCTTTACAGCTCTGCATTTTCAATTCTGGTTGTAGTGTCTTTAACATGTTTCTTGTACGTGGCATATGTTTTACTGAAGTTCACGTGGAGACCTACTTTCTAACTTTCTTCATTTAGTTCGTCTAGTATTACTTGGAGATCATGAGGGGTTTTTTTTTTCAAAAAGGACGATGTCGTCAGCAAATCTGAAGCTGCTTGGGTATTCGCCGCCTATTCTAATTCCTTTATTTTCCCAGTCTTACTAATTCACGAAATAGGACGAAAAATGTCATATCCGCTTATAGAGATCGTCAATCACTTAAACCACTTGAAATGAGTTATTTCCTCATTGAATGTTCTATGTATCTACTTCGTATCTTTTTCCAATGCGTAATGTTATTTACTAAACCTAGCTTAGGAGCACCCTGTGAGACTCAAACTCAATACACTAATAAATTAGTCTGCAAAATGAGCTTGTTAACTCTCACTCTACGGTAGGTGATAAACCAATATTCATCGATTTTGAGTAATGAACTCTCTGTCTCTATCTCTCTTATGGCTTCAGTGTTCTCTCCATTCGATTTTCTTAGTTTGTCCTCCTTCAAGAAAACGCAGGATAGGTGTTGGGGTTCCAATTGCTCATACTTTTAACAAACCAACATTTTAGAGTATAAACAGGGTACTTCTAAAGCATCATTATTTACAACTTTGCCCTTGTCTTGGTTGAATAGTGATTAGAATTTTTAATTCATTGTTACCAGTCAACTTCAATACTTGTAAAATCTAATTGTTGCCACTTAACTGCAATTAAAAATCAGACAAAAAGATTATCCTTTTAAGGATTTCATTGCAGAATGTTGAAGCAAAATTCATTCATGAATGCAAGAAAGGACGGTGAAATTGTTTTCAATTGGCTTTAGCGGTCAGAATCTTGAGTCGAAGTTGAATAAAAAAAATAGGAATAAATTAGACAAATTCGAAAACTACGATGAACTGACGAAGTCCAGCCTTTTCCTGCTCTGAAAGTATTTTGTGGCCTCAAACGCGCTACAGATGCATCTTTTACAAATTTATGCAACCAATGCATGGAATCCAAACTTCCAAACATGGAATTTACTTATTTAATCACAAAATTCAATTTCCGACTTCACTGACTGGAATCTCAAACACTTGAAATTGACTAATATTACAAGATCATTTGTTTGGAAGAACATATCTGTTTTGCTAACCCTCTCTCTCTACCACCCACATCATTTAAACATAATTGTTTACAGCTGTGATGGAAATAGATTCGGAGGAAAGGTATACGATGGAGTTATATCTAGGATTCTCAGACTTGGTTCTCAACTAGAGTTCCGGGAACTGTAAACCGCGTTGGTATCAAAAAAATATGTGGCCAATTCTACAGCCGTTTTGAGACCATCATCATCATCATCATCATCATCAATCTTTTGACGTCCGTTGTTGGACAAAGACCTTCCTCAGGATTCCTCACACTTCTCTATCGTGGGCGTCGCAGAGCCAGCATTTTCTGAATTTGTCCAGCTCATCTCTCCAACTTGTTTTCAGCCGGCCTTGGTTTCGCATGTGATCTCTGGGGATCCATGTTGTGAGTCGTGATGTTCATCGGTTATCTGTCATTCTTGCAACATGGCCTGCCCATTGCCATTTAAGTTTTCTTATGGATTCTATGATGTCTCTGACTCCCGTTTCCTTCCTTATATACTGTGCTGTCTTGTGATCTCTCCATATGAGGTTGAGTAGGTTTCTCTCATGTGCACGTTGCATGTTTCTCAATTTGCAAGTCTGTCTCTTGGATAGGTTCCATGTTTCAGCTCCATAAGTGGCTATTGAGAGGATACATTGGTTGTAATTTCTTCTTGTAAACCATTGGGATCGACTTGTTTTTGCTCTGCCAAAAGCTTGCCATCCTAGGGTGATTCTTCACTTGCTTTCTTCCTCCTTTGTGGGTTTCATAGAGAATAGATGAATGTAGTGGTCTACTTTCCCCAGTTTTACATCTTCGATTTTGACAGTCATGTCCTTATTTTCAGTGTGATCGTTGCACATGATTTTCGTTTTACTGAAGCTCACGTGTAGGTCAACTTTTTTCCTTTCTTCGGTTAGATCACCTAGCATCAGTTGGAGGTCGTGTAGGTTTTCTGCGAAAAGGATGATGTCATCTGGAAATCTTAGGTTGCTTAGATATTCGCCGTCTATTTTGATTCCTCAATTCTCCCAGTCCAGGTTTCAGAAGATCATCTCGAGGAAGGCTGTGAAGAATTTGAGTGCGCTGGTATCACCTTGACCTTCTCTTTTTCGGAGCTGGAAGGGTTCAGAGTCCATATGTAGCCTGAGAAATGAGTTGCTGTGATTGTATATATGTTGTAGTGCTTTGACGAATACAGGGTCTACACTTCGTATAGTGATGGCCATCATAACCATGGGAATTTCTATAGAGTCAAATACATTCTTGAAGTCTATAAATGCTCCAGCGAGTGGCATTTTGTATTCTGCTGCCTTCCCTTTCAGCTGATTTATTGAATGAAGATGGTCCATGGTCGAGTAACTTCTAAATCCAGCCTGTTCCCGTGGTTGGTTTTCATCTAGTATTTTAGTGAACCAGTTGGTGATGATTTTTGTGAAAAGTTTATAGATGGAGTTTAATAGGCTTATAGGCCTGTAGTTATTGAGGTCTTTGATGGTCAGCGTCTTGCGTATCCTGGTTGTTGTTTTGTTGCCCGTTTCTCGAAGAGTCTCTTTCTGTTGTTATATCTCTGTTTTCTTCGAGCGTGCTAGTTATTTGTTTCTGTCCTATACTGAGAGCTTTGTTTATTGCTGTAAAGCCCCGGCATTTTTTGAGAGTGGTTTCGATGATTGCTGTCGTATACCTTCTGTCTTCTCTTAGTTTTCTTTTTAGTGTTGTTTTGTTTAGTTTGTTCAACTTTATTTTCCCCTTTTGTCTGAAATTTTACTAAGGGTCTGTGTGCGTCTTGGTTTGAACATGGTGGCCGCCTATATCAAAGAGGTTGTTATTTTGCTGTAGAGTTCGTTGATGTTGGTGTCATTTTCATCGATAGATATTTTATATCTGTACTTCATTTCTAGCTTGAAGGGTTAAATGAGTTCCTTTGGTACGTTCAGTGGTTGTTGTTTGGTGGGGAACATTTTTCTACGTTCTTCATCGGTGTTTACCTGCATCTTACATCTTACCATTCTGGTCGCTTCCTATGTTTACTTGGTTTAGAATTTTGATATCTTTGATGACGTCGCTTCTATCTGTTAAGGTGTAGTCTATTTCGTTTTTTGTTTCATGGTTGGGGCTCTTCCAATTCCATTTTCTATTGGGTTTCTTTTTGAAGAATGTATTCATGATTTTGAAATTGCTTGCGGTTGCAAAGTTTACCAGATATTCACCTTTTTCATTTCGTCTTTTGTATCCGAATTTTCTAACGCATCTGTCATTTCCTTGTCCTATCTTTGCGTTAAAATCTCCTGTGATGATATTGAAGTATTTTTGGTATAGGGAGTTCAAGTCATCATAGAAGTTGTTTATTTCTTCTTTTGTTGATTACGAAGTGGGAACGTACACTTGGATGACATTTAGCTTGTATCTCTTTGAGAGTTGCATGGTGACGCTGGCTATGCGGCCTGAGATAGTTTTGAAGCCTACCACGTTGTTTTGAGGTCCTTATTGATGAGGAAGCTTACTTCACGTTTTTAATTTTATTCCTTCCTTAGTTGTAGAGAGGATGTTTGCTCTTCAGTTCAATTAGTTCTTCTCCTGGTCTTCTCATTTCGCTAAAACCAATGATGTCCCACTTGATATTTTTGATTTCACTTTCTAGATGACGTTGAAAGTGCTGATGTACAACGTTGTTCTCTTGCTGAGGGTTTTTGGGTTTGGGTTTTGTTTGGGTGGTCGCTGTTGAGGCATATCATTCCCACCCAAGGCAAGTGATGCAGCTAGGCCTTTTGGGACCGCTGACACAGCAGGAACGGGCGTTCTCCTGGTGTAGTGTTTGGGTGAGACCATATAACCTACATTAAAATTGAGAAATAGGTGTACGCCTTAACGTTGCGTATTACCCCAAACCATTTCCAACATTGATTTAGCGAACTTAGTTTAGTCTGGAACAAAGCCACAAAAGTGTTGCATCTATTGTGAATCGAATTGCATATACCAGTAAACTGATGTGCGAAACAATCTTGCAGGTAAAATTGCAGTCTAGAGACACAATTGAACTACGCATGTGTGAAGGCTGAAATGTTCTGTGTGCTCTACTACTCATAAAACGATAGAATCTCAGCCGGCTCTGGCCACAAACAAGTAGTATAATTCATGAATCATTTAATATATCACCACTTACCACCACTGCACTAATGTGACGGCGGATCAATGGTCATGCCTATCGCTGACAATGACGCATGCGTTGTCCAATGATTCTCATAGATACGGCTGAATAGCCATTTTGTTTGGTTTGAGAATTTATGGCAAATCATTGAATTAAGATGATTAGGTTCATAACGTTTAGAGGCTACTATCTTCCCATCTCTCTCCACAAGAATGGGCGAAATTTGTTGGCATTTACATACTATTTTCTTACTGTTCATCTCATAACTTAGCAAGCGCTAAATATCCACTATGAAACTTTAAGAAAATGTACTAAATCATTTACAGCTTTATTAACTTGGTACAGGAGTCAGAGAAATCATAGAAACTATTAGAAAACTCGATTGGCAATGAGCTGACCATGCTGTCAGACAACTGCTGGATATCACGACACAACGCGGATCCTTAGAGATCATATGCGAACATGCGTCTGGCAAATAGATGGCTTGACGAACTAGGCAAAGAATATTGGCTCTGCAACGCCCATGATAGAGTGGTCAGGTATATTTTGGGGGAGGTTTCTGTCCAACGAGGGACACTAAAAAGGCGATGATGATGATCATCATCATCCTTTCATGATTTAAAGTATGTGGTATCCGTGGAAATTATCTTTGCTTTGAAATAACGAACAACTGACAGCTGTTGGTGAGGAAATTGTGAATGAACAAAACGTTGTAAAGATATTTCGTATTTAATCTTAATACCTTGATATGTTTCTCAGAATTCTAAATAGAACTGAGTTCATGTAATTGTATACATTATGTTTGTAAAGTATGCTATTTTTAATTTGGGAGATGCAAACTCGAATCGACAACATTGAAGAGTTTGGTTCATCGGTCTCAACATAACGAAAACGTTCCTGTTTTTTGAAGCAAACTGACAAGCAATGGAAATTGCTTATTTTCCAACAATGTAAAACAAAATATATCACGAGACAATCAAAACGAACCTCAATTAGCTGTACAGAACGCCGATTTCATCCAAACCAGGCGATTCTGTGTATATGGTGGGATTGAAAGAGTGTCCTTTACTATGAGCTTCTTTCAGGGAACCAAACGATCGAGTCGAACAAGTATCGCTAGATGAAACGCTTCTTTGGCGACCAGGCAGAATTTTTAACAGTTTGGCTGGGAATTGTTCACTCATCCATCGTATTCACCAGATATTGAACCTTCGGACTGCCATTTATTCTGGTCTCCACAGAATTCTCTCAATGGAAAAAATAATTTTCTTGCCTCACTGTAAAAGACACCAGGGGCAGATCTTTGCTGAGAAAGATGCAAGGTTCTGAACGGATGGAATTATGAAATTGCCTGGAAAATGGCAGAAGACGGTGAATTAAAACGGTAAATATGTCGATCAATAAAGTTGATGTACAAAATAAAAATTGTCTTCTATTTCTGTTTCTTGAGGTGCGATCGGCGTAGTCGGTAACGGTTTGGATAATGGAATCGGTGACCCGAGTTCAAACTTCAGTCGGGGCTGGCTATGTTCAGTTTACATTAATTCCCTTGGAAGAGGCATGAATCCATCTATTCTTCCCCAGCTATGGATAAAATAGTAGGACAGATTGCGATCTCTAGCCTTGGGAAGGCAACCAGACTGGGAGAAGGACAACTCTGATTCAAAATCAGGAAGTGAAGCCCACTTAAGGTGCTTTGAATCCAGGCTGATGCCAGATGTATCACCCTTTATTGGAGGATGAAGAGAATATCAAGGAAAGAACAAGAAGTGAAAAGAAAACAGGATGAAGATCACATGAGCCGAAAGGTTTCAAGGTGAAAAGAAGCCGGAAATGTTTCTGAAAATAACCGGGATTTGTTAACTGTGGTTGTAAAAAGAAAAAAAATAATGAGACAGTCTCTTATGACTCAAGTATGATATTTCTTTCAAGAAAAATCTTGGGTGGATCATGTTTTAGCTCTGCAAAGAAGCTTCCACTTAAGAGAAGAAAAAACAAAAACAAAAACAAAGTCCAAGACCCTAACACATGTAGCACAGAAATATAAGTATTTGTTAACACAAATTGATAAAATATGTTCTTGCAAAACAGAACAATTATATATAAACTTGTACGTACTTCGACAGCCATGAGATCACAGATATAGTTTCTCAACCGCAACAAAAATAAACATATTTTTTTTTTTTAAATCGGTCAATGTAAAATTGCCTTCTTTTGTATAATGAAATTCGTCGTCTCATTTATAAAAGCAGAGCTTGCTTGTGATCTCAATCCTCACAAAGTGCCCCACTATTGTGGTTTTGTACCAAACGAAGCTAAACTTACTAAATATCAACATCTGTAAAAAACATTTTGTGTAAAAACACATCGTTTTATAAGCACTACTTACATATACGGAGTGCCAATAATAATAATGATAATGATAGATAAACAAATGCTTTCAATCAAGAAAACTTACAATTCTTCTCCCCATCAATATATTACCCTTCGGCAACTACACGCTGTTGCATTCACTGGTCAGAACAGAGCAGTAGCTCTTTTATACGTGTTGTCTCAGAAGCTTTGTCGTCCTCCTTATCCTGGAGCAGATTCGAAAAAGGTTTCCATGAGGGAAGACTTAGTTTTAAGGTAAAGGATAAAGTGTGCAAGATTAGAAAAAAAGAGAGGATGGTCAGGTAATTGCAATGCATTCTTCGGAAAAAAAATGCTCCATTGAAAGCGTTGAGTGTGCTGGTGCGTTGAAAGATGAAACCATTTTCCACACAGCTGTAGCCTCTTTCCCCTGACCCTTCAACGTAAAGTTTCTAGAACGTGTTTGTAATAGCGTCGGTTCATATTTGCTCCATCTGGAACACATTTACCCATAATTACGCCCTTAATGTCAGACAAAACTATCAACATGGCCTTGAACTTGGCCTTGCTTTGTCGAGCTTGGTGACGAAGTTGTTTCCAATTTGGTGACAGTCGCTTTGTCTCGAGATTGTATTGGAAGATTCGAGTCTTGTCGCATTTGATCTCACTTTGCAAAATAATTGGATTCGCTTCAATTTGTTTTTAAATGCCTGTACAAATTCTGTACTATTCCGTGCAAGTTTTTTTTTCTTTCTTTCTTTTTCTACCAGACGACAGAACCCTTCGGACAACTTTCATAAGCTCCCCCACCCCACTAACAGTCACTTTATCGATGGAGACTATTTCTACAACCATTCTGGTACAGATTCGTCGATCATTTCGAAAGATTTGTTCAATCTTTTGAGCATTCTTGACAGTTCTTGGCTCGCATGGGCGTTCAAAACGTTCTTCATCTCCGATGTCCTTTCGACCTTCACAAAATCTCTTGTGCCACTTGGGAACCTGACATGCATTCTTCCTTCGGTTTGCATTCGATAAGAATTGGTAGCTATTTTTGTCAAATTTCACCAAAAATTTCAAATTAATGTGTCGCTTGGTTTTCGAACTGGGCATCTTTACGGCACAACACATAAAACATGTCTCCTTTAAGCGATAACCAACAATGAATTGAGAACGCGAGCAAACTGAAACTTTCAGGGTTTATGCTTGCCTATTGGTCAATTGTATACCACGCAGTTTATGCATGCTCACCGTGGTTCGACTAGTTTCTTTATAATAAAACCACACCTCGTACAGACTTTAACAAATTTGACGAGGAAACTCTTGGTTGGAGGTGCAAAGTTGGTTTTACGGTTGACAGCATGGAGAATAGATCGAGTTCAAATATCATGTGAAGTAGTTTGCGTTCTCTTCACACAAATGCTTTTGGGAGAAGCAAGAAGCCATATTTCCAAATGGGTTAGGTCAAGGATTACTCTTTACTGCTTGTACCATGTAACCGAATGCAACCGAGGAGATGGGTACTATCAAGTAACTCCCATTACCCCAAGAAATACCATAAAGAACGTAGCATAATATCGCGACGGTCTACCCATGACATTGGATAATTTGATTTGACTTTGAAATACTGGGGATTAGTTAAAAGAATACAATTTTTTGTTAACTCAAAAACAATAAAGACAAACAAACACACATTACAACCTCTTGGGTCATTGCGAATACTACGTCGTAATTTCTATAAGTAGAATCTGAGTCTGCGACAACCGTAGCTTAGATATAAGAAATTTAATTCGTTAAAGATGATAAGACATTGGTGATCTTGTTCTTACTGTATGCTCGAATCCCGTTCACAATTTATGTTCGAATTTCTACAAGTGGTTTTAAATTAAATATGGTGCAAATTAATCGATTTTGATCACATAAAATTATTATCAACACTAAATCAGCCCATATCATTATACATACATTTTTTGCAATCAAATCTTTAAGAAACCATGAAGAGTGAAGTATCATAAACCCACAAAAACTTATGATCTGAGGAGGGTTTTACAGGGTATTGACGTTGAAAAAACTTACGTACAATATATATATATATATATATATATATATAGAGAGAGAGAGAGAGAGGGGGGAGGTAATGCCTCTTTGAAAATCTTCTTGAAACTAGTCAAGAGAAACTTTTTCATGACCTGAAAAATACACAACTATGAACAAAATCTTTTTACTATATATCCAAGTTATTAAATACAAAATAATCTCCAACCATTGTGGCTTTTTTCTTCTTACTTATCTCTCACTCTTATTGAGTACCTTCTGTGGAATATTAGTATATTTCTTTACATATATTTCTTAATATATATATATATACATATATATACATATATGTGTGTGTGTGTGTGTGTGTGTCTAGAAAGCTTTACAGCTTTAAACACTAAACACATCAAAAAACATCTTTTCAAAATTTCTTTTCATCACTTCAGTCACTCATTTCCCAAAATCTGTGAATTTAAATAATGTAATTCCCTTCAGTGTTTTTTCAACGTTTTACGAATTGACTTTGGTATTATGGTATTGAGTAATTTTTTCCTTGTTGGCATCAACAGTTTTTTTTACCAAGGACGGGGATTCAGCTAGTATAGATATAAATTGGAGAAAATTCGATGTGAACATAATGAGAACTAAAACAAAGTAAAAAACAAAACATTCAGAAAGTGTATGCCTCTGCCAACAGTATTGTCAGGGACAGTAATTGTGTATGGATCCGCCCCAAAATTAAATTATTTATTCTGTAACATAATGTCCATCTTTCCACAAAATTACATTGAAATTCATTGATACCTTCCAAGAATATCTTGCAGAGAGACCTGGCAATTTGGTGATATTATGTTGTTTGGACATATACCTACGATGTAAGGAAGATAATTGCACATGGATCTGTCCCAAATTTCAATCAGTTTTTCAGTGGCTGATTGGCCACCCGACCACAAAATCTAAACGAAATTCATTGATGACTATTATATATATATATATATATATATATATATATATATATATATATATATATATATATATATATATCCGAAATAATTGTATATAATAATTTAGTTATTTCAAGTCTCATTTTTCATATGAAGGGAATCCAATAATCACTAATAAAAATGCTGAAATAAGAAAAATAAACATTTGCGATGAACAAAGATGAAAAACGAAAACTGCTCATGTAAAGTGAATTGCTTTCAACAATCGAAATGTTCCACCTGGGAATTGAAGTTATTGTAAGTATTCCAAACACAGCAAATATGTTTCCGTTAAAAGAATGCTTTTTATATTTATCACTCAGTCAGTCGATGCAAATATGTTTATCGTTGTGACACGATAATCTCCATTGCAGCAGGATATACTTAAATACTGTGTTCCTCACACGTGAATTTTGTTTATGTTAGTGTCTTAATTCAAATGCGCATGCGCGAGAGAAGTGTCATGTGTCTGGCCTGCAAACAGTTTAACAAGATTATTCGCCACAGTGAGTCAATTTAGCTGTCTGGTCTTAAATTAAAGAACTAATGATTGTAACGTTGTTCCTTTTTAATTCTTCGAGTAATGTAAAGAGTAGAACATATTATTTCCTACTTAGATTTGAATTTGTCCTTGATATGTTTCATGTAATAACGTTCTCCTGAAGAAGGATCTTCCCTGTAGCTGAGGTATTTGCATTTCTCCCTCCGGTGCCAATGATCAGTGTTTGAGCTCAAGTAAATGCCAGGATTTTCAAGGCAGGCTGACAGACACAAATGGTGCTATACGATTGCCTCACGTCATCCCGTGCTAGACTATCTAACATTGACAAACATGGGGGGTACAGGGACCCTGCTCCTCGGAGGTTTGCTTTACGCAACTTTTTTGCCCCCAAGGAAACAGGTTAGGAGCGATAACACCATTCAGGATTTATTTTGAAACGAGACCTTAAAGAAGCAGCGCGCACCCTCTTCCATACTCCAGTCTCTTGTACTCCCTACCCAACCTATGACAGCTCAGCGTAACCATAACATCAACACCATATTGGGAATCTGGGAACTTTTATTTATTTATTTATTTTTTTAGAATAATGGTAATCGCCTTTTCGCTTTACATGGCACACGAAATTTTTTTTTTGTATAAGAACGCAGGACTCCTGGATGGCGGGATGAACCTGTATGGTTTTACAGATACATCACAAACGCCATGTGATGATGACTAATAAACCTAGCTTTCTGTATTTTGCGCAAAACAGAAACTCTCCATCACTAATATCTCATTTCAAGAGGGAAAAAACTACGTGGTTGCTTTGCTGCTGAAAATACTAGTATCTAATACGTATTTGCGCAACACATATATATAATTATAAATTGCGTTATATAATATAGCTACTTATTTGAAATGACCTCCCGTCATTATACGGTTAATGTATCACTCACCCTAGACAACGTAAATAGAATAAACAATTTAAGAAAATGGGGCTGCCGCAGGAACCGAACCTGAAAACGATAGGGTAGCTGCTTAAAGGTAGCGATACTCTTACCATTGAGCTAAACAGTCGCCGGTAATGCAAAGGCCGAAATACCTGTTTTCACACCAAATTCTCATCCAATCTATTCTCTGTCTATTTGCTTCTTTCGACACAATTATGTATTAAGAAATGGATATATGTGATCCGACAGAATGATTATAAATTGCGTTATATCATATAGAAACTTATACCCCGCTGCATTCCTCTTGAAGGCAATTTACGAGAGCTCGGAAACAGTAGACCAAAATATGAAATGCACTTTGCAAATGTACGCTTCATAGTTGAAAACACCATCTCCCCGGAACGTACTGACCTGACTCCATGCATCTTCTATTTCATAACAAAAAAAAGTTGCACTCTTCAGTGTGTACACACGAGCTATCCAATCAAACCTCCAAGAGATAAGTAGGTTTCATGTTCATTATCAAATCCAGACAACTGATGAAGCTGTTATCTCTGATTTCGACTCCAGAATAAGTGGAAATTTTGGCGTTTCGGTAGGCATTCTCCGAGACACAGCGTAGGAATCTTCAACAATGGACGTCTTATCGTGGAATCCAAACTGGAAGACTTGAGCTGTTCTAAAAATGGTTTCCTGAAGTCCATGGATACTCCACAACGAGAAACCAGAATGGATATAATTAGAATGGCCAGAGAATCAAAAACTACTGACGATAAAAGGCAAGCACAACACACACTTGGCACAACCGTTTTGTTTAAAGAAAGTCCCTTGTCAAACATGCAGTACCCGCCAGCAAAAAAAAAAAAATGTGATATCCAAAAGGTGCAGAGGACCAGTCACGCAGATAGAACCTTAGTTTGTAATGATGTCACTGACTGCAAAGGTTTTATACTAAGCACTAAAATCTGTCCATTCAAACTGGTAGTGTACCTCTTACGTAGCGAAGGTAGAAGGCATAGGTGATGGCGGTACATAATTGATGATTCGGCACAATGTAGGAGGGTGGGCAGCTGGATAGCTTTGTCGACTTCTATTTTTTGTCTCACGTAAGCACTTATTTTTCTAGACACTTTTACACAGCCTGTTAAGAGCTTCATTTTGCTGATGTCTATCTCTTTGATTATTCTGTTGTCAGAAGATATGACATACTTCCGGTAGATAAACTCTCGGACTGTTTTCAGTCCTGTCTGGTTGATATAGATGAAGGGCTGGGGATACTCCTCCGGGTTGATGGAAGATTATGGTCTTTTTTTCAGCTGACCTCAAGTCCAAAGATTTCTATAGCCTTTGAAAAGCTGAATGTTATGTGCTGCATGGCTGACTTGGTAAACCAGACTGTATCATTAGCAAATGGAAACTCTCTGGCCTGGGATGCTGATGGGATTTTAAGGAACAACCTGGCAAAATAAAACCCAGACTCAAAAAACAAAATCCAGATTATCAAAATATCAACTTTAAATAGAAATATGACTTATTTTAATCATTTTCATTCGTATATCACAATAATTATCCTCCCTATTCTTCAATTCCCTTTGAAAGATTGTACACTTCGTTATTACTGACCGCAAGATTTTGATGATAAAATTAACTTTCTTATGAGTTTGGAGTTTTCAATTTTTTTTGTCAGGTGTCAATTTTCCTCCGAATTTTTTGTTGATTGCTTGGTTATAGCTAGCACTACAACAGTCAACGTGTGACACGAAAGCCAAATACGTTCAATTGATGACTAATCCATAAACAGCTTATTTGAAGATAAAGTTATACAAGTTATATTAATTCTTCGATTTTTTCCAAGAAACTGTTTGGTTGAGATATGAAACCCCACAGATTATAAATTCTTTTCAAAATATAAACCCTCAAACATAGATGGTTGATAAAACCTCCAGATCTTGGGAGAAAGCCCAGCATTGGCAGTCGTATCTCTGACCAGCTGTTTTATTGTTTTTGTGTAGATCTGAAGCTGTCCCAGGCTGAACTGATTGCCATATTTCCGAAAGTTAATTTACACGTTGTCCTCATATCGGAGCTCTTCAGTTGCCTATTTCTGTTCAGGGCTACCTATGCTTGGGTTTTCCACCAATACTTGGAGTTTTCCCTCAGGATCTGGGGTTTTCACCAACCATCTGCTTTTCTGGGTTTATCTTTTGAAAAAGTTTATAATCGGGGGTTTTTCATTGCTCAAATAAATAAATTTTTCAAACTAACACAATCATATAGTTGTGTTTAAATTGATCTTTAAAATTTCAACTATCTTCAAATAAGCTAATAGTTTAGTCATCAATTGTGTGTGTTTGACACTCATCTGATAGTTGTGTTATTGTAGCACTAGCTATAACCATGCAATGAGTAAAAACGTAGGCGGGAAATCGACACTTGACAAAACAAAAAACGACAGATTTTTATTAAGTTGATTATATTGTCGAAATATTTGTCGCTAATAACAGACCATCTACACTTTCAAAGGGAATAAGAATTGAAATTTGATATCTTTATGATATGCGTTTTTCCTGTTTTTTTTGCGAACCTAATTCGGGAAGTTACTTCAAGGGAGAATTATGCTCAACATCACATGGAAAGATCACAAAACAATGCAGTATACTAGAGAAAAACACGAGTCGGGGATATGATAGAATCCATTAGAAAACTCAAATGGCAACGGGCTAGTCACGTTGCGAAAATGTCCGACAACCGCTGGACATCACGACTCACAGTGCGAATTCCCAGAGATCGTATGCGAAACTGTGGCAAGCAAAATATAAGATGGTGAGACATTATATGGCGAATCCTGAGGACGGACTAAATCCAACAACAGATACTATAAGGCTGATAATGATGACGATGATGAGAGATCAGCATCAGGACCACCAGATAATTTGATGAGTGTTTCAGAAACATGTTCCTGATATTCTATTGGTGTTTGCGGCTTCGTCTGTTATAAATAGGTATAAACAGGAGTGTACGAGTTTGTATGGAAATGAATGCTTGTAAATATTTACTAGGTTTGCTGATGATTCAAATTCATGTTTGGAATATAAGATAATTTCTGACCTGGCGGACACAGATGCGATGTCCTTGGTATTGCCCTGTGTAGTCTCTAAACCAGTGGGATCAGAGTTTTTACTTTGACCAAGTCAAGTGCTCTTATGTCCTCGCAACTGGAGAAGATTTTTAAGGATGTTCCTACCCCACACGTTCCCTCGATTAAACTGACCTCGTGTCACATTCCGTTTTCGGGAGGAGGGGGTTCGGGTAAAGAAGAACTTAGTCTGAAATAAGGCCAATTGTATGGAGAGTGAGAAATCGGGAGTTTTTGGAAGATTGTGTTGCACTAATCTTCCAAGTTCAGAAGACATTTTTGCCTGGATAAATCAGCATTCGAAATCCTGGCCTTTACTTGAGCTCGAACACTGACGATTAGCTACGCAACTATTTCAACAATTAAACACACACGCACACACTCACAATTACGAGTATTAGCATTATTTGTTTTTTTCTTTCAGAGCACTGACATATTCCAAGTTCTTAATTTAAAATTGATTCCGCAAAGATGGCTCTCAGATCTTAAAATAAGTGGCAAGAAGTCTAGAAACATGACCATAAGCAACTAATTTCGTCAAAAAAGACAGATATTCTGCTTTGTTGGTTACTGTCGCCAGCTTGTCTACATTTCTTCAAGTGGAATATAGATAATCCAAAAGATATCATCTTCTAATTAAGTGTAAGTCTTACACTCCGAGGAGATAAGATTCAAATGCTAATGTCATTAAAGTTATCCTTGCCAAATATCATTTATTGTCTGATTTGAGTTCAGCTAATGACACCAACTGAACGATTTCACCCACAGGGAACGGATACTGGGACAGTTTCGTTCAATTAATCCTAGTAGGATATTACCCCGCAAACCATTGTCGCATTTGTATGAGCGTGTTGGAGATAGAGAAAACGAGACTGTATATGTATGCATAGGCGTATGGGAACTCTTTGGTTAAGAGGGCAGAAGGCCTGATTTGCCCAAATTTTGGAGAGGGTGGGTGGGGGGGGCAACTGCCCCAACACCCTCCCCTTCGACTCGTACACGTATGTATGGATGTTGTGTTCTCTCATGGGCATATTCAGGATCTTTCTCTCTCTCTCTCTCTCTCTCTCTCTCTCTCTCTCTCTCTCTCCCTCTCTCTCTCTCCCTCTCTCTCTCTCTCTCACACACACGAAACTTTTTTTACTGAGGCATGTAAATCTGAAACAAAAAAAGCACCAGTGAAAATTCTCTGTTTAATTATATGTAATGCAATCAACAATTATTCATTTTCATATGATCTTTTAAACAAATGAGAAACAGTTAGAAATGTAACATGAAGTCGTCACTTAATATTTACTGATTAATGTGACTGTCCGCTAAGCAGCTCTTTCGCATCTTTGATCATTTATATGGTCAGAATTTGATAATCACAAAGGAGTGAGCTTTTTTTGAAAATTCATTTTTTTATCTGCAAAAATCTAGACTGCAAATATCAAATCACTCACATAGAATTTATTCATCAAGTCTTTATTCATGTATGCTTGATTAAATAAGATATCAAATTACAAGGTGTACTCGTTATACTTGTTAACAACTCAAAATACATTTTGTCAAACTCCAAAATTAAAGTTGACTTTATTTTTCTACTTTGACGAGAATAAGAATAAGAATCGCAACCAAAACTAAGGGTGTTAACCTATATATAAAATTCACATCTCTGAGTTTTGAACTCGGCTAAACTGATTGCCAGGAGGCTGTCTTACTGACTGGGCTAAATTTACAAGTCTTGGACATTAACGAAAATTTATCACAGAGATACGCTCGTGCTTATTTCATTCTGATGAATAAATACATGTATACAATTTCTCCATTCATCATATACACAATACAAAAGTTGGTGTTATCATCTTCAGTCGGAATAGGGGTTGGGTGGAGTTTGACCCTTCAGCAGCCAGGCTTTTATATGGCCATTTTGATGATTAAGATAAATTTTGTCTTGTGTGCTTCAGGTGTATTGTGATATGGATTATTCAATAGACTCAAG
The DNA here is from genome assembly GCA_963457665.1 of Thysanoteuthis rhombus. NCBI lineage: Eukaryota > Metazoa > Mollusca > Cephalopoda > Oegopsida > Thysanoteuthidae > Thysanoteuthis > Thysanoteuthis major. The sequence continues at coordinate 13,877,177 of OY735200.1, forward strand.
TTATTTGAATTCTGAAATGAAGTATTTCATTATCAATTTCTAATTATATTTTATTTATCTAATTTTCGCTTTTTATCACAACTGTCAAGGTCTAATACCTTTCGGCCCTTGAAGCATGAATTCGGAATAAGTAAAAAGCTTGCGACGAGACTGAGTATACGATGCTCATTGTTTATTCAAAGTTCAAATGAAATAAAGGACAAACAAGAACGCACAGTCAATAATCGAACAACCGTAGCGTCAAAAATTGAAGTCATGCAAAAAAATTCCATCGAAGAATAAATATGGTCAGAATAAATTCTATCTATAATATCACTGGCATTTTCCACTGGAAAACATCTAAAATTGAGTAAAAAAAAACAACAACAAAACATCTTGAAATATATAGATTATGAAGAATCTAGATGTTATTATTGAACCTGTCAGAATAAGGCCCCCGAAAACTAAAAAAACTCTTCCCCCCCCAAAAAAAAATTGAAGGGATCTTGTGGGGGCACTGATGCCAATTTTCAAGACTTTAGACAACACAGTATGACTAGGAGCGCCAGAACACACAAACAAAAAAAAAGCACTTTAAAAAAAAGATATAACTCTTAGCTATCTTTGATAGCTACGGTTATCAATTCTTATTCTAATGTTTGCCACTCTAGTTTAATTTTCTAACTTGATTTTCATATATTTCATCCTTCAACTACAACTCGTTAAGTATTATCAATGACGAAAATCTGGAAAAATAATTCAATGCTTTACGCTACCAAATTTGATGAGAAGAGTTGATCTTATTCAATACGTGACTTGCAACAAAAGTTTATAACACTCTACGAGTCAATTCTCTCTTGTTTGTTACTATGCTCTGAATCGATGCACTCAACCAGTCATTTTTTATTTTTAAAACTTCATGCATCTCCAAAGAACTTTCTGGTCGGTCAATCTGTTTGTGCCTTATATGTTAAATATCTGTTTTCTCAGCTGTATCATCTTGGATTAATATAAAACTTGGCCCGGACCTTCGCTGGACAATTCTCATCTGCCTCTTCCTGCTACTACAACTACTACTACTACTACAATTAGTAATGCTGATATCAGTGTTACTTCGTTTGGAATCCCTTTAAATCATTTTTCATTTTAAAACTCAATCGCACGCGGTTATCTTTTTCTATTCCTTCTCTTTGAAAGCCAGTCTTTTCTCCTCCTCATTATCCTCCCCTCCTTCTTCTTACTCCTCCCTTTCTTTTTTCACTGTGCAGAAGATTGGACAGTTTTTACACTCTTTCAAGTTAAATTGATTTGAACCTAAGTTAAACTTCCGGATCAATCGGGTGTACCATTCTTTACTCCCCCGGTTCCAGTTGCCGAGAAGAGTTGATGGCTCGACTCCCCCTCCCCCCTCTCTCTCTCAGTAGCCTACGAAAATGGATGGCCTCAATCATAAAAATCAATGAGTTCGGTTTGAAACCGGTCATTGGACAGATGTCTCTATTAAACGGAAGTTGGAACATACAAATCTTTAGTCGCATTAGAAAGCAGCACTGACGAAACTTGTTTAATACCAATATGCTGGTTAGGGTCTTTCCATAAAAGTACAAATCTTTTGCAAAAAATAAATGAAAAATTAACGTTTGTTAAATAAATATCCAAGAAAATATTTACATTTGCATTTGTTCGTCCGCAGACCCCTTGTGATCCGTCAAGCGATGATCGAAGAGCTGCAGTTCAAATTTCAAATTCATACCTTGAATTCAAAATAAGTGTAACTGGACTCCTTTTATACGAGTTGACTTCGTGAGCCAGTTTTCTCCAGGATGCTGTATGCAGAGAAGCCATCACACATTAATGAATATAATTACTGTACACAGATATGCATCATAGGACTGGGTTAAATGTAATCCAATTACGATAAAGTCAGAAGTTGCTTATCATAGCAGTTCATTGATTACAGTTTAAAAGTTAAATAATGAAAATAGGGGTCGACCAGAAGATTTCCTTAATAGATGGGGTGCTCAAGTTTCCGAAGTTTATAAATTACTGGTTAAAGTGATGTCCATATGTCGGGCTCCCAGGATATGGGATGCAAGTTCAAGCCTTGTCGGAAGCCTATTCTTTATTCACTCGTGATTCACGCTAGTCACTTAAACATTTGCACAGTGCATTGGACCTTAAGCGTTGCAGTAACAATGAAGTTTCTAAAAAAAGCTAGTCATGGTGTAATGGTGGAAGAGCATATCTAAGAATTCATTTATTAATATTCTTCATTTAGAAAAATGAGTGTCATTCATTGTTTTTTTTCTCATTTAAATATGTAAATAAACATAATACAGGTCTGGTTAGTCACTCAGAAGGAACTGCCTTTTGTTGAATCCCTAAAGAGTCCGAAATTAAAAAAAAAAAAAACTCCAAAAAACCTCCCAAAAACCCCAACGAAACAAGCGTGAACGGAGCCGAACACAAACTAGACACCAGAGCCCTTCCGTACATGAATCCTAGGATCTGGGGAACAGGGAGCAAATTACCTCAAAAATGAAAATTTGGTGGTCAATGAAAGTTAAAAGAGAACAGATAAAGTTTACTTCAGAAAACACTAGATTTCAAACATAATTTTTTCACGTACATGTTCCTTCTGCTGTATGCACTGAATGCAATTGCACCGACGTGATTAAATCATTTAATACTTTGGCGTCATGATTCTTCGCAGTATCTTAATTATTTCAGAACAAAATATCAATTTTGATTTAGGTAAGTGCGAATATTTTGATTTGTGATATCGTATTTTACTGCCAAGTTGTAAAAACTTCAAATGTTAGCTATTGGGTCCATGGAAACGTACAACAATATTTCGAAACCAATTAAAAGGGTGTGTCTAAATGTACTTATAGCTTTGTGTTGTACCGTTATCGTAGTGGAGATTTAAAGGTAACTTATAATTGCTGAGGTGTGATTTACATCGGCAAAGAATCAGGGCTGCCGAAGGAATTTTAAGGAAACCTCAGACCAGACTCGCAAATTTCATTCAGACCAAAAAGAAAGAACCCTGGTAATAAAAATATGAGGTTTAAATAGATATATGTGTATTTTTACTTTTTTATGTAGATCACAATAATTATTCCTCCTTTTCTTCAATTTCTCTTGAAATAATAAATGATTCATTATTAATGATACAATGATTTTGACGAAATGATTAACTTTTATACGAGTTTAGCGTTTTTTTTCCTTTTTGTTTGGTATCGATTTTCCACGGATCTTTTTGTTCATTGCGTGGTTATAGCGAGTAGCCTATACCACTGGTCACCAACCTTGGTTCTCGCGAACCCAAAGGGTTCGTGAAGAGAAAGGATTTCTGACAGGAATCATCAGTGAAGTCAGATAGAATCTTAATCAAAATTCTTAATATTAAGTAAAAGATATTGACATTACACAAAACATTTCGATTTTGACAAAAGAATTTAGAATTTCAGAAGACTCACATTCTTTGATTAATATAAGATTAGATTCTTCATTAGATTCTAAAGGATTCTACTTTAATCTGTTTTCTTTCATGAAATGGTATTGTTTTCTTGATGAAGGAAAATGAAAATACGTGTACGTATAAATTCTTTCTATCGTCAAGTTTAAGGGTTTTCTCAGTCTCTCAATAGTATTTACGATTCGTATTATAACGAAAGGTTTGAGACCTCTGATCTCTTCTACAAAAATACGTGTATCATACGAGATTGGAACACGTCTAATTAATGAGTAATCTAACAACAGCTAATCTGAAAATGTGTCATTTCTTACTCATTCACCTCTGAGTTGTTTTCAAGACTTTATTTATGAACAACATAGATTATGAACTGTTTTCAAAATATAAATCCAGATGGTTGGTGAAAACCCAAGATCTAGGGCGAATATCCAGCATTGACAGCCCAGCTAAGTCATGATTTTGCAGTTCAACTTCGGTGAAAACAGGAAAATGTGGTTTCATCATATTTATTATCGCCCATATTAGAAAAGTCATACAATACTTGATAGATGATTATTTTTCATTTTAAGAGACATTCGTTCGTTTTTGTTTACTTCTAAGTCTAAGATGATATCGTTTACCACGAATAGATTTTAGCTAATACCCCACCCAAAAATCCCCAAGCCCTGCTATATGTGGTCAGCAGATTAAGAAACAGCAAGAGGACTGGCAATGATGGAAATAGATTTGGGAAACTGGGTATACGGATAAAGCCATATCTTGGATTTATGCTTGGAGAACACAGAAGGGTCCATCAGGAATGAGCGAATCGAATCTTTGCAGCATAAGGTTCTAGGGCACTATAAGCTCCCGTGGGTAATTGAAAAGAAAACAACAAAAAAACAAGGCCAATTTCGGGGTCGTTTTAAGGCCATAACCTACACTGGAATTGGGAAGTATGTATACGCTGTACCCCACTCCCTAACTTTTCATCTCCATCACTGGCCTGGGCTGGGTAAATGAACTTGAGAAACGTGATGACTGATTTACTTTAAGGTCTATTTCGGACAAGGTCTTTCATGTGGCGAGTTATATTTCGGGTCGCCGATTGAGTAGAATTTAGAGCTTGGGTGTTAAATGAACTTTGATACTTGATTTCAATGAGTGAATCCACAAATCAGCAGCAGCAACAACATTAAAATGATATGACACTCCACGACCTTGATGCCCTTGAAAACTCACTAATCGGGGCCTCTATTGGAACGGGCAAATGTTTCAAAAGCTTCCCATTCATGTTCTACTGGTATGCGTATGTGTGTGTGTGCGTGTGTGTGCGCGCGTACGCATCAGTGAACCTGGGAACGTCTATTTGTGGATGGTTTTATGCGGAATCGATATTTTTGTAGCGTTCGCGAATATTTTGAAATATTTTTTTATGATTTTAATCTTTAGTTTGCCTCTGAGTTCATTTTCTTTCCCATAAAATCCATCAGTAAAAATTTTTACACGGGCATTCGCTTCCTATACAGAAAAATACTTTTTATGACAATTGACAACCTACTGCGTGATACTCTCAATAGTATTTGGAGTCAGTATTGTGGGAAAGAAGTTGGAGACCTCTGGCCTATACTACAAAAATACGTCTATCATACGAGATTCAAACTCGTCTTATTGATAATTAATCTAACAACGGCTTATTTGAAGATGTATTAATTTAAATACATTTATATAGTTGTTTTCAAAGTATTATTCATTTGTGATTTTAAAAACCGAAATTATAAACTGTTTTCAGAACATAAACTCATATGATGTACACGTAAAAGTCTGTGTGTGGATGGGTTTATGCCGAATCGATATTTTTGTAGAATCTACGAATGATTTAGATATTTTCATAATTTTATTCTTGTATTTACCTCCGAGTTAATTTTCCTCCCCATAAACATTTTAGGTTTAAGGTTTTCACTTGGGTACTTACTAACTACACAGAAATACCAAAAATAAGAAGATCCTATTAATCCTAAAGAGAAGGGTGTATAACCAATGCATCCTCCCAATAGTCATTTATGGAGCTGAAACATGGAACCTAACCAAGAGACAGATCCACAAACTGAGAACAATACAACGTGCACATGAAAGAATTATGCTGGGCTCCACATGGAGAGACCACAAGACTGCACAGTACATCTGAGAAAAGACAAGAGTCAAGGACATCATAGAATCCATTCAAAATCTCAAATGGCGGTGGGCTGGCCATGGTGCAAGAATGGCAGACAACTGACGGACATTACGACATGGATCCCCCGAGTTTACATGCACAACCGAGGCCGACAGAATATTAGATGGAGAGACGAGCTAGACAAGTTCAGGAAGTACTGGCTCCGCGACGCCCATGATAGAGAAGTGTGGTAAATTCTGGGGAAGGTCTATGTCCAACGACGGACGTTAAAAGACTGATGATGATGATGATGATGATGATGATGATGATGATGATGATGACGATTTGAACCCACAACCTACTACACGATACTCAAATCAATTTTTGCATGATTTCCTATGAAACCAAAATATAGCAAGTGAGCCACATTTTCTCTTTCTGTATTAGTACGTGTATGTGTATTCGGGGAAAACGTCTTAAGTTTCGGGTGAATCGGTGTGACAACAGCGGAAATGAGAGTTCCCATGCCTCTATGATGGATGCAAGGACATTCTTATCAGAGTACAAGTTTTCAGTTAGACCACATCTCGCTTACGCAAGATGATAAGATGGAATATGTTGATCAGCGGGAGTTTGTTTAAAGGCGGGCCACTAAGTAACTGCCGAATATGAAGAATTTAACAGATCCGGAAAGGTTACGAGCATTGAAGATATCTACACTGAGCTGTCGTCGAATCAAAGGTGACATGATAGGAGGTGTTAAAGATCGTGTCAAAGTTGTATGACAAATCAACGGTGGACTTCGTTTGTATATGGAAGGAATCGACTGACTGCTCAAGTTCCATGATGTATAATATGAGAATCCTCTCAGTATTTGCACAGATGGCAATGAAACGAAACGCCTTCTCTGTCCTATCAGCCAACATGAAACTTTCTGCCGGAACGTATTACAGCAAAGACAATAAACACTTTTGAATACCGCCAAGATAAATTTTAGAAAAATCAGGAGACTTTTGTATGATAATTCTAAGGCAGAAAACTAAAATGAATACCCGAAATCATAAACACAGTAAGGAGTCTAAAATCTGGCGGTCCTGTGGAGAGGAACAATCAGGAGTATGACTAGAAAGATCCAAGTATCGGTCAGTAAGATACATCTAAGATGAAAGGTAGTTACATTGCAACAAAGACGATTTGGGTATATTTATAATTGCCTTTTTTTAATCTAGGAAATCTGTGTAATTTTTCCCCGTTAGATATAGAATATAGAAAAGAGCTAAGAGTCTGCTTGGTAGTCGTGAATGTTGTATATTTTCCATCATCGTTGGTCGTCAGTGTTCAAGCGCAAGTAAAGTTAGGATTTCGAATGCTGATTTTAAGGCAGATATACTTTCTCTCCTTGGCTCGTACGCCCATGAATATATCTACGCTGGCTCGTTCGCCTATAGATATACTAAGCATCCGAAAATGTCAATCGCAATATTTTAAAACTCTGTGAAAGTAAACACGAAAAACATACAAGTAGACAATCAATATTTGATTAATAAATGTAGCAATTTTCAGTTAATAATTCAATGTTTATTTTCATCTTTCTCAGAGCATAATGCTTGTTTTTCATAGTTACTCTGGTCATATGTTATACTTAATTTTCTATTCAAGCATAGTTGTTAGATATTAAAAAATTGAAATC
>OY735200.1:13889457-14034457 GCA_963457665.1 Thysanoteuthis rhombus
CCAGTCGGTCACACCCACTTGAAAACTGAAGAAAAAAAAAACGTTGACGATGACAGTTTTAGTTGACAGTTTGAAATGAAAATAAATACAAATATGAGGAATCCGGGACAGCGAGTGGGAATACATGGTGAAAGTAGTAGGTATGGTCAGTATAACACAATTTCACCGGAAAATCGACTCCAGAGAAATTTTAAAATCTGGCAAAAATCAGTATGTTATTACATTTTAAGAAATAGATTGATACAAAAGGCGGATTAAAAAAGTAAGATCCATTCCAAATGTCGGGAAAAGAAGTTTTTTTTTTATATGATTCTTACCATTTTGAAGATTTATTTTATTAATACATTGCTGTTTTCATGAATTCTTACATATTTAACAGATAAATCCATCGAGATAGCTATTATATTAACTTTTTTTAGTAAAACGCTCAGGTGCTTCCCTGGGAGTCTTACTTTAGGAATTGAAAAACAAGAAAATTAAGCGAAATCTGTTTCCTCTCGACAATTCTCTTCAATTTCATAAGATGAATTATAATCCAGGCTTTTGATCTGAAGAAAATCTTTATTAATGTTAAAACAACAGATTTTTCATCATTTCCATCAATTACGTCCGATTTCAGCAGTTCCAGAGCGCTTTTCTAAAAAAAGGTAAACATGATTAATATCTTGGGGGATAAATCAATGAAAGCAGCAATATATGAATAAAATGAATCACCAAAATAATAAAAGATGGGATCGGAATCATATGGAAAAAAAACTTATTTTCCAAATTTTGGAATGGAAAATTATCTTTTCGAAAATTCGTCCTTTAATAAATAAGTATCGAAAATTTTATTAAAATCGGGTGGTAGGTTGATTTTTGCCAGATTTTAAAATTTCGCAGTTGACGATTTTCCAATGATAATTGTGTTCATATTGTTCATACCTATAACACATGGAAGGTTAGTATCAAGTGATGGTCGGAAGTTATCCACTTCGATTATTACAGAAGTACGAAACTTACAACTATTTATGTCTAAAATGAAAATAAACTTGAAAACGGCCCTGGCTAGTCACCCATCAGAAACCGCCAGATGACCAACGTCTTTTGGCAGCATGCCTAGATCAATTAAAAGGTGAAAAAAGGGGCTAATCATTAAATAAGTTACTTCTCTCGCCTTTCATTGGATCACTAGAAAGTTCGAAATTAAAAAAAAAAACAAAACAACTTACATCGAAAACTTGAAATCAAAAAGAGTTCTGGTCAGTCGCCCATTAGAGGCTGTCAGATGACCGACGTCTTTTTGTTGCATGTCGAGTTGGGGGTGATCAATAAAGAATTAAAAGGGCTAATCATTAAACAAGTTACTTCTCTTGTCTTTTGTTGGATCACTAAAAAGTTTAATTTAAAAAAAAAAGTGAACGTAACCAGACATTACGATTCAATGCAACATGAACTTACATCGAAAACTGAACCCCCCTCTAAAAACAACTTTGGGGTGATAGGAGAAGGAAAAAAAGTTTTTCCTTGATATAACGAGGAATAAACTTTTCAATTTCCAGCCCTCAAGCTCCATTGGTACGGTCTGTACGCGTGATACATAGCCAGCCAGCCAGTCAGCCAGTCAGTCGGAACTGGGAAACTGAAGAAGCCAATGGTGACAGTTTTGGTTGACGGTTTCTAAAATGATTAACACCGTTCGGCAAGAAAACTATTTTGCAACGGAATAAAAATTCTTGTTTCTTTAATTTGCTCGACATCCAACCATCTTTAGTTAAAATAAACTAAGTCCTCACAGTGAGCAAAAGCAGCTTCATGGAACTGTAAATAAAATACAGAGGAAACGAGAAATTATTTCTGGTAGACATCAGTATAAAGCAATGTGAGCTTGTTTGAATATTCTGTTACGTAGAAAAAAACAACAGCCAATCGGACCGGTTTCTCAATGAAGAACACGTAGAGAGCTTTGGTGTGGATAGGCCTGACGTAAAGTAACGCGTCAGGGGAAGAATTTAAAGGAAGAAGCAATAATATTCGAGCATCTGTGGGAGGAGGAAGAGGAGAGGGAAGCTGGCGAACACAATTACATCATACGATGTAATTACTATTACTTTTTCTTCAAGTCAATTCCATTGTTTTCTCTCAATTGTGTATTGTGCGTGTGAGTTTGCAGGGTATGATTGTCATTCTAATAAAAGAAAAAATATTTCAAATGCTGCGAATCAAGAGTAAAAGATCTTCTCACTCTACATTACCCCATATAGTTGTATGCTTTTGTGATGTATATTTGACACACACGCACACTTATATATATATATATATATATATATATATATATATATATATATATATATATATATATATATATATATATATATATATATTCATTTATATATTCTTCCAACAAGACAATTATGTTATGGAAAATGGGTATGTGATCTGATAGAAAGATTATAAATAGCGTAAAATTATATAAAAACTCTCATTTGAAATGAACACCGGTTATTACACGGTGAGCGTATCATTTAGCGTAGACAACGTGAATAGAATAAAACAATTTATTTGGAATCGAACCTGTAACCGATAGGATAGCCGCTTCAACGTACTGTTGCTCTTACCATTGAGCTAAACAGCCGCCGCTAATTCATTTAAACACTTATTTGGATCTTTCCATTACCGGCAGCTGTAGCTCAATGGTAAGAGGCTCTCTTGTGTTCATATATTCTTTTCTTGAGAGGTCTCAACGTCTCTTTGTTTTGAAGATCTTTTGGTAGTCCTTGTTGTTTTCAGTTTTGATGAAGATCAATAGGAATAAACATGAAAGAAATCATCTTCTCCAGCCTTTTAGCGTCCGTTGTTGGACGTAGACCTTCCTCAGGACTCGCCAGACTTCTCTATCATGAGCATTGCAGAGCCAGTACTTTCTGAACTTATACAATATCAGTGTTTCTGGCCAATCCATTTGTCCTTCTCTTTCTCCTATGAAGATGTGATTCTCTCGCCCTTCCATTGAAACTATTGCCCAACCTCCAAATCTACGAGGATGAATATAAGATCACGAACACTAAGATTAAGGCATACAACCGTAAAAATATTGTATACAAATATTTTTAAATGATCTTGGATGGAATATTGCAAATTAGTAAGATTAGTCTCTTTTTTTCTTTCAGTTGTTTGAAAAGTTGTTAAGAAAAAGCAAAACACAAAACAAAAACAAAACAAAACACTTCTGTATAGAACAGGTCCAATCAACACATTTCTTTTCAGAAAGAAGTTTCGAAATGAATATCAATTATTCTTCATGACAACTTTTTCACCTGTTCCTTTAAATTACCCGATGTTTGAATTAACTATTTCAAATATAGTCTAAGTCGTTTATTATTTCTCCCATCGATATTGTTATCAAACGGTAAAGTTGGTTATAATAGTCAATTTAGTAACATAACAGGTAATTTATAACAATGCATGTTAATCTACAACAATGTATGTGAATTGTTCCAATTTATATATCTTTTATCCAATGTTATTTGCGGGTTATTGTTATCTAAAAGATCCTGTCCCAAAGTGATCACAATAAGCTGTTTCCTATGTACTGTATATCAAATTAAAGTCTGCCTTGTTTGTTATGATCTGCCATCAAAATTAACGATCATCCTATTTCATTTTGAGCCAAAAGTAGTATCTTAAAATTTATGCGCACGTTTCTTTTATGATAATTTCAAAATGTCAACTCTGTTGTCGTTCATTTACTTATATACCTAATCATCTCTCTAGAATAAAACTGAAATTCAATATTCAGTTCTCAGGAATCAAAACGAGCATTATTAACGTAATAAGACTATCATATATGATATGCTTCTCCATTTATTTTCAATGGCCTTAAATACTTGATCGAAGGTCATCAGTGAAATAGTCTTCCTTCAAGTGTCAAAGGATCTTGGCTATTTCCTAAATAACTAACCATCTGTAACGGTTATTCTTTCTATTAGGTTAGGTACCTCATTCATGACCATGGGCGTCCGTTAGAAGGGGAGGGGTTTCTCAACCCCACTCTGGACCAGGCCTTCTCATCGAATTTATAGTTTTCGACCTGATCATTGAAAATAAATGTAAAAATATATAGACAGAGCAAAATGATATATGATATATATTATTATCTCTGTTATGCTTATTTAATTCCTGGCCACAAAAAAATCCCTCTTCAAACTAAAATTCGGTTAAATTTCGGGACATAGTCATCATTTACCTCCTACTGCCAGAAATGTATTGTTTATTAGTGTAGAAAGTGACAAAACTGAGCGGCGGAGGGTGTGGGTTGCGGTAAAATAAGCGGGGAGCGATGAAAAAAAGCTGAAACCTTACCTGCGTATATCGGGTTCAAATGCAGTTGGTAATAAAATACATCCTTCATTATCATTCCAATTTTTTTCTTTACACTTACAGCATGCCGTGTCACTATCTATTTAAACATTAAATGGAAATGAAAATTCTGATCGTATTCTTAATAACTTAGGAAAGTTTTTGTGTATTTGTTTGATTAATCCTACCCGTGATATCATGTTACATAAGCAACCAGTAAATAAACAATTGCTTGCAATATACGGACATATGTGAAGTAATTTTAACTTACGAGCGAAGCGTTTTTGTACGAAAAATTAAATCGTCAAATACGACCTCTGCTGTTGATTTCAAGGTAACGCATCTTCGAAAATTTAAATCGTTATCTGCGACAGCTACCGCTGATCTCAAACTAAAAAAGTGTATCGTTTTCAATCGTAGTGGTGACGTCATAAATGGAAGATGATTTTTTTTTCGTGTTCATCCGTCGGTTAGTCGATCGTGAACCCGATTTATCACTCAGAACAAAAATGAAGTCGAGTGAAAAAATACACGTTTACCACCCGGCATCACTATGCTTAATTTGGTATGTTGAGGAGGCAGATAGAAAAAATTGTATATTCAGGGCCGACAATCAAGCAAAAGGTTTCACGAAAACATGGAATTAAGCTGAAATTTCCCTGAAATTTGCATAGATGGGTTATTTTATCTACAATATAAATATACCCCAAAATCATTAAAAAATTAAAATGATATTTTCGCAGTATGGCTAAATCAAAGCACAGATTTTCCGCCTGAACTCAGGAAACTTATATTGTATAGAATTAAAACTTTTATGTCAAATTGTTTAAGATTAGTATCGCGGTGTCCGTACCAAAATATCTGTTTAGATTTTCTATTTGTTAGATTCATTTTAATATATCCTGAGTGCATTACAAACACACACGCACATATGTGTGCGTGTGTGTGTGTGAATATATGTATATGTGAGCATATATGTATGTGTGTGCATATACAGCTACATATGTATGTGTGTATGTATATATGTGTATATGTATATATACATAAATGTATATATATAAGTGTGTATGCAATGCTCTTCCAACGTGGAATAGAGCACTCTGGTGGATGGGGAATATATATGCGTAAATAAATATATCGCTTAAATTCCGTGGAGTAGAGGGAGGATACCAGCCTCTGAAGCTAAGGTTTCGATTCTACCTCGTGGTACTGGATAGTCTATAGCCACACTCAAGAGATGTAATATAACGAAACAGCTGTCTGTGGATGACATGATAATATATATATGTACATATATAAATATATGTGTATATATATATATGTATATATAGATGTATACGTATGAATATATATGTGTATATATATGTATGTATATATATGTATACGTATATATATGTATATATATATATATATATATATGTATACGTATATATATATGTGTATATATATATATATGCATACGTATATATATATGTATATATATATATATATGTGTGTATATATATGTATAAGTATATATGTATATGTATATATATGTGTATGCATATAAACATGAAATATAGATGTATAGCTAATATGATCTTCACTTGGTAGATTATCCTTGAAATAATACACACAGGATATCTCAAAATAAATATGACAAGTAAAAATCAAATCAACTGTATACCTCTATCTATTGATCTGTCTACGCATGTATACAAATAGTAACTGACAACGCAGAAAGAAAAATTGACATTGGTTTCAGCACTTATAGACAATTTATGACAAAGCCAACGTGTTTCGCTCAGGTGCAAGAGTCATCAAGGGAATTGGGATAAGAGAAACACAAGCGGACCTATTTACCGACTCCAAGATATTGAGTGGAAGGAGGTCGTCAAAAATCATTGTTATCGTTTAACTGGGTGCGGGAGGGCTACTTATATCTTCCGGTCGGATAATCCATATCAATATACTGAACACACAGACACATATGCACACACAGAGACACACACACACACACACATACACACACATATATATATATATACGCATATACTCAAATAGTAACTGACAACGCAGAAAGAAAAATTGACATTGGTTTCAGCACTTATAGACAATTTATGACAAAGCCAACGTGTTTCGCTCAGGTACAAGAGTCATCAGGGGAATCGGATAAGAGAAACACAAGTGGACCTATTTACCGACTCCAAGATATTGATTGGATGGAGGTCGTCAAAAATCATTGTTATCGTTTAAACTGGGTGCGGGAGGGCTACTTATATCTTCCGGTCGGATAATCCATATCAATATACTGAACACACATACACACACACACACACACACATATATATATATATATATATATATATATATATATATATATATATATATATATGCATAAATGTATATATGTGTATGTATTTGGATACCAGTTGTATGTATAAACTATAAAGAGCTACATCAAGGAGTGTGCAAACTAACGATGGGAAATCATTGATTTTATCCAACAAATATTTATTTTTCAACATTACGTCGTTCCTTATCAATACACCTAACTATATATTATAATATTGATCACACAGATCAAACACTATACAAAGAGATTTTGAGATCGAAACTCACCTAATAATTACAGTCACGGACTAATTGATCCACCGTCGTATGTGCGTGCAAATTAAACTGAAATGAAATATTTATGTTACAATAAACAAAAATTGCAGAATGTGTTTCTTTCTCCTCTTGGGCTAGCACTAACACAGATAATCAGAATACTATTTTCCTCTCAAAGAGTTTTTCAGACAATTGAACTCTTTTTTGTTATTTGTGTTGTTAAATCAACGTTTCAGTCGATCCATTCTATGGCTTTCTTCAAGTGTACTATTCAAATGTAATGGTGGTGATCAGATTTTCCCCTCTCCAATCGTAGCAACACTTATAACGTAGGATTCGGTTGTTTTCCTTTCTACGTTGGGCTTGGATTTCTGTACTTCGGAAGCCACATTGAGTTGAACTTCGCGCTTCTCTAACATACCCTCAGCCGATACGTTGATGTATACCGCTTCTTTGATTTCCCTGTCTATAATCTGAACTTCTTAAGGAGAGGATAGAGCTCGTCTCTTTCGCCAATTTACTTGATTATTTGTACAAGCGCTTAACACAGAAAACACTCTTCTATGTTATTTCGCATGCTAATCAAACTTTACTCAGCAACAACTATACGAAGATCACCACAGGACACTTTGTTGGTGTCGCAGGTCATTATAACTGAATAATGAGTTCAATCCTGACTGGATGTCCCATGCTTGTGCCAAACTGAGCAATACTTAGTAAATAACCATACGATGGTGATCATCGGTAACGGCAGAAGTAGGAATGTTAATGTGTATTAATATATATATATATATATATATATATATATATATATATATATATATATATATATATATATATATATATATGATAACACAATAGTGATAATGAAATGTTAGTCGTCGTGATAGCAGTGGTAACGTTGATGCTGTGGATGATGATAAATTACATAAATAAAAAAAAAACGTTATGTGGTTTTGTCTTGAATGTATACAAACACAAAATAACTTAGAGGTTTCCTTTGAATGTTTGTTGAGTTGGGAATGTGGGGAGAAATGTGATATCATCGGGGGTGTAAACGTTACATTTTATGCTAAGATATGTCTGGGAATGAAAATAAAGCTGTATATGGGCGATAGAAAAGAGGGCAGGTCGTAGCGGGGTCCCGGCATACTTTGGAAAGGCAATAAAGAAAAACATAAATTATCAAATAAACAGGTCTGGTTAGTCACTCATCAGAAACCACTAAGTAACCAATATCTTTTGGCAACAGGACATGTTGGGGGTGATTAGTTAAAAAACTGGAAAAAAGACTTGATCAATGAAATTTACTTCTTTCGCGTTTTGTTCGGGCAGTGATCACTAGGAAGTGTCCAAATCATCAAAAGACAAGCGTGAATGCTATCGGGCACAAACTAAGGGACAAATTTAACATAAAGTTACATCGCAAATTGCACACCCGCTAAAAAACCCATTGGGAGATTCCCAAATGCATTTTTTTCTCGACATGAAATGGAGTACATGTTTACAGCCCTATCTTCACACCCAATACATACATAGCTAGTCAGTCAGCCAGCCAGCCAGCCAGACCAGGTTAAAAACTGAAGAAATCTGCATCAATTTTGGTTGACAGTTTCTAATACAGGCATTTGCTCATCAAAAATTTTATGTGTACGCACGCGTTCATTTGTTTGTACTCCGTCCGTGTATTTTGTGGCGGGAAGGGTTAAAAGTGCCTTTTGTCAACTTTTGTAAATAACATTTTGTTATCCATACCATTCTCTACTGATAAAATTACCGAAAGCTACAATAATATTGTTATTCGTGATAATTATACACACAAAACTCTTTAAGGCTCTCGCTTCCCTACATTCGTGTTTGCTGTCGTGGTGTGGATTGTCAGCGTTTTTGCAACTGTGCACACAGGTTGCATTTTGGTTGGGGATGTGTGACGTTTTAAACAGGTTAATATTACGTTGCAAGTGGGTATTTTTCTAAACTCAAAATGGCTGCATACCCCAGCAACGTAATGGTTACGTTGCAAAGTGCTGTAGCTGAAAATCCTTCTCATTCTCGGAAAAAAACTTATCAAAATCCTTACTTGTATATATGTATAGATAGTGTAAAATTCATTTAGATATATTATATATTGAAAAGCGCATGTTTGTTTGTTTTAAAACTGAAATTTTGAAGAAACGTTATCTGCCGGGACGTTGTGACGAGTCTACAAAGAAACATTAATGTAGTGTTACAAAAAGTTTATTTAACGTTACACAAACGACGTGAGACTCTTCATGACCTCCTGATGATGCTGGACAGACTAAACGGGAGAAGCAAGGAAGTTGGCCTCTACATGAACTTCTACGAAACAAATGTCATATACAACAAACATATTAAAGGCACAACGATCAAAATTGAAAACGCAGAACTACAAAAAGTAGACCACTAAATCTACGTAGGACAGTGAACCTCCATGAAGTCTTCAAAAAAGAGAAACCAAACGAAGAATCACGGTACGATGGCAATATTTCGACAGAGCAAGCTCAACCCTCAGGAACAAGAAAATCTCATTTGTTTTCAGAAAAAGTGTCGACAACCAATGCATTCAACCCGATAGTTACCCATGGAGCTAAAACATGGAACCCAACCATAAGATTGGCCCTCAAACTGACAGCTATACAATGTGCACTGGTGGGAATCATACTTAGCCACGTGGAGACAACACAGTATATTAGAAAATGAACAGGGATTAGAGATATCATCTTAAAAAATAAATGGTAATGGGCTGATCATGTTGACAGCTGTTGGATATCAAGACTCGCAAAGTGGATCCCGAGAGATCATTTACTGAAATTGTGGCCAACAAAAAACAATATAAAAGTAATAAAAAAAATAGACAAGTACTGGCTTTACGGCGCCCAATATCGAGAAGTCTGGGGAATCTTGGTGAAGGTCCATCGTGACGAGGATGATAATGAATCCCCCAAAATTAACTAACAAATTTGGTACTGATAGGCAAATATGTCTTTGTCTCCACACGTAAAAGTAGCTATTCCTTAACTTATTACGATTTATTTCGTACGACCTTTCTGATTATAATGCCAAGGCTCTTTACAACCTTCATATACATTTTGAACCAGTTTTTGGCATGTACAACTACTATGTTGAAGACAAAGACACAACAATCAAAATCGAAGACGCAGACCTGGAAAAAGTATATCACTACATCTATCTAGGACAACAAATATCCATAAAATCTTCAAGAGAAGGAGTAATCAAGTAAAGAATCACGTCAAGTTGGCAAGCTTTTGGCAGGGCAAGCCCAACTTTCTAGAATAAGAAAATTCAGTTAGTGCTAGAAAGAACGGTATACAACCTGTGCATCTTCCTGATAGTCACCACTGGAGCTGAAATATAGAACCTAACCAAAAGCCTGATACGTAAGCTGAAAACCATGCAACGTGCACAAGAGAGAATCATGATTAACCTCATATGGAGAGATCACACGACAGCACAGCATATTGGAGGAAAGATGGGAGTCAGAGATATCATAAAATCCATAAGAAAACCTAAAGAGCAATAGGCTGGTCATATTGTAAAGATAGCATACAACCACTGGACAACATAGCTCACAACGTGATCCCCAGAGATCACATGCGAAACCAGGGCCGACAAAATATGAGATGGCGTGACGAACTCGATGAGATCAGAAAGTTTTGGCTCCGTGTCGCTCACGATAGAGAGGTCTGGTGAGTTCTTGGAAAAGTCTATGTCCAACGACGGACGCTAAAAGGCTGATGAATTTACACAAAAAAGCGTGAACCAGACATAAACTAGGGATCAATTTAGTGTACAATTACTCCCGTAAAAAAAATCATCATAAGGAGAGAATTCTAAAAAACAGAATAAAAAATGTCTTCTAGACATAACTAGTCGTAAAATTTGAAAATTTCAGTCCACTAGTTCCATTAGTGTGGTCTGTACGCGTGATATATACATACACAGCCAAACAAACCAACTGAAAAACAGAAAAAAAAAACTGACCCCCCCCCAATGTTGGCAGTTTTGGTGACAGTTTTAGTTGACGGTTTTCAATATAGATAGATCATGAGGGTACTACAGAATTCATAGGAACACGAATGTCACGAGTAGAAAGACTGTATTCTTTCATAAGAAGGTTCCATTAAAACTTGCATTTCATATCGTTGCTCTTACTTGGACACGATCACCGACCGCTGATGCTGAAGGCATACTTGCTATCGATTCCGAAGAGATGAAAAATATTATACCGGGGCAAACCCAACTGCCCTTTCTATTCCGACCGAAAATAATTACTGCAACTTTAGTATTGCATATATAATTAACCAAAAATATCATTTTTTTCTCAATAATACAAACATATTTTTAGAATGAAATAAACCCGTACGTATCTGAATGATGATTTATTTCTATTATCTAAAACTTGTCAATTTAGCTCAATCAGTAAAACAGTCTCCTGGCAGTTTTGCTAAATAAATATTTAGTCTGATTTTCGGTATCTGTTGACTAATCTATATTCGTCTTCTTATTTGACCGAGTGACTTATTAGAAATAAGCTGAAGGCAGCATATACCGAGATGGTTTATTCAAATCTGTTTATCTTTTTTGAACCAGCAAAGATTCGTCAACAACTACGCAGCGGAATTTTGCATCGACCAATCACAAACATAAGTGCGTTATTCTCTACATCAATGCACGCAATAACTCATTTCTCACAAGATGAGGAAGTTGAGATTGAGAGTAGGCGTCAGAATCCAACTGCAGTCGTTAAGCGTTGATTGATTCCGAGCAAGTTTATACCCAACCAGACACTGTCCCGTCAATACGGCAAAAGAAATTTATTTTATACAAAAACACACCAGCAGATTGAAATGTAGAAATTCGATATAAGAAAACAGATTGCTTGAGCGATACAATAAAATCTTCTTGTACTTTTATAAGTATTGCCAAAAGACGTCGAATTGGTTTTCTTCTCACTCGGCTTCTTAAGAAACAGAATGGGCAATGTTTGGTTCAACTTTGTATATCTGGTATTTTATCGTAACGATAATTGAAATTAATAATCTTGCGTTAAAATCATACAAAGCAACCTTTCTTTACGAAATAGACTTCTTTTTTCTTCCTCGCAAACGGAACTGAATTTAATTAGCCTGGAAAATCAGAGCAGAAGTTAAATGGGAACGACTATAGGAGTAACTAGCGATGATGTAAGAAATTGGTGAGGTTTATTTATATACCGCATAATTCTAGCTTGTTTCCACAGATGCGATTTTGTTTGATCAACTAAGGATGCCAACATTAGATTTGCTATTCTATATGCAAGTTCGGCTACTTGATCGGATACACAAATAAAGCAATGATAAATTTTGAATTTAGATTCTAGAGAAGTGGAATAATTTCTATCTATAATAATGAAACAATCATCCAAGATAATATTTTCTCATATAACACAATCAGTTGACGATACCATATATGATTGTGACAAATATCACTTGGTTTAATAATGATACATAATTTGGTACGATGATGCAGACATATCTAGTGTGATGCATTACTGTGTTGCACCCAACTCCCGATTGTTTAGTGTGCAGGAACAAGACGGGAAATGACGGGTCTAAAACTTGACTAGGACAATAATCTAACTCTAGCTTGTACAATGATTGCAAGTGGGTCAGAAGTAAACGTCAGTAAATCAGGGTTCAATTGCAAAACTTTCGTGTAGGTATCATATCAAAATAGAAGTTGGATTGTTGACGAAGCTCTACTTTTTCAGCCTATCAATGCAGTCATAAACCACTTGAATGGTATTTCATACGTATGTGTACACACGAAGACTCACAGTTCCTCTTTTCGTCTAATAAAATCGGAACAACTAAAACGTATTCATCTTATACCAGAAGTTACAAAACATTTTATTCAGACCTCATTGATGATATAAAACTGATAAGATACATCAGAACTACAGCCTACTCATTGTTAAAATCCATTCCTTTAATTTAATCGATCTTCTGCTATTATATTTATTCTGTTTGTATGCCCCCCTTCACAGCTATCACTCCTCTCAACGGTCCAGTGTACGATATATATAGTGGTGTTACATTAATATGTTTGTAAAAAAAATAATCAGAACCTTATTAAGGGAAGATGTTCTGAAACTATTTATTTAGCTTTCTCAATTTTCGTTAAATCAAACGCATCTATTGGTTGAAAAGTTGTATTTGTTGAATTGAATGGCACCAACTATAAGTTTAAGCAAGAGTTTCGTAATTCTTCATTTTTTCATAAGAATGCTTACTTTGCCCCCTCTCCAAACTGAGATAAACATGTACGTATGTTTCATCCCTGTCTTTTATTAAATTTACCTAATGAGGCTATTCGATATCCAAGTAGTAAATTCTTGCTGGGAGACGGATATAAAAAATTTGGCAAAGAAAGGTGAAAAATTCAAACTTTTTCAACTGCTAAAATGAAGTCCCCAGGACGGCTATGCTGCTGCAAATTTGGATGAGTACATTGAATTTTCTGTATTTATTTATTCATTTTCTCATTCCTTTGTTTATTATATTCTTCAATGACTTGTTCATTCATCCAACTCTGAATCGCTTGATTGTAACATCCCCTGCCCCCAAATTTCTGTCGAAATATAAACTAGAGTGTAGCTCCAAAATCTCTGAATGTGCACATTCAGGAATCAATTAAGATGCCACAGCATCCACTTTTTGTTTTCTTCCGTAGAAATCATTTAAAAAATGAATTGCCATGTGTTCATTTGAAGATTAGCACCCATTTCGATCGATTATCTCTTTGAAATTGTGTTACCATTCATACATAATCCTATTTTATTATACATACATACATGCATACATATCATTGATAAAAGTCATCTATGATATCTGCAATCAATTACGCACACTCACGAAGCGCGCACACACACATGAACACACTGAAGATAGCATTCGATCATCAGATATCAATGACTGAATAAAAGTACCTTCACATTTACCGCCCTTATCTCAGCCATTATTTACCACTGATTCGCATAAAAAGAAATCAAGAGAACATACTGAACATAAAATAGGTCTTAAAGATCGCTAAAGAGGAAAGGAATTAACCAAAACGGGACATTAGATTATTCGGAGTCAAGTTCTGTGCAATATGAGTAAAGGGAAAAGAGTCCAAGGACAACTCTTCTCGGGTTCCTTATTTTCCTAGGCAGCATATGATTACATCTTGACGACATATGATATCAACAATGTCGCCTCCAATGTAAACTCATGCTCGGCAAAGAAAACACATTTCACGTTCCCTATTGGCACGTTTCCCAGCCAGACGCACACAAACTGCAAAGAATTCTTCCTCCTGTAAGCACTCACTTCAGCGTAGAGACACACACACACGCGTGTGCAATCATATACATCCCCTATATATATATATGTGTGTATGTGTGTGTGTGTGTGTGTATGTGCATGAGTGTGTCAACAGGAGGGAGAATTCGTTTTCTTACAAAGATGAGTAGATACAGGGTTTATATACAGGAATGAATTAGACGAAAAAACAGAAGAGTCGATATCGCTGTCCCTTTACCATATATACTTTTTTAGTTACATCTTGCTAATATTATGTCATGCCTTAAGATATATTGGCAAATAAAAATTAGAAAAATATGGTATTCTGTAATTGTTTACAGTTATCATGCATGTGTTCGAGTCTTGTCAGAGGTTGCTTCTTAATTCTGACTTCGCTTAACTTACTTTAACGACCAGAGGCATTGGCGTCTCCTGGGGTGGATGTCAAACAGACCCTTTCCTCACCTGAGATGAGGGAGGGTGTTGAATGTTGGAACCTTATTGTCAATAAAAAAATAATCGTGGAGTATAATCAATAGTTTTATGCTACCCCAACTTGATACACTCATATGAAGATATGGTATTTTTATTCGCTGGTAACAGGGTGACCATCAAGATATATTCTGGATATCTTTATGTCCCCCTCCCCTGAAAAGTGGCAACATAGGCCCACTTTTTCCAATCAAGATGGGAAAAAGGGATCTCAATGAACAAGTTACTTCTCTTGCGTATTGTTGGGCAGTGATCATTAAAAAGTCTGAATTTTTAATTTAGATTTGAAAATTGGATCATCTGCTGAAAACCTGGGGGGGGGGACGAAAAGAAAATGATTTTTCTTGACATGATAAAGAGTAAATGTTGAAATTTCCAGCCCTCCCGTCCCACTGATGAGGCCTGTACGTGTGATACATGCATATACACCAAGTCGTTCAGCAAGCCAGACCAATTTGAAAACCGAAGAAACCCATGTTGACAGTTTTGGTGAGAGTTTTTAATGAGATGAAAAAAGATGACTACTCACAAATCAAAAATTATACCCGTACCCCATAAACGGATCACCATAGCCCGCACGTGTACCAGAAGTGATTATTTGAAAAAAAATTTGGAATTATCTAAAAGCAATAGATCTTATACCTAAAATCATCTTTAAAAAAATGGATCTTTTATTTAAAATTATCGAAAAGAAAGAAAAAAAATACCAGCACAAGATTTAGGAATTGTTGGTCCCCAAATGACCGCAGAGATACCCCCAACACTTTTTTTAGATTGTGCGATGTGGTTTACTCATGCATGTATTGAAGGTTGTATCCCCAAAATCTGATCAAGAGGGAAATGACTTATAGATATGGATCAGTACTTCTACCAAGGATCAGAATCTCTGTATTCTGCCTAGGATCAAGGTGTCGCTCCAGGTCGTCTGCCGTGGATCAGAGTGTAGTATGAAGGCTTATCGAAGCTCGGTAATGCTTTGCTAAGAGGTTCAGGACTTGCCCTGCGACCCGGTCTTACTAATGTAGCCCAGAGGAAGGTAGCTTGGTTACAGGAGCTAACGGAACGACGTCAAATTGGGCGTCAAACGGCCTCAAAGGGGTTCCATCTCCTGTTCGGAATCAGTTGTCTTTCTCCTAAACTGGCTGCCTTCATGAGGCTAGAGGGTCCATTCTGCCTTATGATTTTATCTATGGATGGGGCTTTTACCAATATCTGTTGATTTAAGTGCACATGAAAAACAAAATTAGGAATTTTCGGAAAATTCCTAACACGTATCTACAATTTTATGATTCGGAAAATGATAGCTTTTCATCAACCACATCGCATAAAGACATCTGTTTCTACTAGTGTTGACAAAATAAATAAACAGATAAGTTGTTTTCCCAACCAAGTGAAACAAACTTTAAATATATTCACGCACGAGGGGGTCTTATATTCATCTTACGACAGCGACCCTGATTTTAAGGCAGTCGCGTACGCGCGAGCACTCTCCATACAGTGTGGTCTAGAAAGATAATTTGTATTTAACAATACAAAAAGTCACAAATTGACGCATCTTATTTAGGCCAAGACATTTACTTCTGATTTATCAAATCCACCTCATCCTTCACTGCCTTATACAAATATTTACATATCCCTGCAAACCGCCATATGCGATTTTTGTGACGCTACCAACAAGTTGCCGTATTCGATTACAGTTGAATTTTTTCATTACTTTATCCAAGTGGTTCCAAAACTTTGAAAACTCAAGCATCCCTCTCATAAAAAAATATCCTAGCGTGTCCTTTTTTTTTAGCATCTAGGCTTTAGACAGTATATAATGAACTACTGTTATAAACAATGTTCAACCATTAAAAATCATTTCAATTCTTCACGATTTACATGTTTTTCAAATTATATTTAACATATGGTATACTTTCCGATAGCTATAGTGGGGAAATTACTATAGACCCCCCGTGAATTATTTATTGGAACCCCTGAGGTCCACGGACCCCAGTTTCGAAAGTTCTGATTTTAAAATGTATAGCCGTCCTGTCCAATGTGAATTTTGTAGTTTCTTATCTGTTAAGACCGGATGAGAGTAAAATGCAAACGTTGTAAAATTTATTTTTCCGAAGTTATATATATTTTTTTGTAAGTAAACATTACAGCTGGGATGTCAAAGTCAATCAAAGCTCTAAACTAATTTCAAATGAGCTCATACAATATATATATATACTATATTTATACACATTTATAGGTATGTACATTTGGGCAGCTGCTTCAGCGTAGCGATGCCCTTACCACGGAGCTAAATAGCCGTCGGTAATACAAAGGCCTAAATAATTACTTTCACGCTAGATTATCATTTCGTTTATTGTCAGGTTATTCGTCTCTTTTAATGCAACATTTAGGTCTTAAGAAATGGACATTTGTGGTCCGATATAAATATATTTAGAAATGGATATATAATTCAACAGAAATGATTATAAATGCGTTATAGTACTTTGAAACTATCTGAAATGATCTCCCGTTGTTACACAGAGAATGTGTCATTTGGCCTGGACTGCGTAAATAGAATTAACAATTAAAGGTGGCTGTTTAGCTCAATGGTAAGCGCAACGCTACGTTGAAACGACTATCGGTTGGTCGCAGATTCGTTCCCTACAACAGCCCTATTTCCTTTTCAAAACTATAGCCAAAAATTGCATCATTTGTCTAGACATTAGCAGACATGACTTCTGGGGACTTCCATATACCCCTTTGGTCAAAAGCCACTTAGCCTAAAATCTTTGTTTTCGAAAAGATGCGTCCCTATAACAAGTTTCAGTCCCTTGGGTGCAAAATTATGATTTACAACTTGAATTGACCCCGGGTGAGCCCTGGAAACCTTGGAGGACAGCACCATCTGCTCAATTGAATGTGATACAAAATAGTGACTCAAAACTTTGAACATACTGACAGACAAACATGTTTAAATTAATTCAATTCACCATAACTTTCGCTTGAAACTGTAAAATGATTTCAGTTCAGATAACAAAATGGTTTCTCCTTTCTCGGTTGAAAGTTGCATTGCATAAAATGTATCATCAAATATTTAAGTTCCCTACATTCACACTTACAAGTAAACAGTTTAATCTAAAATGCCACCCAACTGCAAATGATGTTTGTTTAGTGTTTACAGTGGGGAAACGAAGTTCATTTTAGACCGCTGCTGCGTGTGGTCGCGTATTTCTTTTTAAATCGTTTAACATTGCTGGAAATGTATTAAATCCGTGGAAAAAAAAAGCATGCATTTGTAGAAAAAAAAGCAAACGATTTTCAGCTTTGGGCGTCGTTAACGAAAAAATATGAAAGTTCAATTTATTTTTATTTAATGGACTTGAATGAAACAAATACCACATCTACTTCGTTATTTCAGGCATTAATTAAGAATAGTGAGAAATGGTTGTCAACTTGAGCTTGCTTTAATTCGTTACGTAGTGACGAGTTTACCTCAGTCGGTAGAATCTCGAAACGCTGTTCAGTCATTCATTCAATTCTTAATATATTGTACTCGTCAAACTCTGTATCAATAGGTTGCATATTTCTATCCGAACATTGGTTGCTATATTGCTTCTAACCTCAGATGTTAGGGATTGATACAAGGGAAAGATTAGCTCTGAATGCCAAATTCCATGGAGTGAACGCTTGATATTAGGAGACTAGTGTTACATAATTTTTTGCTAAACATTGTCTTGTGTCGCGAGAACTGTTCGCTTTCTTTTTCCTTTCTTTTTTCTTCCACTCACTCCTTGTATTTTTTTTTTGAATCCCCAGAACGGATTTAAAAAATTGAATAATATGACGTAGCGTAACGTAAAAAATAAATCGTTTCCCTTTCTTATCTCTCTCTTATTATCCTTTCTCTTATCAAGATAAGAGCTCTCTTCCTTTCGTGAGGAACACCGTCTCTTCAACCTCTCCCTTGGGTCATTTAATTCCTTACAAACAAGTTTTGAATCTGGTCTAAATACGAAATTTCTGCCGTTATTAGAACTGACGATTTACGTCAAAGACTATGCAGTTTGGAAATGACGCTGCCTTTTTTAATTATGTTCTTTTCAAGTTGATATTAGTCTTAGAACCTTTTTCAAAAATATTTTTGCCTGCTAATTGTAAGCATACAGTCTTAGCTGTTATGGGAAGGTTCAACTTGAGCCTTTTCCGGTACAATTATGTCATAAGATCAGATTTCTGGAAATTTTTGTCCGACTAAAGTTGCAAATATAATACAGTAGTGAAATGCAAAGTTGGCTTCAGGCTTAACTACAGCAAATGGAATCGATGAGCCGAGTTCAAATTTTTGCTGAGGTGATTAATGTTCACTTCACTCTGATGTCTTTGAGAAAGGCACAAATCTATCTCCTCTAATAGGTCAGTTCAAGGACCACCCTCTGCAGCTGGTAGCATATAAGCTAATCCGACCTGTCGCAGTTTACTTGATGCGATGGGTAGCGCCAAGTAACAATTCCATTGCCACAAGAAATGCCATGAAGGTCCCAACAAGATAGCCTGATGATCTACTTAGACATTGGATAATTTGGTTTTGATTAAACGATAGCAGTTAAAGGTTAAAATAAAAGAAAGACAGGTAGAATCAATTTTGTTGAGACTGAAACTATTTGCTATCCGAAAGCGTAAACTTAGATGCACGCTGAAATATTACGGGAAATTCTCAGGGCTCTCCATTCTGTTTGGTATATTGGTTGATTTTTTTTTAAACGAAGGGGCATTTTCTCTTTTTTACGTTCTATATCTTTTTTATGTTGATACGATTTGCATGTGAAACCATACAGATTCTTTCTAAGTTTTACGGTTAACATCTGTAATACCGATACAAAACCCCATAAATTTCAAAGTTTTTTTAATGAACTCTTTAGAACATGCATTTTACCTTCCTCTTCGATAAAAGTTTTTCCATCTTTGGCTAATTCTGTTGGCTTACATATGAAATATCAAGCAATCTAAAAGAAGGGAGAAAAAAAATTCAATTTATGTTCTATCGCAAAAATTTACATTCTAAATTGAACCCCGCTAAAAAAAAAATGGCTAGGGTAAGTTTATAAAAAAAGAAAGTTTTTTTTTTCCAGACAAAATAAGATGTAAATGTTTTGAAGTTTCGGTCTTCTAGCTCAAATAATGCAGCCTAAACGCGCAACACATACATGGATAGCCAGTCAGTCGGACCAGCTTGAAAAAACTGGAGAAATTTGTCGATGTTGACTTATACATTAAATATCCAAGATTTTCTTACCTGATGAATCAAATTATTTGATAAAGATGGTATTCGTAGACTTTAAGAGTTAAGTTGAATCTTTTCATATCACCTGGCCCATTGTTGTAAAAGCCAATTTTGGAGAGTAAATAAAAACTAGTTTAATAATTCATCATAGAAATTTCTTTTTCTCCTTAAACTCTTTCTATCCCTCTTCTTTTTCTTTCTTTCTCCTTCCTTCCCCGCGGGCCAGTAGGCTTCCTGCAAACGCCGCTCGCACTCGCTCGCTAATGATAATTAAGTGTTGTCAGCAAAAAAAGTTTGGTCTATTCTCGCAAGGAATCCAGGTGAAGTTCAGCAATATACATAAAATGGCTTACAGTTACTTGACCGACGGACGTTTGACTGAACAGACATTGAGACGAAACATTTAGTCGAATGGACATTTACCCGAGAGGATATTCAGCAGAGTGTCTGAATGGATCAAATTTGTGTTTCCTTTTAATGCATATTCAAAATATAAAACAAACTTTATGGTGCAGAAAGGTTTAGCTAGGGATGAGAATGACCCACCCCGCTGTTATGCAGGTAGAAACTTTATTAAAATCATTTTCGATTTTAAAAATACACTCCGTGACTTATTATCAATAGTCGGAAACAACCAGCATTATTTTCCTCAAATTCAGCTTGACTAGTGGTTGGATGAAGCTTGTTGTCAGAGGTTATAAGGGTACGCCAGTTTAAAAGGTAAGCCAAATACATCTACCAAATCGCTCTCTGTCATATTTCATGATAGTTTCGTACTTTGTGTATCATCATCAATGCCTATTTATTGTCATTGAGTAAGTAATGTTCGACCCTTTGGGTGTTGCTAAAGCTGAATAAAATGTTTTTTCCTTTTAGATTATGTCTGTCAGTCATCTGTTCAGTCATGATACAAAATATCCTTATTCAGTCTGTAAAGAATGCCTAATTCTTGACCTCTGGAAATCCTATTTGAAAAAAAAGAAAAAAATGATTTTTAATGCACGGCACGATGATTGAGTGTTAAAACATTGCTAAAACAAATTTTATGCAAAAATAAAAAATAAAAATTAAAAAAATCGGCACTGAATCATTTCCCTCATCCCACCAAAAATATTTAGTTTGTTTGCACAGAAAATGATTAAAGCAAAGTGGTAGAAGGGGAGGAATGGAGAAGTAGTAAAGTCAGTGGCATCGATAAGAAAACCTGAAAACCTTACCGACGTATACTGGGTTCAAAACATTCGGCGATAAATACAAACGTGATTATTGTTGCATTTTACCTCTGATTGCCAGGGTTTTCTGTATAAATATAAATATCAATACTTTTATAAAGATAAAAGATCTGGGTTATGAAAAGAAAAAAGGTTGGAGTCCACAAGTTCAAAAACTTCACTCGATCGGGTTAGGGTTAATTGAAACATTCAAAATAATTAATGGAATTTCTAAAAATGGTACGCATTGTACAGGAAGTGTATTGGCTTGACAGATTAAAAAAAAAAAAAAATCTATTAAGCAATTAGATTTTTTCCTAACGGAGTAATACATTTTTGGAATAAGTAGCCTAGTCATGTTAAAAATAGTAATAGTATAAGTTTTAAAAATAATTTAGATAAATTTAGAAATTGTGGAAAATGTATGTGCTTACAATGACATTTTTCGAATCTGTCAGATGGGATTTTCAAGAGAGTCTGGTAAGTGAATTGTGTTAAATTGTAGATTTTGTTTGTATTTATGTACATTGGATATATTTTTATGAAATAATAACTGCTACCAACAACAGACCAGTTTAATCACTGTTGTTTAGATTGTTCATGTGTTATCACAGACACGTGCATATATATATATACATATATATATATATATATATATATATATATATAGTTGAAAATTTGAATTTTGCACACGCACCCCTCCTAATAAGTCGGGAAAATATTCTTTTTGTTGTTGTTTTCTCACCCCCCCCCCCCCAATAAGTTTTCAATGAGGGGTTCAATATGCAATGTCAGTATATGCTATATTGGTCACTGGTTTGTGTCTACTTTTTTTAAAAAGTAGTATTTGACATTTTTCCGAGGCCAATGCTCAACAAAAGACGAGAGAAGTAACTTATTCATTGATCACCCCTTTTTCTAACTTTTTAATTGATCACACATATGGGTGGAGGTAATTTATAATTACGAGCGAAAATGGTCAAAGACCCTCATTTTCTTTTATACCTCACTCTCCAGGCAAAGTCTTATCACTGAGGGCAAGGAGGTGGAAAATTGGAACCTTATAGTCAATAGGGTACAATTGTTCTATATAACTAAAAATTTGTATTCTGGTATTAGAAGATTGTATTATCATTCGCTTATGCTATCGTGTAACTGAGGTGCCACTAAGATACATTCCGAATATATCATTCAGAACCCCTTACCTCGGAAATATAAGCTTTTGTCTCCCTCCCATTGGAAATGTGACTCCGAACGCCCATCAATTGGGTGCGAGAATGAAAAAAATTACAAAAACATCGATGACTTTTATTGGCCATCAACAAGTATTCCTCTTCAGAAATTCTTTGATTCAACTAATGATCCTTCAGTGGTTTCGAATCTTTGAACACTCAAGGACCCCTTTTATAAAAGAAATATTCTGGTGGATCCCTATTTCTAGCATTCAGATGTTAGGCAGTAATTAATGAATTACAATAATAAGCAACTTTTGATCTTTAAAAACATCTTTATTCTTTATTTCAAAATGGATTATATTGATTCAAATCTTAATATATAGTAAATGTCTGTGCACAATGATTCTGTTTGTCGATTGTGGGCCGAGTTCATTTATCCTGATTTGAAATTCATGTTATTATTTTGAGTATTCATCTACAGACTCCAAAGCATTATCTGACGGATCCCCGGGCTCCAAAGACCCAAGTTCCCAAACCACAAGAAGATACATTACGAATATATCCTTCAGAACCTCCAACCCCCGAAATATAAACTTTTGCACGCCCAATAATTGGGTACGAGAATAAAAGAAAATCCTCTCATTACAAAAACACCGATGGCTTTTATCTGCCACCAACATTTATTCCTCTTCAGAAATTCTTTGATTCAACTGGGGATCCTAAACGGATGGTTGATATTTTGTTTCCTTTCTCCGGGCATCCGGTTCACAAACATCATTAGGATTTCTATCGGCACTATCCCTAAATCCACGAGTATCTTTGCCGCTACCCCATTTCACTCCTACTTTATTGTCATTTGTGTATAACTGTATATCCCACCCATTGCACAGACAGAGAATTCCTGCAGCTCTCGGCAAACTGACATTTCTTCTGTCTCATCACTCGGAAAACCGCCCCCCATGTATTCAAATATTTTTGCGCTTCATAATGTCAGTGACTTGTGGCAATATATGAAAGCAAGCACACACACACACACACTCACACACACACTATAGGTTCATACATCCCCATCAGTCTTATATCGTCAGTCATTGGACATAGACTTTCCCCAAGGATTCTCCAGACCTCTCTATCATGGGCGTTGCGGAGCTAATACTTTTTGAAATTGTCTAGTTCGTCTCTTTATATTGTATTATGCTGACCCTATTACGCATGTGATCTCTGGAGATCCATGCTGATATACTGTGTTGTCTTGTGATCACTCCATGTGAGGTTGAGCATGATTCTTTCACATGCACACTGTACGCTTCTCAGTTTGTGAGTCTGTCCCTTGGTTAGGTTCCATGTTCCAGCTTCAAAGGTGACTATTGGGAGGATGCATTGGTTGTATAATCTTCTTTTTTGGACTAATAGGATTTTCTTGTTCTTGGAGATTGAGCTTGCTCTGCCGAAGGCTTGCCATCCTAGAATGATTCTTCGCTTGATTTCTTCTTCTTTAGAGGATTTATGAAGTCTCAGAGCCCTTTCAGCTCCAAAAAGGGGTACGACAAGGTGATACCAGCTCACCCAAACTCTACACAGCCTACCTCGAGATGGTCTTCTGAAACCTAGACTGGGAAAACATGTACATTTAGCATCTACTATAACTAGTACTACCCTGACTTTCATGTTCCAAATCTTCGTCAGCTCCCTTGCCAGGTCCTGGTATTTTTCTACCTTTTCACTCTCTTTCCAATTCATCCCGTGATCTGTAAGCACGGCCACGTCTATTATTTGGCAGGCTTTCCTCTTTTTGTCCACGATTTCCAGGCCCAGTCTTCTCGCTTGGATGGGGTGGTCAGTTTGGATGTCAAAGTCCAAGAGTAATAAGTAACTTCCATTCTCCAGGGTTGTCTCTGGTTTTTGTTGGTACCACTTTTCCGCATGGTTGAATCACATTCGTTTTGCTCAGTTCCCAGTGTAGCACTGTTGCTACTCTATCATGTCTGTGTTTATACTCCTCCTGGGCTGTTGGTGTTGCCGCTAGCAGTAGCATATGCCTGTAAAAAATGACGCAGTTGTTTATGTAAGGATCGGCACTAAGAAGCTGAAAGCTGTTTCAAAAGATTATTCATTTTTAACGATTATTCTAGATTTAAGGGTTTTTTCAAGTCTCATCTAAACACAAAATATTTATTTCATCTACTTACACATTTTTCTTTTCTTTGAGTTTTAAACATCCAGCGATTATGACGTATTATCTATTGTTATGTCATAATAGCCTATCTCATTTTAATACAACCCTTCGACTGTTTTCTTAGCTATGTTAATCTTTCCCTGATGGAACAATCCATTATAACTAGAAGGTTATAAAAGGAATCAGACAAAACAGAGATGCATACAAACATACAATAATACAATTAAACATACTAATTTGCATATATGGTTTTTAGATGGATATTCAAGTATTCTAATTTTAAGTGTTTTTTAAAGTCTCAATTCGAGTCAAGCTGTTTTTCTTTTATTTCTTTTATTTTCAAGCGATCAGTGTTTCTGTGATATTAAACCTTTATCGTATTCTTTATCGTTATGACAACAGACTATCCTATTTACAACCCTTCTATTGCTTTATTAGCTCTATTAACGTGAAACAACTGATTACAAGTTTTAGGTTATAACAGGACTCTGGACAGACAGACATCAAACCGAACACACATAATAATTTATATAAATGGCAGTTAGTTACATCATCATCATCATCATCATCATCATCATATTATTATTATTATTATTATTATTATTATTATTATTATTATTATTATTATTATTATTATTATTATTCGCAATCTCATACCAGTTGCCTGGTGGTTACCGCTTGAGTTTGAGTGACTGACAACGAAAGAAAGTTCCACCAGAATCTGAACTGAGGAAGAAGATAGAACGCAAAGCCGGATGCCACAGTGACAAAGAACTACTGGAACAGCGTATGGGGACACCCGAAAAGACACAACGAAGCCCCAGAATGGTTAGATAGCACGAAAAGAGAACCCAAGGACATAGACAATAGAGAACCTATAGTATTGAATAAAACCACATTAAAACACGCTCTCAAAAAATAGCCGACTGGAAAGCACCAGGACCTGATGGGATCAACTGATATTGGTTTAAAAAATTCATCACCCTACAAGACAGGCTCACCCAACAACCCCTAACTTGCTTAAATGGGGGCGAGGTCCCAGAATGGATGAGCAGAAGCAGAACCACCATATCCGAAAGGACCCTGAAAAAGGGCAACAGGCAAGCAATTACGGACCAATTACGTGCTTATCACTCATGTGGAAAATCCTGACCGGATAAATAGTGGAGAATATATATATATCAATGGAAAGAAGAGGACTGTTACCAGACGAACAGAAAAGATGCAGGAGAGGAACCAAGGGGGCGAATGCCTTGCTCTACATCGACCAGATGACCTTAAAAGAAGTAAGAAAAAGGAAGAACATTGCAATGGGATGGATAATCTATAAAAAAAAAGCATATAAATGATTTCACACAGCTGGATACTCAAATGCCTCAGAATGATCAAGATCAGTGAACCAGCGGTGAGATTCATAGCTAACTCTCTGAAAAACTGGAAAGTAGGTTTGATCGCCAAAGGAGAAAACTTAAAAAGAGGAATCCCCTTGGGATTACTATTACTATCTGTTCTAACTATGATACCACTCAACAGAATCCTGAAAAACAGCAATGGATACCAATTCTTAAAAGCAAACAGAAAAGTTAACCACCTAATGTACATGGACGATATAAAAACTATTTGCAAAGAACAGGGGAGAGCTCGAAAAGCTGTTCAACAAAGTGAAGGAATACAGTGGTGTCATTGGGATGGAGTTTGGAATAGAAAAATGTGCAACAATGGTAATGCACAAAGGAAGGCTCACAGCAAACAGCAAGAAGATCAGAGCATTGACTACACAAGACTGATACAAATACTAGGGAGTTCTCGAATGTGACGCAATAAAACAGGAAGAAACGAAGGAGGAAATAATATAACTTGAGAAGATAGTGGACTGTGTCCAGAGTGCCAAAGCCGGTCTAAAAAAGTATGTGCAAGCAAACAGTGAAGATATCATAAAGAGTGTCCGAAGGAGCGTAACGAGCAACAAAAAAATAGAAAATAATGGAACAGTACAGCAAACAAGGGAAGAAAAAATGGGAACAGAAGAAACTATACGGAAAATTTAAGAGACAGATACAGGATGTGGCGGACGAAAGATCATGGACATAACTACGAAAAGTAAACCTGAAGAGAGGAACAGAATCGCTCATCGAGGCAGCCCAAAACAAATGCATCAGAACAAATTATATCAAAACAAAAATTCACAGAATACAGAAAAACAGTAAATGCCGCCTATGTGTTGAAAGAGATGAGACCATAAACCACATGACTAGTGAATGCAGTCAACTAGCTCAGATAGATTATAAACACAGACACGATAGAGTAGCAACAGTGATGCACTGGGAACTCAATAAACGAATGGAACTTAACCATGCGGAAAATTGGTACCAGCGCGAACCGGACACATCCCTGGAGAATGGAAACCACTAATTACTTTGGGATTTTAACATCCAAACCGACCACCCCATCCAAGTGAGAAGACCGGACCTAGTGATCGTGGACAAGAAGAGGAGAACCTGCAAATGATAGACGTGGCCGTGTCTGTTGACCACAGAATAAATAGAAAAGAGAGAAAAGCAGGAAAAATACCAAGACCTAGCAAGAGAATTGAAGGTGTGGAACATGAAAGTCAGGGTAGTACTAGTAATAATAGGTGCAATAAGAACCGTACCAAAGACTCCGAAGGTGAGACTGGAGGAACTGGGGGTAAAAGGGAGGATTTAGTCTTTGCAGACTACAGCACTGTTAGTGACTGCACGAACACTAAGGAAAGTGCTAGAAATATGAGATCTGCGACCCAGCTGTTGGTAGTAGCCTAGCAGAAGAGGAGGAAAAAACAAACAAAATATACCACAAATGGCAGTGGAGGTACAAGGCACAGCGAAGTGAAGGAGAAATGAGTGGAGCAGAGGGCTGAAGACCTTCAGCAATAACCACCGAGCAACCAGTGTGGACCGTAAGATTGTGTAAAGGATGGCTGGGGACCTGAGGAGACTTGCTATCAGTCTCCAGCCGTTACCACCAGGCAACTGGTGTGGATATAGATAATAATGATAATAATTGGTTCCAGTCAAAGCTGACTGTCAGGGTAGAAGACTCTTGCTGCTGCTACCAGGACAGGTGAGATAGTTATGGGAGAGTGGTTTGCCCAAGTAATCACCCATTCTCTTCTCCATCAACAATTTTTTTTGACATCTGGCGAGGAAGCAAACGCATGTCTCCTGTGAGAGTATAAGTACGAAGTGAATACGTAAACTTCGGTTCACTTTTCCGCGCTGTTAACCATTACACCATCTTCTCATTAAGCAATAAAATACTAACGTTGGGGTAATTTGTGCCTTGAAGAAAAATTGCACAATTTAACACTTAGAGATAAAGATAAACTACTCATTTCTAAGTCAGAGATAGGTGTCCAGTACCGAAACAGAACCAGATACACATTAAAGAACTTTCAAAGATTAAAGCACTAAAATGTTATTACAACTAATAAAAAAAACTTTCTTCAACATCAGAATAAGCGTAAAAAATGAAAAAAAAAACAACAAAAAACAAAATATGAATTGAAAAATAAAAAAACTAGCTAGCAAAAAGAATTTAGCGTAAAATAACTTGACCAAAAAATATACTGAAGAACTTTAAAAAAAGATTGAAATAGATTAAAATGCTACATCGTAATAAACTTTTACAACATCAGAACAACCAAAAATAAACAAGAAAAAAATCTTTCAAAAGAAACAAAATGAAAAAATAAAAACACGCTTATAACTGGCTAATAATGTCAGTTAAAGATAGTATAACTTGGAACAAATAATACTTTTTAATTAGATTTTTAATAAAATCATTCATAAACAAAAGGTGTAAAAACCACCCACAAGTAACCGTTAAAAGCTTCCAACCACGCTGTCACACAAAATGTGCATTCTATTTATGTGTCATCTTAATCCAAACAAAATAATAAATAATAAATTTTAGCACATTGCTCAAGAAATGAGACCAGAAATTGAATAACATAAACGAACCATCCTGTTTAAGGATAATTTCTAAATTGACAGGTCTGGTGAGTCACTCAATAGAAATCAACGGACAACCAGCGTCTTTTGACAGCATACCATGTTTGGGGAAATCAATAAGAAAAATTGGAAAAGTAGGTGATCGATTAATAAAATACAATCTCACCAAGACTGGCCCCTCTCCCCCTGAAAAAATTATTTAGGGGCGAATTCCGAAAAATTAGAAATACATTAAGAATTTTATCATCATCATCATCATCATCAGTCATTTAACGTCCTTCGTTGGACATAGACCTTCCCCAGGATCCGCCACATTTCTCTATCATGGGCGTTGCCGGGCCAGTATTTTCTAAATTTGTCTGCTTCATCTCTCCATTCTGTTGGTCTCGGTTTCGCATGTGATGTCCATCGGTTGTCTGCGATTTTTGCAACATGACCTGCCCATTGCCATCTAAGTTTTCTGATGGATTCGATGATGTCTCAGACTCCCGTTTCCTCCTTGATATACTGTGCCGTTTTGTGATCTCTCCAAGTAAGGTTGAGTATGATTCTTTCATGCATGCGTTGTATGCTTCTCAGTTGACGGGTCTGTCTCTTGGTAAGGTTCCATGATTCAGCTCCATAAGTGACTC
The DNA here is from genome assembly GCA_963457665.1 of Thysanoteuthis rhombus. Lineage (NCBI taxonomy): Eukaryota > Metazoa > Mollusca > Cephalopoda > Oegopsida > Thysanoteuthidae > Thysanoteuthis > Thysanoteuthis major. Next base: position 13,918,690 of record OY735200.1, read on the forward strand.
TCGGGGGGATGCATTGGTTGTATACTCTTCTTTTCAGGATTATTGGGATCGTCTTTTTTTTAAGGTTGAGCTTGCTCTTCCAAAGGCTTGCCATCCTGGGGTGATTCTCCGCTTGATTTCTTCCTTCTTTGTGGGTTTCATAGAGATTCGTTGTCCTAGGTAGATGTAGTTGTCTACTTTCCCAAGTTTTGTATTTTCGATTTTAAAAGTTAGGTCCTTATTCTTAATGTGATTGTAGCACGATTTTCATTTTACTAAAGTTCATGAGTGGGCCAACTTTTTTGCTTTCTTCGGTTAGTTCATCTATCATTAGTTGGAGGTCGTGTAGGTTCTCTGCGAAAAGGACGATGTCGTCTGCAAATCTGAGGTTGCTTAAATATTCACCCAGCTCCCTTGGTGCAGCAAGTACGCGTGATACATACATACATACATAGCCAGCTACACCAACTTGTAAACTGAAAGAAACCTATGTTGACAGTTTTGGTTGGCGCTTTTGTAATGTAAACATGAAATATATACGCGTATCTCTATGTATTTATTCGTTACCGAAAGTTAAGAAATTAAAATGAAAATGATTAAAAGGGATATCGTTGTATTTTAAGCGACGATAAACATACTGAAAGAAAACTATTTTCTTTGGGAGACGCAAATTTTATTTGTATTCATATTTTCTAAAAAATTTTGTAAATATACAATGTTTGTAAAGAACAATATTATCAGTTAAAAAACAAATCAATTCTTATAAAAATTTTCCTTTTGTCCTTCCTAAGTCTCCTTGAAACAATGAAACTTAACGGTAAAATTTGATTTCTTGCTTATTTTCAAAATACTTTGGGATAATAAACACGATTTCTTGCAGCATTTTTTGATGGCTGCAAGAAAGATACGAATCATTCCATTAAACCCTAAACTGCAACAGGATAGTGACAGCGTCCAATTCTGTAACAAAAACAGCAGACGACAAAAAGGGAGATAATTAAAGAGAGGTAATTGAAATCCATTGTAGAGATTTTTTTTTTCGTGTAGATTTAGATTTAGGAGGCGTGCAGATGTCAGAAATCGCTATTTTGATAATTTTTAATAAAATAACCAACCATTGTGGAAATCAAGTACGGCAGGCCGGGAGGGTGGATATAACTAAATGCACCTAAATTTATCATGATGGAAAGCATACAAAACATTAGATTAATCAACTGAATTCTAAATAAAATAAAAAATTAGAGACAAGATTAAATTATATTACATATTTGAGACAGGAACATCACTTGGTGCGTTTACTTATATACTTCATTCATACTCTTTTCTTAATCACCAACTTCTCAAAACAGCCCCCCCCCCCAAACAAGAGAACAAAATAAAGCGAAGAAGAATGAAATAATAATTGAATAAATGAATTTAAACAAAACAAATCTTTTTGCTTCTCTGTCTCCTTTAATTCAATTTAATTCCGTTTCTGATATTAGACTTAATTTAATTCAATCCCGTTTCTGATATCTAATTTAATAATTTAATGCTGTTTCTATGCTTTATATAGAATATTTAGGCGTAAGCATCTTATAAGCATTTCCACGGAAACTTTTGCAGACGGCAAATATTTCGTTTTTTTTAGAATTACACTTTTTCACTGGAAACCTATCGAAACTTCCACACTGCAATATTTTTTTATTATTATATTTATAAAAACAACAATGTCCAGATTCAATTATGAAAGATTATTCACCTAAAAAGTCAAATCAGAGAATCCTGGATCAATTTTGGTAAAATACGAACCGGTTAATCCAAGGCAACAAAATTGTTGAGGCACTTTGTGATCCCCCATCCCATACATGGAAAACTGGATGACTTAATCTCTGAATGTAGAATTGAATTGGATTATCATTTTTTATTGCTACGACTCGGTTGTTGTTATTGTGAATGCACTTGGGGTCAGTTAAAATAAAATACTAACTCGGTACCACAGTCAATAATTGAACAACAGTAGCGTCAAAATTTGAAGTCATGTAAAAAAATTGAATCGAAGAATAAATATGGTCAGAATAAATTCTATTTATGTCATCACTAACGTTTTCCATTGGAAAACACCTGAAATACAGTAAAAAAAAAAAAAACATCTGGAAAAATCTTGATTCTGGAGATTATAAGTGTTTAAAATAAACCCGTCAGAATAAGGCCCCCAAATGTTCAAAAACGCTTAAAAAACAACAACAACAACAACAACAACAAAAAACGAAAACAAAAAACATTTTCAGAAAGGGTCTAGTGTAGTACTGATGATATTTTCAAGTTTGTAGACCAAACGGTATGGCCAGAAGTGTGGAATACAGAAACGCACAAACATACGTACATATAAAAAGATATAAACCTTCGCCATCTTTGATAGCTACGGTGGTTCAACAAAGCAGATACCAAACCCAATTGAAGATATCTTTTCAGGGTGATTTTTTCCAAATTTTCTTTTTATTGCTATTTGGATTCTTAAGGCTACCTTTCGGAAGTGGTAACTTTGATTTGGGGAAAACATTACCTGAACTTCATTACGGAAGGATGGAAAGCATAAAAAATAGTTTTTCAATGGAGACTTCTGCACACATGAAATATTTTAAAAAATTTCAGTTTATCACTGAAAGCCTTTGAAAACTTATGCAGATACACGATATTTTTTCATTACGTGTAATTATACTTATTGTAACAACAATGTCTAGATTCAATTATGATAGATTATTCAGTTAATGTATAAAATGTGAGGAGTGGAATCCTGGATCATTTGGTTAAACTTGGACTGGTGAAGCCAGAGCAACGTGCCGGTAATTCAAAAACAAAATTGTTCAGACACCTTGTGAGAATCACCCCATACAAGCAAAGCATGCAAACAAATTGATAAACTACCTGGAAGAGACGTCAAATCGCACAGATTTTGAATGTTGGGGTGGAGCCATACGCTGAAACAGTATGGCCACTTAGCTAAGGATGGGATTTCAGCAACTGGAATCGCCCCCCCCCCGCCTAATTCAGAATCTGCCTCTACCTGGTTCAACGTTTAATACGAATTATTGTGCGTTAGTTTGAATGTCATTCACTTAAATTATTTTCTTAATTACCATATTATATATCAATCAGAATGACTTTTCTCGTGTTTTAGATACACGGGAAACATTGTGATGCACAAAGGAACACAGCTGCTTGCAATGCAAAGACGGCAGTGGCTGTTTAGCTCAATGCTTAGAACATCGCTGCGTTGAAGCGGTTATCCTATCGGTGGCAGGTATGATTCCTGCAGCAGCCCCATTTTCTTCAATTGTTTATTCTATTCACGTTGTCTACAACATGATATATTAACTGTATGACGACGATAGATCATCTCAGATGAGTTTCCGTATAATATAATGCAATTTATATATCATACTATCATATGTCCATTTCTTAATAGATAATGGTAGCATTGAAAGGAACGAAAAGACCGAGAATAATCGAGATGAGAATTTGGTGCGAAAGCGGTTATTTAGGCCTTTGCATTACCGACGATTGTTTAGCTCAATGGTAAGAGCATCTCTACATTAAAGCGGCTACTCTATCCGTGGCAGGTTCGATTCTTGCAGCAACCCCATTTTCTTCAATTGTTTATTTTATCTACATTGTCTATAGTAAGTGACATATTAACTGTATATCGACGGGTGATCAACTCAGATAAGTTTCAATATGATATGACGCAATTCATAATTCAAATATGTCGATTTCTTATACACACACACACACACATATATATATATATATATGTATATATACACACACACATATATATACACACACACATATATATGTATGTATAAATACACATATATATATACACACACATATATATATATGTATATATATATATACACACACACATATATATATGTATATATATACACATACATACACACACACACATACATATATATACACACGCACACACACATATATATATATTGCATACGTCACAAGATAAAAATTCAGTAATTCTATCTGCTCTATAAATTAGTAGCCCACATATTCAGTCACAAAATGCTGACGGTGAACATTTGTCTGAGACATTTCCTCAATAATTTAATTCTAATCTAAAGAGCTCTCTAATTGAATAAGTCACATTTGTATGTTCTGAAAACAGGCCTTTCGACTAGATTTACTTGGTCAAAAAATCAACTTCACTCTAGGGCGTTTAGAATCACAGATTAACTTGAGAACTAAGAATAACTTGGCATTGCATATTGGAACAATATCTGAAGACACTTTTACATATATGTATGCGAATACAAAAATTCTATCCATAGGTACATGTGAATTAACCTGCCAAAAAATGGTCGTGGGAGCGAACCTATTGTATATAAAGTAAGTAGTAAGCACTCGTATGTACAATCACTGTTATTACATACACAGATTTATAGGCATTACGCTAACAAAACATTGACAGTTAAATGAAAGGTTCGTGAGAAAATAAGATGTTTTGAAGTTGATCAACAAATAAGGTACGATAAATAAAAGCTTATCTCGATATAACCATAAAACAGAAAGATAACAATTGTATTAATGCTTATATCATATTGTTTTAACTTTCCAATTGCCTTCAATTCCGAAGAAATAGGATTCAATTTGTTATCCGTTTAATAACAAAGGCTTCAAAGACATATGAACATAGATCAAAGTTGAACAATAACATAATGACTAGTCTGGTTAGTCGCCCAATAGGAACCTTCATGTAAGAACGCTTTTTGGTAGTATGTTCTGTTGGGGGTGATCAATTAAAATTGGAAAAGGGGGTGATCAATGAATAAGTTTTATTGGATAAGTTTTTGTTGGATCACTGAAAAGTCCGAATTTTCGGAAAAACAAGCGTATACTTGCCGGACACAAACTAAGGAACCAATTTAACATTAACTTACAATGTAAATTCATCCCTACTTAAACTCATTTGGGGTAATTCAAAAAACCCAAAACGTTTGTTCTAGACGTAAAAAAGTGTCTCAGCTTATACACACGACACATTGATGGCTACTCTTATAATCACTTAAAAACTGAATGGACAAGGCTCAATATAATAAAGAAAGTTGAAAAGAATACGTTACTCATGTTCTACACAGTAATTTTGTCCCAATATTGTTAATACCGAAAGTGCGTTCGATTGACATATTGTTCTATTGAAATAGGGTTTTACAAATGGTTACATAAGTGATATTTTCAATTTTCAATTCAGAATTTCAGGGATAAAAAAAATCACTAATAACACAATAAACCGCTATATTATTACATTTTATCATTTAAAGATCACGGTCAACGTGATGAAAATAAAGAAAAAAATTAAAAGCTCCAAGTTTAAAAAAATGTGAAAACAGAATATTTCCCCGAGATCCCCATCAGTCAGCTTAATTCTTTGTTAATAGCAATGTAGTAATATATTATGTACGCGGGAAAGGAGTTATTATTTTATTATAATATATTATGAAACATTATTATTTCAACCATTATTGTTCAGGTTGCCATCACTCTTGTTGCCATTTTGTTACTATGGCACTATTGCTTCCTTTCGAAAGACCATGAACTTCTTTCAAGTTAGATATCTCAAATTTTTGATTTATGGTATCTTACGATCTTTTCCGTATTAAGACATCATCAGAAAATATAATTCATTTTTTTTTTCAAATTTCACCTCTTATCGATTTTATTTCGGTTTTTTATTTCATACATTTTTCTGAAGATCGAAAGATCACATCATCATAACAGATCACCTAAATTCAATAATTAAGCAGCTGACTTTTGCACCATCGTTTAAAACGTCTTTATTTTCGTATTTTGATTGATATGTACCCGTTGGACAACGTCATTTTGCACAAAGCTACATTCGCAGAACACTTAGTGTGAAAGATACTCACCCTCAGAGGTTTATTTAGGACAGAACAGATGGGCCAGTTGATATGGGTTTACGATTTTGATTGAGGATTACCCCTATCCATAATAGAGATAAATGCCATAGTATTTACTGCTTTTTATTACAGTACTGTACTCTATTGTCTCATATACATTTTGAATAAAATTGTTTGCCATTTTCAATTTCTTTTACAATAATTTTGTTTTGTAGAGCTGCTTTTTGGTATTAAAACGACCATAACGTACAAATACGTCATATGGTACAACGGAAAGTGACGCACATTAGCGTCATTCTAAATAGTTTGATAAATTTAACTTTGATTTTGATTTTATTCCTACTGATGCTTTTCTAAAGGGCATTAATGGGAAGTGAACGCTGGTCATCTCAGTTGGAGTTTGAACCCAGCTCACCGAATCTATTTTCTGTACTGCAAACCGTTTGGCCATGGTAACCTCCACTAATACTGATTTTTTAAATAAATAAATGTTTACATACAATACTTGAACACTTACAATTTACAATACGTTTACCTTTATCAACAAAGTAGGGAAGACCTATATGTATGCGGTCGCGTCTGTTTGTTCCTTTATCTACATGATATTTCCGAAAGTACTGAGTGATTCCCAAAGAAATTTTATGGAAGGGTGAGAAATGGAGAAAGGAAGAGTTGGTGGAGTTATTTTCTGATCAAGACATGTTTTACAGTTTTTCTTCTATCATATTTATATATAAGCTCATGACTGTCCACACAATATCTCTGATAGTTATCAATCAATTTCTATAAAATTCAGTGGAGGGATGGAAATAGGATACAGAAGAAATTATTAAATTTTGGAATGGGTCCATGCATAACTATCCTTCTTCGTAGTTGCATGTTGAAACCTAATAGTATTACCAAATTTTCATGTTTGTCCTCACGATATTTCCAAATGTTCCCGATGAATTTCAATGATATTACGTGGAAGTGTAGACAGTAGTCTATGGAAGAACTGATTGAATTTTGGGGCGGATCAATGAACAATTACAACTCCTAGCGATGGTAGTGGTATGCGCTCTCTGAGTGATTTCTAGATAACATATAATACAGTTTGAAACGGTGGGTATAAAGTATTTCTCACAGGAACATTTTATCCCCTTCCTTTCCGCAGGGGAGGGCCTCGTCTTAGGAATGGCGGACCAAGAAAATCACACTGTTCATTATTACTGCAGATTTTAGTCTTACCTCTTATCGATTTTTTTCATTTTTACGATTGAATATATTGTTAAAAAAATTCACATTATCATTAAAAATCATCTACAATCATATTGTTTATAGAAATATTTGTTCACATACAAGACATGGATACTTTAAATCGGGTCACTTCCAGTTTATATCATCATCATCATCATCATCAGTCTTTCAGCGTCCGTCTTTGGACATTGACCTTTCCCAGGATTCGCTACGATTCTCTATCGTGGGCTTCGTAGAGCCAGTATTTCCTGAATTTGTCGAGTTCATCTCTCTATCTGGTGTTCTGTCGGCCTTGGTATCTTATGTGATCTCTGGGGATCCATGCTGTGAGACGTGATGTCCAACGATTGTCTTTCATTCTTGCAACATGGCCTGCCCATTGCCATTTGAGTTTGGTGTCGCGTAAAAAGATTTTTACAGTCTGGCTGGAAATAGAAATCATTTGCGGGTAGTGACCTTTGGTGACCGCAGAGGTCAGTGTCATCTTTCCCATGTTCATCTTCGAATCAGGTTACCCTTATAAACTAATTTTCAGTCCCAAGAATCCAGCCGTTTGGCCGAGTATAAGATTCATACAACCAACCAAGCAAACAATCGGTGGCGTTATGTTAATAGATATTTCTCTTTGTGTGGTTCAAACTTCAGTAATAAAATATTGTTGAAGTAGGTTCAAATAAAAAAAAACACGCTCCCCGCTGCTTCAAGTGCTCCATTGATTGATGAGTCAATGTCAACAAACCGATTGTGTCAGTAGTGCCTGCAAAATCAATGAGGCGTTACGACCGTAGTAATAAAGACGGATATATTGCTGTTAGTATAGGTGTTAGAATTGGTAGCCCTAATCACTGTCGGCATAGTAACCACTGCAGTGGTAGCTGTTCTCCGTCAAAATTGGTGCATTTAATTCATGCTTTTCACAAACATGAAGGTCGTTAGTTGACAACATGTATTTAACGCAATTAGATACTCTCAGGTTAGCAAGAGGGCACAGACAGTCTCGGCTACAACCAAGAAGTCTAACGACGTAATGTATGCGCGTGAAAATGCTCGTGCGTTTTTGTATAGTTGTGTAAGTATGTGACTGATGAATGTTAACATGTATACATATGCTTAGTACACGCAAGTATACAATATATATATATATATATATATATATATATATATTATCAAATTATTCCAAGACAGGAAAACGTCAGGTACCATGCTTGCCTTTCTCAGAGCATTGAGAGATACTTGTTGGTACCTATCTTCTCTCCAAATAACATGCAACGGGATGTACTTGGTACATAGCACTATCATGTTCTTCTTGACCTGACCTAGGAGAGGTGGCTTCATGCATCTCCTAAGAGCATTAATACGAATCACTCCATGGATTCCATTATTCGTGCTGTTAACTATAAACCTACCTTCACTTCACCTTTGTTTGTGCGTGTGTGTTGCTACATAGAGGAATTTGCCCACGAAAAAAATGTCTACCATCACCTAGTTTCCATCGTCTCTTTGGGAGTAGTCCCAAAAGCGTAGTAGCAAAATTCTGTTGCACATTTAGTTGGTGCACGTTTTTCAAATTCCCCGAACTTTTCGATAACAACTTAAATATATCTGTGTGCGATAATAATAATAATATACCGGCCTGAGCAATGGAGTTTAAAGTTGATGTGTGATTTGCCCTGGGCTGTCCTCACGGGGTTGTATCCTTTGTCCACCGTGATGGCATGGATAGGAACAGGGTCGCAGGGTCGTAGGTTTGACGGGAGTGTCCTTTTCTTGGCAGATGCAAGCTAGCTATCGAGGTCTGCCGCCCCTTTGTGGGAAAGCTCCAGCAGTTTGGCTGACAATGGATAGTTAAACCACTGTATGTATATATATGATTGGAATAATTTACTGTTAAATCCGGGAAGTGCTTGGTGAACAATTATATAGCATGTTGGTTGTAATAATCCCCCCAATCATCAGTGGCAGTGCTCAATGACTTTTTATGGTAAAAATTGAGTTTAAGGGTTTTATCTGAGCAAATGTCATCATCATCAGTCTTTTAACGTCCGTCGTTGGACATAGACCTTCCCCAGGATCTCTATCATAGGCATCGTGGAGCCAGTATTTTCTGAATTTGTCCAGTTTATCTCTCCATTTTGTATTCTGTCGGCCTCGATTTCACATGTGGTCCTTCAGGATCCATGTTGTGAGTCGTGATGTTCATCGGTTGTCTTTTATTCTCGCAACATGGCCAGCCCATTGCCATTTGAGTTTCCTAATGGATTCTATGATGTCTCGGACCCCCGTTTTCTTTCTGATATATTGTGCTGTTTTGTGATCTCTCCATGTGAGTTTGAGCATGATTATTTCATGTGCATGCTACATGCTTCTCAGTTTGTAGATCTGTCTCTTGATTAAGTTCTATGTTTCAGCTCCATAGGTGACTCTTGGCAGGATGCATTAGTTGTATACACTTCTTTTTAGGATTATTTGGATCGTCTCGTTTTTGAAGGTTGAGCTTGCTTTGCCGAAAGCTTGCCATCCCAAAGTGATTCTCCGCTTGTTCTTAATGGAAGACAAAAAAACTGTGGGGGAAAAAACCCGAATCGGTATTTCGATGCATGTCTAACGCATCTCACCCGGGGAATGAATTGATCTGTCCCCTCTTCATTCAGGCTTTCTACTTCTCCTCCCCCTTTTCATTTCCAAATACGTGTGCGCACGCGCGTATGTGAGCGTGCGTTTCACTTTTTATTCATCCCTTTTCATTCAGTCTTTCTACCTCTCCTCATTCTCCCTTCGAAACATGCGTAAACGCGCGTGCGCTAATCTTCATTGCTTTCCTAGTATCCGGTTTAGGACACGACAAAACAATTTAGAATCAGCTCGATCATTTACAAAGAAAAAAAATGAAGTAAATTGCTGCTGTAGAACTCCTTTGAGTAGACAGAAGAATGCTTTGCTTACTCACACTTAACTAAGTGTTTGTAGACACTGGCTTTATGTGGAGTCGATCGGAGGAACCAGTCAACTCGCTAGCAGTGACCCCGACCCCGACTTGTCATTTGACCTTTTGACAGATACCGTTCGGCACCAAACAATTGCCGAAGTTTTTCTCTATTGTATCGAAGGAGAAAGAAAAACTAAAGATTCTTCGTGCAGTTCTGTGTTTTGTCTTGGTAAGTTGAAGTTAACTGGCGAGAAACTTATTGTTACTAATTCTCTTGATTTTTTATTTGTTTGAGGTCTAGCGGAGTTAAACACATAATGTGAAAGTCTCCAACCGCGACAAGGCCTTTGATCGGTTGGCAATTAATTTAAAAGTTAATTAGCAAAAAAATGTTGAAAACTGTTCCAAAAGAAGCAATGTCCTTATTCTCAGGACGTTTACAAGTTATTTCTAACAACAGGTAATTACAAATGATTCAAATAATTTGTTTCTGTATTCGTTTTTTTATCAGAGACCGTCAACCAATACTGTCATCAAGACTGTCAGTATAGGTTTCTTCAGTTTTTGATTTGAGCTAGCTGATGGGTTATGCATGAATGAATCCGGTCGCATATTAAGCATACGTATACATCTACATTCATTAGTCACATACTTACATACACAAACATACATAAACGCTCGAGTATTTTCGCGCGCATACGTTGCATCGCCAAACCCCTTCTAATAAATAGATACATTTGTACAAACAATATTTCCATAATTTTTAATTTATTATGTACACACTTTTTGACACCAAATCGTCAGAGCATCAACTCCTTATAATCTAGTTAAAGCACAGAAAACAAGTGCGTGTATATATAGGCTTCAATTACTCCGTGGAATAACCTGGAGATAAGCGCATCGCAGAAGAACAATTACAGAAGGGTTCGGTTGTTATAAGGCTCTGCGTTCATATTCAAAAGGTCAATGGCTTTTTTATTTGAATTCATATCGCCGGCTTTTAAGTTCAGTGTCACGTCATATATATAGAATTCATATTATAATTATTTGCTTATTCTTTTCATTTTCTTATAAATAATCGTAATTAGCAGTTAATAGACCTGGAGTTATCTTCCCAGTGCAGGCATTTTGTCAATTTGTATTTAATCATATTAATTACTTGAAAACCAGTGGCCCAACTGGATTGTTTTATTCTACGTTAGAGCATTTTAATGGTATTGCGTAACGATGTGCCGATTTTTCTGGGTTACATTAACAAACCTATAAATCCCAGAACAATCATACAGAGGTTAAACCTTTATGATATTTATGAAGAATTTGTGCGCATATTTTATCCGGAGTAAGAGCAGAGAGGAAATAAGATTGTTCTGAATTAATCACAGCATTTTCTTTTTCGTCACAAGAAAAAAATCCCAACTTTTTTTCAGTGTTTTTCTCTAGACGTGTTCTTAACATGACCATAACCACGTTAGAGGCAACTTAGTATTCGTCATACCTATCTTCATCAATCTACATAGAAACTAAATCGTAGACCGTTACTAATGAACAAAACTACTCTTACATAAGTTCACTTTTTATGCTTGCAAAAGGTCCTATACTGACAGAATGGGCATCCACTTTGGGGGGGGGGGGGCAAACAGAGCATACACACACGCTGGATAAGGCCTTCCCTCCAAGTGCGAGGAGGTTTGAATGTTGGAACTTTATATTTAATAAAAAACCCAAATTGATGTCCCCATATAAAATAACCATATTATTATTCGCTGGTACTCGCCCCATCGTGTAACCGCCGGGCTCGGGTCATGCGTCTCCAACAACAATAAAGTGCACTATTTGACATCCAGATCATTCAGTGGGTCGTACTTGCTCACACCACAAATGACGGTGAGTGCAGGAACTCGTGTCTATCCTGTAACAGGGTAGCGACCAAAATATATTCCGAATATACTCCTTTACTCCACCTCCTGTAGATATATACACCCCCTAGAAAAGTGGCAGCAGACGCTCATGAGATATCGTTGTTCAATCGCAATACAGAATAATAAAGAGTGGTTAAATGTTTGAATGATGTAGGAGTAAGCGCACGGGGTGGGAAAGTCCAATAACATTGTTTGACCAGACCTTTTTCTTTCTAAAAAATGAATGACTTGATGCTATAATACTGGTTGAGAACTTTACCATTTTTTAAAATTCTCATCGATTTTGTTTAAACCGCAATTAAAAACCGATATTTTGATTCAACTGCAATACTTTTTGCTTACTGAAACTCAAAACAAAAATTCAAGCAGAACAGTTACCCGCCATCATAGTCAATAATTGAACCAACGTAGCATCAAAATTTGAAGTCAAGTAAAAAAAAATCAATGGGAGAATATATTATCAGAATAAAATCTATATTTATGACATCACTGGCATTTTCCACTGGAAAAAATTTTAAATGGTATTAAAAAAACAAACATCTAGATCCTGGAGAATCGATTTGTTATAAATGAATTATACTTATCAATTAAGGTCCCCAAATGGTCAAAACTGTCTTTTATCTAAAAGTGAAAAGAGCGTTTTTTAGAAGGGGTATACTGGAGTATTGATGCTAATTTTCAAGTCCGTAGAAAAAAAAACTATATAACCAGGAGCACCAGACACTCAAAAACGCATGCACATATAAAAAGGATAGAACCCTTCATTGCTTTTAGTGGCAATACTAATTCAATGGTTTATATTGAGTAACTTTGAATTCATAAAAAAGGTTCTTCGCAATCAATAATATTTTTTATTTCCTAAAATCCAAATAAAAAGTGCACAAATAAATTCTTTCCTATACGTACATTTCCAAGCAACATCAATCGAAAAACTAATTTAATCAATAGTGTCACATGGAAGTCGCTGTCAAAAATCCCCCGGTGAGAAAACAAAGCATTGAAACTGAAAAAAGTTCAAAGCGTCCTCAAGAAAGAAAGGGAAGAGAGAGTAGGTGAAAAAGGAGGAATATTTCTTCTTTTTTTTTTTTTTTTTTTTTTTTTTTTTTTTGGTCACACTTCGTCATATGTCTGTTTTAAAAACGATTCTCGGAATGAAAAAAAAAAGTAAAGCACAAGAAAGAAAACAGACTCTACAGTGATTATAACTAACTTGGTATGTTTATAACTTTTTCATTTCCCAATAAATTATTAGCATTTCGGACAATATTTTTGGTTTTATTTTTGATACAATGATTATATTCATTTTTGTCTCGGCTTTACTGGCAATTTACTTGCAAAAAGCAATTGAAAACAAATAGTTCTATTACAGAAACAAGTACGGCAAACTGCTGTCAAAAGTTGTGGAATATAGGCAATGTCGCAGATTTTGAACTGGGTCTGCTCTTTTTTCTTATTCCCTTTTCAAATAAAAGTATCCCTGTGTCCGTTTTTAAGACATATCTACGTTTTAATGTTGTCAAAATCGGTAATTATCAAGTATTAATAATATTTAACCATTGCAGAGAAGAATACTGAATTTCAAACTTGTATTTATTTCTTATCAAAACAAACCTAGATCGTGTTGAGGGGGGAAAGTCACGTGAAAGGCGTGGTTTTGTTATGTAGGACTTGGGAAAGAGGTATTTCCTGTTAAATTAAGTAATGTTAAGAGTCACAAACAACGACAGGAAAGTCAGTTTAGACAGCAGCCTAACTTCTTGTAAAAGGAAAAAAAAAGTCTCAATTAAACCACTGCCAACTCATTATCCAAATACAGGTACCCCCCTTTTTCGAAAGTTCGCTTTACGCCACTTCTTTTTTGAGAAATTAAGACGAAAATGGTGTGCAGCGAGCCGTCTTAGAAGCAGGACGTACATCCTCCCTCTCCCCCTCTTTCTCTCCCTCTCTGTTGTACACCCACTCCAGTACCGCCCACCAGCCCAACCCAAGACAACCTAGCCTAACATACCATCATTACCATTTTAAAGCCTGAGAACTCTCAAAAAAAATTCAAACTTAACATTGGTATTTTTGTTATTGTAATCATATTGGTGAGGATTGGCGTAGTTGGTAACGACACAGACAATGGAATTGGTGACCCGAGCTGGAACTCTGGTCGGGGCCGTTAATGCTCAGTTCGCATTGATGCCTTGCTGTAGCACGGCAGATTGGACTCGACTTTCTAGCCTTGGGAAGGCAACCAGTCTAATAGGACAACTTTGATTCAAAACCAGTAAGTGGGGCCCCCGATTCGACTTGGTTTCAGACAGCTCCTGTAACTTGACTGATGATAGACGTATCGCTCTCAGGATTACACCAACAAAGTAGAGAGGGGAATTCTGATGATTGGGCATCTTAGAATCTCCATACGCTTCGCCCAGGCGTCTTTGAGGTGGCGTCCCATTGTCTGTAGAGACATAACAAGAGCCATTCGTTTAATATTACTCGCTAATGTTCAAGGAGATCATTTTATACCAAACAGTTGTTTTTATTCTAGTTCTCACCATTCTTTTCTTCTGTCACCAAAAAACGTTACTTTTGCCAGAAAGTAGTATCTTAAATTCTTCTTTTTGAAATTAATGGTATCGGTATTATTCACGCCCTGACACACCTATCTTCCTTTCTCTAGTTTTCTATCTTAGAAAGACAAGTTGTTTTTCTTTATACGTTGCCTTTTTTTTTATAGATCTTATTTCAAATCTCTTCTTTCTTCTTTTTTTCTCTTCACTTTCTTAACGTTTTCTTATTTTCTTTCTTTCTTTGTTCATACACTTTCCTTTTTCTTTCCTTCCTACAATTTCGTCTCTTTCTTTTTTTCACGTTTTTATTTTCATCTCCATTTTTAAAAAATTCATTTTTCTTTTTTCTTTTTTTTCTTTTTTTTTTCAACACCCTCTGTTTCTTTTCATCCTCTTACCATCTTTCTTCCTTTTCTTCTTCTATTCTCTCGTCTTAATATTATGTTATTTTATTAAACTTTAAATATTTAAGAATGGAAGTACAATAAATCTGTCACAGAACGGCAATAGAGTTTAATACCGAGCAGATTTCGGTCAGAAAACATTGAAACTGCTTTGTCTTGTCGATCTTCTGATAGTATAAAGGTAAAAGGAAGTAGTTTATCTGAATTAGTTGGGCAAACGAGGTTGATTGTTTAACTATGTACTAATCACGCATTGTACTCTATGACTAAAATTACGTACAACAAGACGGTGAATTAAAGGAAACAAAAGACCGTCTAAAAAAATCACAGTAAGAAGAAGAGCCTTCGTTTAGAAAAATCTGACTGCAGTGCTGAGGATTTTCGCAGTTTTGGGTTTCGCTGCTTTGGACTCAACAAAGTGACCACAGAATTCGGTGACGGCCTTGAGCTAAATATTGTATGCAAGATTCGGCTGTGTGCGGTGTGCCGCCGGCGGCTAGTGGCGAGGCGCCGCAGAGAAGATGATTTTCAAATAACACATCAAATAGACCGAGAATTACATACTAGAACGATAATCAGAAGTACACAGATGTAGAAGGGAAAGATCATATTTTGATGTAATTAATATGCCACGTTGTATCGGAGCAGACGCAGAAATGTCATTTACTTAATTCTCATTATTTTCCTTCAGTATTTCTGCTACTGTTTGCTTTTTTAAATTAAAACAGAAAAAAACTGTTGTCCACCGATCGCAATGGCTACGTGAAACTGATCAGTGGCGACCAAATTGTAAATCCGTCTGTCTGTTATTCTCTTTCTCTCCATCTATCTATCTATCTATCCTCTCTCCCTCTCTCTCTCTCTCTCTCTCTCTCTCTCTATATATATATATATATATATATATATATATATATATATATATATATGTGTGTGTGTGTGTGTAAGAGAGCGAGAGCGAGAGCTTTCCTTATTATTGCTATTACTCAACTGATGCAGGTGGAAATGCTATGATAACCCAATAACCCGAATCACGTCCTACGGGAGACAAATTCAAGTCATCTTCCGTCCTCCGATATATTTCTGGTGAGTGAATAACTCAGAATGCACAAAAGAATACTTTCAACAAGTAAAAGATCTCTAACCAGTGTAGCCTTTTTTTCCAAACGGCGAACGAAAAAGTGAATAAAATAAACCAGCAAACCATCCAGGCTAAAGTTCAAACATAGTTTCAAGGCCTTATGAACTGATACAAAAATAACAAGGAAGGTGTTTACCACCTGTTTGTTAGAGCCAGTTTCTTGTCCGGAGATTGATCCCAATGGCTACGCTCATTGATATCCAGTGCTTTCATACTTCGGATAAATCTTTCGAAAAATACGCTTGTCAGAATTTGCGTACGAGGCAATTTGTTCAACAATCACATTTTGTAATAATTCTCTCGAATCTATGAAAAAAGCACTCACAACATTGCGACTGAATTAACGACAGAATTAACAATGAAACTGTATATAGTAATGGGTGAGGTAATCAACATTCAAAGGGTTTTCCAGGCTATTGACCTCCTTGTTGTTTGTGTCGTTCGCACGACCTTCCGGTTGATCCATTCTTCGGCATACTATTCGAAAGTGAAATTTTTCTCCAATGGTATACACTGAGTGCATGTTAGACAAGTGCAGAGTTCAACCCGATGAGGCCTCCGCTACTCATCAGGGGACAAAGTATGGAAATCCAGGCCGAACAAGGAAAGGAAAAGATATCACCCCAATTCAAGGTCATGGACATTGCTTCCATTTGAGAAAAAAAATTCTGTTTGCCACCATCACAATCGTATAGTACACTTGAAGAAGGCCGTAAAATTGATCGATCGAAACGTTGTGTAAACAACACACACAGAAAAAAAAACAAGCAGGGATTCAATCACCCGAAAAATTCTTTGAGAAAATGTAAAATACTAGCTGAATACCCGTCCCACGGATGAATTATTCGACTAGTGTGTGGGACACAGACACACATACATACACACATACACACACACACACACACACACACACACACATATATATATATATATATATATCAAACAGAAAGTGAGTGTACAGGTTTGCCTTATAGCTACGTTGTAAATTGGGCCTCCATCTAAAACGTTTACGAATGCTTTTTTTTTTCTCTCAAAGCTTTTTGATTTAATTTTAATTGAGGAAAATTCTCCTTCACTTCACACACTTCAAAAAATTATATATAAACATATAAAATAAGAAGATATTTATATGGGCGGAAAGTAGGTTCCACTTTTGCATTATAGTTATATTGTAAATAGACCCCATCCCCCACAGAACATATTTTTCACAAAACTTTTTGTTTTAACCCCCTCCTCCAATGAGTTGCCAAATTTGGTTGACTCATGTTTAGGTACTTTATATATATATACGTGTACTTTTTATGTCACTTATTTATCGTGACATACAAACATAAATCTCTCTCCTCTCTCTTTCACACACACACACAAACATATATATATATATGTGTGTATATATATGATTTAATCCATTTTGCTATTGCACTGGTGAAATCATAGTCTAAAATTTTGCATTACTACTTTGTTATTAACACAGATTTTAGTTGGAAGGAAATTGAAAAGTTATAATTAAGGAATAGTATTATAACTTGAAGGAAAATTCCATAGTTTAAAAAATGACTTGGAAAAAAAAGATCATTTGTTTTAAGACACTTCATCCATACCTTCTCATCTCATCTCTCTCTCTCTCTCTCCCAACTTTCTCTCCTTGTATACATTATGTTCTACGATATGATTGTTTCTTCTTTTTTCACCTTTTCTTGCCTCTTCCTTTTCACTATAATTCTTCTTTACTGTTTATTTTATACCTCTTCCGTTTCTCCTTCTTTTTATTCTGCTTTCAGTGTACATTGTTTTCTAAACCTTCCCTCTCTTTTTTCACCTTCTCGATCATTCACTACAGATTAAAGATACTTTTGAATTCAGCGTTTTACTTTTTTACAAAATAATCTCTTGCCTTTCGCCGGCCCATTTTTTTTTTAGTGGGTTTGAGGTTGCCATGCTGGTGGAGGGAGTGTATAGTAGTGTCTGTTTTCATGTCTACACCCACCTCTCTTTCCTCTTTTTCACAAAAACAAAAGCGTGACATGATAAATAGAGATGGTAGTGGTTAACACACTTTGATAATATGAAAGATAAATGTAGCTTTTATGCTGACACGTTGACAGCCACTTGTCCTTATTGCTATGGCACAGAGCTATAACAACGTACTAAAAGCTGAAGATCAAGAACGTTGTTAGTGGTGCTAACTGCTTATAGCTAAGTCTCTCTAAGAAGTAAATCTCAAATCAAACAAGAACCAAATGCCTCTTCCCACATGTTGGTTATCTATTCTGTTCTTGTTTATATTCACAATACGTTTGCAAATATTTACACGTTGTTACGAATACTTATTCATATTTTAAAACAGATTAATTCTATTTGTTGATATGTTTAGATATTTTGTGGAATATACAGCTATGTATTTACAAAATGCTTAATATGTATGTTAGTATTTTCACATGGATTTGAAATTCAGGTATGAAAGAAATGGAAATGGAAAAGTTTTCCCAGGGTCCTTTTAAAAGGCATGAACTTGAAAACTTGAAAAGTGTAATGCGAACAAATATCGAAAGTAGATATCCGATCGAAGATCTGACTGAGGAAAGTGTCAATATCATAATTTGAAGAATGGAAACAGTTTATTCGAGAGTTTAGAAAATAAACGAAGAAAATTTTAAAAAATACATGATGTGTCAACCGAAATAAAACAAAAAACATGTTTCTATGTTGACTTTCTGTTTGAATTAGAGTGACGTCATTCTTTCTTTCTCGAACCTTCTCTTTTAAAAGATATGAGCACAGTATGTAATTTTTTTAAAGGACAACTCTGCCTGCTCCTGCAGTCACAATGGAGACTGTGTTGTCATGGACGACTACCTTCGACACACATTGGAACAGCCAGGTGGTCCCGTGCGGTTCGTCATGGGGTTGGGTGGCTTTGGAACTTATTCAGCAGATGAGCTTCAATGCTTTGGGGCCCATCAAACCAGATGTCTCTATCGCAAAATTAAGCTCGTACTTATCGGTCAGTGAACGATATTTGGCCTTTTAAAAATTGCAATGTGATTTAGAGATTCAGGGATTCATATTGCCCAATTGTAATTATGAACTCTTAGAGATACTAGAATCTGTTTAGATACTAAATTGAAAAGAAACTCACACTACATTGTTCAGTTAGCTGGATCGAAAAGAGTAGAGTCTTCAGGTGGCAAATTCTACAGGTACCCGTAAAGCTAAGAAAAAGAGCTGTAGTTGAAATTACACATTGTGAACCAGCAGATATAACTCATCTTAAATCCACGCTGGGATTATAATGCAAACACAATATACAGAAAAATCTCACGTTTATTTGAGAGAGATGTGGTCTCTATCTTTTCGTCTCTCGTTTCTCTATCTGTCCTTGGTAATTTTGGGAGAACTATAACCAAAAGCAAATTACATAATGCGGATATTCTAAGTTCACAAGTTTTATTTAATGTACACACTCGTAAGTTCAAGTGCCTTGGCTAAGAAATAGGTCAAGAGTTTGTGTTGACAAAATTCGGTGTAAGATACTCAAAAGCTGAATTTTTGTTTCTGGGTTTGAATTAAACGCGGCTGGTTATATGATATGCTTAGAAATATGAAGATGGCGAATATATTAAGGTCTAAACAGGCTGCCAATTAACCAAGAACCCCTACCTTGGTTAATTAAAGTAACGGTTAGGCGTTGAACTACCAGAACATTATTTCATGGCGATGACTAACCAGAGAATTACTATTTCTGCCATATTGTGGTTTTGCAAACCTCATTTGCTTCTTCAACTGTAGCAGAGCGTGGTACCATAACAGTAACATTACAAGTGGAATTCAGATGACATCTTCCACGCGTGAATAAAGCCAGTCGTGGGTAAGCGAGTGATGGATATCAACATGAAGCGTTTTTTTTTTTCCCCGAGTGACTGCATATATGACAGCGACTTGTGTAGAATTTGCGTTCACATGCCTCATAATTTAGTTAGAACATGGAAAGATTAGGGGTGCCGTGGGAGTGGATTTGGGTGCCATGGGAGTGAATAGGGGTAGCGTGGGTGTGAGAGCAGGCATTCATTTCTCTGAATAGGATTTATCTATACGCTATAAGAAGAGGCACTTTACTGCAAGTGGTTAGCAAATTAGTTTGGTGGACCATTACTACTGCAAAAAGTTTGATCCTCACTTGGGTGTCCAATTGATTAAGCAAATTTTAGTAAATATCAGAGATGCATCGCCATAGAGAAGTGGTTCGCAAGCTATCGTAATGAGTTCGATTCTCACCCCACAACAGTGGCTTTGTGCTTGACTGACCTAAGCTTAGATACATATTCACTGGGCAAGGTTTTTCTGTTGATTCTTTTTCAGGTGTACTCGTTATTCATCTAGTGCTACCCACGTGATCTCATAATCTCATTGGTTATCAGAAGCACAGCAAGAGGTTTGAAGACCCGGGGGCATGACTCCTTGAGGCGTCCCTCCAACACTGAGATTTGTCAGTAAAAATGCAGTTGCTAAACCACTATTTATAAAGCTTTCGTGGCCCCTGCATTGGAGACCCGGGGCTTAGCTTCTTGGGGGACTTCTTCCAATATTTAGTGATGTTTGTCAGTAGAAATGCAGTTGCTAAACAACAATTTATAAATAGTTTATTATCTATAAATAGTTTATTATTATTCATTATAGTGTCCCCTCGAAAATGAGCATTCGAAACATAGATTTTGCATAAACTTAAACACGGACTACTGACATGATTTAGGGAAAAAATATCTACTTCAGCCACAAAATAGTCCACAGGTTCGCTGTGGTCTTTTTCGTTAGTTTCTACAAAACAGAATAATTATAGCTATAACAAATAGACCGCCGTTTTTTTGTTCGATAGAATCATGTTCAACATCACATGGATAGATCCTGAGACAGCACAGTACATTACAGAAAAAAAAAAAAACTGGTGTTAAAGATGAAGAATCCATTAGAAAATTTATTTGATAATGGGCTGGCCATGTTGAAAGAATGTCAGACAACTGCTTGGCATTATAACTCACCACATGAATCCCAAGAGATCATATGCGAAACTGTAGCCGGCAAAAACTAAGATGGCATGACAAAATTCAGAAAGTAATGGTTCCGTGACGCCCATGATAGACGTCTGGTATTTCTTGGGGTCGATCTATATCCAACGACGAAAGCAATGATCATGATGATGATGAACACCAACTAACCTTTGCCCTGACTGACAAACTAATCCTAACTCCTGGTTATTATCTCGATAAGATGATAACAGCCAAGTTGCCAAAATGTCATTAATTTAAATTTGTATTTGCTCAGCGAATAAAAATACGCAAAGCTGTAATAACTATAATTATCTAGTGTGGTGGGAACTAATAAAAAAATACCTCTTAGCTTTATCCCGTACACCATTAGCGAATCAAATATTTATATTTATTTAGCCTAGTTTAATTCGGCACAGGGCAAAATAGGTTGAAAGAGGAGGTAGATTTTGTTGTGTCTATTTTCCGAGCGAAGCCCTTTCGCCTCGAAAATCAGGATGCGAAATTTTGGTTTTGTTTGGTTTTGAACTGCAATCACTGGTACCAGGGGGGGATACACAACTATTTGAGCCATCAACCAGGCAGCGAGTTCGCTGTGTACGATCAATGAATCAAATATTCAAAATGTCATTGAATACAGGTCCGATTAGTCACTCAGTAGAAACTGTCACGTGACCAACTAATATCGAGTTTGTTAATGACCAAGACTAAGCTGAAGTGTGGTGGAGTAAGTGGGCATTGATAAGGAAAGCCAAAATCTTGCCAACGTATAACAGGTCCAAATGCAATTGACACTAAATATAATCGTGATTTGTTTCATTTTTCCTTTCTGCCAAAATTTGCTGGATATATATTCATGAAAAGGGAAGTTTGGACAGATCTGTTTAATAAATCCTATGTGTGATAACATAGGTTATATAATCATGTAGTTATGCATACAACGTACATATTCAATCAGTAACATTTGCATGAATTCCTGGTCATTAGCAACCCTTTTCTTCCACATTTTCAATGAACATCATATATATATATATATATATATATATATATATATATATATATATATATATATATATATATATATTGGATACTAAACTGTCTCAAACGAATTTTGGATGTCTAATCATCAATTTCTTTTATCCCCTTCCGTTAAAAATTCTTAGTTTGTTGAGTCACTATCTATGCAATCATTAAAGAGAATCTAAGTTTTGGCAGATTTGTTCAACTAATCTTACTAGTCACATCACAAGTTTAAACAATAGCTAAATAAATAAGTAAATATTTATAAATGAATAGATAAATAAACCGTTTGTGGTCTCTTCATTTTGGCAAAAAATAAGCAAAATAAAAACCAAACAATCACAAAGGAATCTACCCATATACCATCAGTATCAGTAGACCGAGTATCGACATTAATAGCTGGTGAGAAGGAGTGGGCGGTGAACTTGAGATTCCATAGGTGTAGCCGGAAAGAAGAGAGTGTGTGTAAAGGTCAGCTTAGTGATCAGAAAGAGACAATCCCCCAAACACACTCAAAAAAAGCCTGCAAAAACCTGACTTGACTTGTATTGAGCAACATGTGCATGCTCCCCACGATCAAGATTCGACACACATTCCAAAGCACAATGGAAACCAAATGAAGGACGGGGTGGGAGTACATGACCGGAACGTTGTAACCCCCCCCCCCCAAAAAAAAACAAAAACGAAAAAACAACCAACCAACTTGGGATATGATTCTGAACGAACCATATAAACTGATCAGGGCATCAGTGTAACAAAATTCAGACTAGAACAATCCTTCTTCGCGTGAATATCGGTTTAAAAATTTTTTGAAAGTGGGTGTGTTGTGCTCTTCCGTGGTGCACTTCCTTCAATCAATTCCAGAAGGAAAACTCGTAAAAAAGAGACTCTAAAAGACAAAAAAAACTTCCAAATGTGTGTGCTGTAACATTCCTGTCTAAGCTGTTGACCTAAAGACGACAAAAAACTAATTTAAATCGGGCCCCTTTTCTTCCGGTCGTACTAAGACATTCTGAAGAGTGGGTCGTAGCCGGTAGCAATAGAGGAAGAGAAAACATTGTATTGTCAGTGTTGTAGGAAGTGGTCAGTACACAAGGAGGAAGAACACCAATTAAGTAAGTGTGAAGTCTTTGTGACTACATGTAAAACGCCTGGGCTTGAGTCCCCCCTCCCCAATTCTCCGTTAACATCAGGAGGGAAGATTTTTTGAAATCTCAGGCGATCATCGGACGTTGATATCTCCCATATGATTTCTTGAACATTTGTTGGGCTTTGTTAACTTTGGTCAATGACTAGTTTCATTTTTATTTCTAAACATGACAATTGTAAATGCGTTGCTTGGTTGCATCATAAAGCACGATATAATTGAACAACTGCAGCCATCAAAGATGGTAAAGGGTCCTGTCTTTTTTTTTAATATGTGCGTGTGTTTCTGCGTTTGTTTGTTTGGTTGCTTTTTCGTTTGTTCCACTGCTCCTGGTCATACTGTTTTGTCAATAGTCTTGAGAATTGTCATCAGTACTCCAGTAGACCCCTTCTAAAATTTGAAAAAAAAATTATTTTTGGAAAAGAAACTTTCCAGACTATTGAGGTCCTTATTTTGGTGGGTTTATCAATAAAATTTAGATTCTGGAGAATCTAGATGTTTTTAGAAGTTTTTTTTTCAAAAAAACATTTTAGATGTTTGCCTAGTGGAAAACGTTGGTGATTTTATAAATATAATTTATTCTGACCATATTTATTCTTTGATAGAAATTTATTTTTACATGACCTCAAAGTTTGACGCTACAATTGCTTAATTATTGACTTCGATGGCAAGCATATATATAATTTAAGAAAACTTCTTTGAAAAACGATTTCTGCTGTTTTAATTTTGTAAAGAGTCATTATCATTTCTAGTTCAGACTACTGAACGCATTCTTTGTGTTGCTTTCGTTGTAGCCATAACGTTTTAGTCGATCCATTCCAACGCCTTCTTCGAGGGGGTAAGTTCAATTGTTAGAACAACTGGTTTCTTCACTTGTTCCTCTCGACTTCACTTCCCTCAATTGGTAGTAGTAGTTGTTGTACTTGTAGTACTAAACGTAACAACTGTAACAGTGGAACTGTTTTATGTTTATTTTGATCAAAAAATACGTTAACGTGTGATCACGTCTGTGCGATGGACGCAAGACTACTTTTTATCAAACAGTCGGATTATAATTCCCATAATGGCATAAAGGAGCTAAATTGTTCCCACGAAAACATCTTTATCTACCTCTTTCAATCATGGAAAATGCAAAAAAAAAAAGTGTTTATGATATTGGTTTGGAAATTATAAACGTAGTCTTTCAACTAATCTACTGGCTGTGCTTCTTTCTATGCGAATTTAGTGAAATTACTGATTCGGCAATAATCATGATGAGAATAAGAACATAACTGTCAAGATAGAAGACGCAAAACTCGGCAAGGTAGACCACTACATCTACCTGGGACAACGAATCTCCATGAGACTCTCAAAACAGGAGGAAATCAAGCGAAGAATCACTTTGGGATAGCAAGCCTTCCGCAGAGCAAGCTCAACTTTCAAAACCCAGATGATCCCAATAATCCTAAAAAGAAGAGTATACGATCAATGCATTCTTCTGATAGTCACTTATGGAGCTGAAACATGGAACCTAACCAAGAGACAGACCTACAAACTGAGAAGTATGCAACGTGTGCATGAGAGAATCTTGCTCATCCTTACATGGAGAGATCACAAGACAATACAGTATATAAGGAAGAAAACGGGTGTCCGTGACATCATAGAAACTATTAAAAAACTCAAATGACAATGGGCAGGCCGTGTTGCAAGAATGAAAGACAACCGATGGACATCACGACTCACAACATGGATCCCCAGAGATCATATAAGAAACTGAGGCCAACAGAACACAAGATGGAGAGATGATCTAGACAGATTCAGGAAATACTGGCTCTGTGACGCCCATGATAGAGAATTGTGGCGAATCCTGGGGAAGGTCTATGTCCAACGACGGACGTTAAAAGACCGATGATGATGATGATGATGATGATGACTGATTTGGCTGCTTCAGCTGAAGCTCACCACTGTGACTAATTCAACGATTTTACTTTTTTTGTGGATTCGGGGGTGAGAGGCCGTCAGAAAAATGACTGATATTTTCAAACGCATTTTTCTATGAATCAAACATATCTCTCCTAGGTGTTCAAATTGTGCATGGTTACAGTTCTTCGATTCTTTGGGTACATTGTGCCCCAGAAGAGCCTAAATGATTTGAATGGCTAAGGAGAGAATATTTTATTCAAGGGAGGTTAATGCGCAATCATTGGATAATATTGTAATCTTTGATGTAGTTTAAATGACTAATAAAGCAACAAGTGAGGATAAACTTCAAGAGAATTTTTATGATGCATTAGGGATTCTTCAAAGGAATATTCAAATGGTCTCTTACAAAATTCGGCTTGTAGCGACTAAATTATGATATTTTCCGCAAATAAATAGGGTATAAATCCTGCTTTAATTAAAAAGCCGACACAAATGAACCGCCTTGTTCCGGTGTGACCGTTTTTCGCAACTCTTATCAGAAACCGTCAATCAAAACTGTCACTGAAATTGTCAACTTTGGTTTCTTCAGTTTTCAAGTTGGTCTGTCTGGTTGTCCGGCTGGTTGATTGGCTATGTATCTATCGAACGTACAAGTAACACCAATGGAGTTAGAGGGCATTTATTCCTCATTCTGTCTAGAAATTTATTTTTCTTCAGATCGGTCCCTCCCCCGATGGTTTTCTGTTTTGTGGGGGCTCAATTTGCAATGTATGTTTTCGTTAAATTGATCCCTTAGTTTTGTCTGGCAGAATTCACACTTTTTTTTCCTTTTAAATCAAACCTTTTTTTTACAGATCACTGACCAACAAAAGGCGAGAGAACTAACTTATTGATTGATCTATCCTTTTTCCAGGTTTTTTTAAATGATCACGCCCAATACGGCATGTTGCCAAAAGATGTTGGTCACGTGACGGTTTCTATTGAATGACTAGCTAGTT
The DNA here is from genome assembly GCA_963457665.1 of Thysanoteuthis rhombus. NCBI lineage: Eukaryota > Metazoa > Mollusca > Cephalopoda > Oegopsida > Thysanoteuthidae > Thysanoteuthis > Thysanoteuthis major. The sequence continues at coordinate 13,944,877 of OY735200.1, forward strand.
CTGTCTTTTTTTCTCTCTCTCTCTTTCCTTTTTGTTAATTGGTGGGACATCCTGAACTCAGATGCGGTCCTACGAAAGAAAACGACGAGAGAGAGAGAGAGAGAGAGAGAGAGAGAGAGAGAGAGAGAGAGAGAGAGAAGGGGGGGGGACAGGTTGGCAATTAGTTGTTTATTCGGTCCGTTAACTCCGAGATACCCGATATTTTTTCATTCAAACCATACATTTCTTAAAAACGTTACATATTTTTTATTGATTAGGCACCCAAGAACCTATATAACAATTTCAGTTCTAATCAGTTCAACCGTTCCAAAGTTTAATAGTTGACATATGGTTATCTGCATTGAAAATGAAAAGAAACAATCTGATCGAATAAAATGGATCAGAGAAGAGAACGGTGGTATTTGCAGAGGAAAACCAAAAGGGAAACGAGGAAGAGGAGAGTTACAAAGAATTAAAAGCAAACATAAAAGATTTGAATTCATTGAAGGTTTTGATCTTAATATCCCCGAAAGCGATAAATAATTGCATATTTATGCATGCGCTTGTTTTAATAAGAGTCACTCGGAGCAAATGGATGCGCACACTCACTCAGTTTACACATCATGCAATGGTGTAATGAGAGAAGAAACAGACCGAGGTAAGCTATACACCATTCAAGTAATGTTTGTAAATCGTAGCGTCAATCTGTTTTCCGCGTCTTTGCACTTGCTCAGAATTCACTTGGTACGCTTCTAAGATCGAATTCACAGCGACGGATGGTAACTCAGAATGAATGGGGAAACTATTTAGCATATTTCTTTCCCAGCGGTTCTCATTGGCTGGCATCTTGTGTGACATCGACTGGAATTTGACCCAATCGTTGATTAAATTCCCAGTTATTACATTGAGAATTTAAACGGGACTATTTCGCAAAACCGATTTGGCATGGGCGTTCTGGCGTCAGCGTTTAGGCGTCATCTAATTTGACGTAAGTCTATTTAGCGACTGACGTTTTGGCTTGGGAAAATATTTATTGATCCATCAACATCAAAGGTTAAAAAGCCTTAAAAATGTAAATTTAACTTTATTGATAAAATATTTTTGTGTTGTTAATAAAACTTGTTTTTATTTAAATTTAAATTTATACTCATATTTCAGTTTGTTTGGAGTAAATTAAACAATAAGTTGATCATTTAAGAATCGTCTACAACGATTTGATAAGGAAAAAAGAACAATTAATCTTTGATTTCTATTAACATTCAATCTATTTTTTATTTTGCTCAATAAAGAATTGGATAATTTTTTAGCAATTTTATATTAAATCAAACCTCGAAAAAATACTCATCACAAAAGCATATTCGAAATCAATTTGTCTACATTATATATCCTGCGGTCGAATTTTACAAAAGAAATTCCGATGCACCTCTGCGTGGATCAACCCGGGAGTGCGTGCTGTCCGATAGGTGGGGAGGATTTTCCAGCGAGCACACGTTCCATCCACCCGGTTTAATTTCATGAAATCTCTACAAAAATATCATTTGCTTTCAAGTATTGTCAGATTTAGAGTTTTGTATCCCTCGGGCAACACTGGTTAGCCAAGCATGTCTATATCATTAAGTAGTAAAATATGTTTGTACCCGGAGAGGTCTAGGACTACGCATCACGAGAGGAAAAGAGGCATATTCGAAATCAGCAGGTCTTCTCTTGTTCGAATTTTGTTCAAAAAGTCGATTTCTTTTGGGTCTGCATTGGTTGTCTCCATCGGGTTTGGAACTCAGTCCGCCGATTTTACACTGGTGTATTATTGCTCGTATCGATTTCTTTAGCGATAAAGTTAGTTGATTTAGTTCATGTGAGCGCTAAAGTGGTCCTCATAGAAATCGACGATTTTTCCTAAAATTCGACTTCAAAAGGTGTGCTGTAGGTAAATTGTGACGCGTATTTCTCGACTTTTTAGAGTTCAATCTCACATATGTCATTTAGTACTTTACATGATTAGACATTGTCTATACTATATTTACAGGACAGATAGAAAGAGAAATCCCCATTCAAAGTTTTCTTATGACAAAAAAAATCAATTTCAAACAAACTTTTTCTTTCAATTTCATGTGTTTCCAATTAATTAGATTTTCCGTAAATTTGTCAGTTTTTAGAACAGAAACATTCACAGGTTTTATAAAAGGGGGTTCTGTTTACAATATAAATATAATGCTAAACCGCACCCTCAGTTTCCATTCATTATAGGTGACCATGGACATGACTTTTTATCTGTCAGTGCTTATGCAAGTTTGGCAATATTTTAAAGGAATTTAACCCTAACCTGACATTAAAATATGTTTTTCTTCGAGCAAAAAACTTTATCCTAATCTAAACCCAAATACAAAAATAAAACATAGGCACAATTGAGTGAGTTATATTTACAATGTAGCTATAATGCTAAACGAGAATTTCTCTTTCATTCAGTGCTTATGCTAGTTTGGAAGTATTTTTTAAAAGAATCTAACCCCACCTCCAACCCTTATCCAAACCCCAACTCAACCATGTAATAAAATCACAATTTAAACCCTACAGCACACTTGGATGTGAGAAATCATGTCAAATATGATCGAATGAATTCTCAGTTGTGAGAAAAAGATATTCTTTGAAGTTTTAGGAGGGGGTATGCAGGCCCGTCCAGGATTGCACGCTGGCCTGCATAGGTCTGTCCATATAATTTGCTTTGCAGTGTTGTTAGATTTGGAGTATTTTCCCTGACAATGCTGTGTATCCCAGCTAGACTATGATATAAAGTAGTAAATTGTGTGTGTGCGTGTAACTACACATAGCAGAGGTAAAGTAAGAGCAAATTCGAAATCGGCAGGTCTCAATTGACCTGCCGTACACATTAGGTCGAATTTTGCGAAATAGATTCATTGATTTATATGGGGACTGTATCCGCACCCACTACTTTTCAAAACCTGACAGAGAAAATTAAAAAAAATTTTTTCCTTTCAACTTGATAGAAAAATCATGTACTCTCAATCTCTTCAAACTGTCCGGAAACTTATCAGTTTTGAGTAAGGAAACATTCGAAGTTTTATAGGAAGGGGTTCCCATGTAACTATAAAGATGAATTGCACCCTTACTTTCGATTCGCCATAGGTCACCAAATACATGGATCCTAATGCATAAGCTGGCCCACCCAGTAGAGGTATGCACCCTTCTTCTTTATTTCATTAAATTAATTTCATGTGCTTTCGATCTGTCAAGCCTTTTGGAAATTTGTCAATTTTGAGACAGGAAATATTTAAAAGCGGCTCTATTTACAATCTAGCAGTAATACAAAACTGCACCCATACATTTTATTCGTCATAAATAACCGCAGATGTGATTTTCTCTTTCGTTCGGTGTTTGTGTCTGTTTGGCAGTATCTATATCTATATACAGCACTGAAGTATGTCTGAATGTTTGTACTCTAAGTTGTCGAGAACGACGCATCACTGAGCAGAAATGAAGGCATGTCCTAAATCAGCAGGTTTCAAATCACCTAGAGCACATATGCTCAAGTTGTATTTTGCAAAAAAAAAAAAAAATTATCGAAAAGTCTGATATTTTCTTCCTGTAGGACTTTCTCAAAAACTATTTGAGTCATATCCATAAAACAATATACATATATATATACTGAAATCAGTATCATCCGGGGAATTTTTTCTTCGACATTTATTTGTACCTCCGCACATGTAAGGGGAGAGAGTAATTTTTTTTTTAAAGAAGTTTTTTTGGGCACTAATCCGTTGGCTTCAAAGTCGTAGCCGAGTAGTTAAAGTGACAGTAAACGTAATAGGCAGACCAAGTTCAGATTCCGACGGAGAAAGTTTAATTTTTTCCCTTTCAATCTTATATGATATCAGACTATTTGACCTTTAAACTTCCTGGATATTTGTCAGTTTTGATGATTGAAAAATTCAGGTTTTAGCAGGGCTTCTATTCACAATGTAGTTGTAATGCAAAACTGGACCATCCGTCAGAAGAGAATTACGAGTGGGAATTTCTTTTTCCCTGAGTGCCAAAGTAATTTTGTCAGTATATGTATCATATGAAGTACTGAAGTATATGTTCGCGTTCATGCTCTAAGAATTACGCATCACAGAGGGAAAAGAAGAGAATAGCTAAAATCAGCAGTTCACTATTTACCTACTGCATTCCGTTTAAGGTCGAATTTTACAAATATGAAATAATTCGATTTCTGTGAGGTTTACGTTCGCGTTCACATAAAAAAAAAACACCTATTTTATCGTAACAGAAATCAGTGAGAGCAACAACACACCAGAATTTTAAAACAAGGTAAAAATCCTAAAGAGAAGGATGTATAACCAATGCATCCTCCTAATAGTCTCTTATGGAGCAGAAACATGGAACCTAACCAAGAGACAAACTCGTATATTGAGAACCATGCAACATGCACATGAAAGAATTATGCTGGGCCTCAAATGGAGAGACCACAAGACAGCACAGTACATCTGAGAAAAGACAAGAGTCAGGGACATCATAAAATCAATAAAAAATCTCAAATGGCGGTGGGCTGGCCATGTTGCAAGAATGGCAGACAATAGATGGACATCACGACTCACGACATATATCCCCCGAGATCACATGCGCAACCGAGGCCAGCAGAATATTAGATGGAGAGACGAGCTAGGAAAGTTCAGGAAGTTCTGGCTCTGCGACGCCCATGATAGAGAAGTGTGGCAAATCCTGGGGAAGGTCTATGTCAAACAACGGACGTTGAAAGACTGATGATGATGATGAAATACGATCGACGGAACGTGCTCAAATAACCGCTGGATGGAGAAAATATTACTTTTTTTCTTTTAATTTAATCTTTCAACTTTGTAGACCTTCCGGAAATTTGTCCGCTCTGTGAACAGAAACATTTACAGATTTCACAAAAATGACCATAAAACATGTTTTCTTCGAGCAAAAAATCTTACCCTAATCTAAACCAAAAATTCCTATAGTCCGCTTTGACGTGGGAACTGCAAACGCCTAAAGTGATCCAATGAATCGTCAGTTTTGAGATGAGTTTCAGGGTGGGGGTACGCAGCCCCGCCCAGGGTTGCACGCTGGCCTGTGCAGGTCTGTCCAGTATAAGTATGTGCTGCCCCTCTTTTTGATTTAAAGAAATCTCTATAGAATAAAATTTGCTTTTCAGTTTTGTTAGATTTATAGTTTTCCCCAGGCAACTCCGGGTACCTCAGCTAGTATATGATAAAATATTTGTGTATGTATGTTTGTACACTTATAAGTCGAGAACCATATAAAAATATAAATAAAGTCATGTTCGAAATTTACCCACGTCACATTTTCTGGCCGAATATTAAAAAAAAAGTTTATCTATTTCTATGGGATTCGCGTACGTGCTAAAGTTGAAGAGATTCCATCTAAATTTTTTTAAAATTTGGAATTTCAAACAAAAAAAAAAAGTAGATGAGAATTTCTCTCTCTTTTAGTGCTTATGCTGGTTCGGCAGAATTTCCCAAACGAATCTAACCCTAACCAGACAATAAATTTTGTTTGTTTTCAGGCAGAACCCCTAACCCTATCTCTAATCCTTATCCCAATCCAAAGGCAACAATAAAATACGGGTACACGTCGAATCTGATAGTATATCCACAAATTGATCCAAGTGAAAAAAATACAACGATTTATTTGAATTTCTACGATGATGATTTTTCCAGAAATAAACGGTGAAGCCGTTTCTTCGGGAGATTCAACAGTTTCACAAGGTGGGTAGAAAGAATTTTTATCAAAAAAAAAATCGTGCTTTTGATTCCATTATCACGATTATATAAGAATCGGACTGCTCATAGACAAGTAGCTTAACTTATAAGAATGTTGAAATCAGAGCATCGGTACTGGGAGATCTAATGAGAATCGATCCTACTAACAACGACAAGCAAGATTAACTTGCTTTTCACTGCTATATGATTACGTCCAGGTATAGTATTACTAAGATATATATACACTAGCTGGGGTACCCGGCTTTGTCCGAGGAAAAAAACATAAATCGAACAACACTCTCATAAAACCTTTAAATATATCCTTTCTCGAAAAAGACGAATTCATGGAAGGCTTGAAGGTCTGATAAATGAAATTGAGAGAAAAAAATAAAAGGAGAAAAAGTTTTCCCCTTGCGTTTTGAACTTGGCCCGCTGATTGTATTTAACCTGTTTCTAAACACCGGTCTATTTTTACTTTCGCTAATTTCTTTAGAGATATTTTTTTCATGGGAGCGCAAACGCAGTCCCCATAAAAATCAACCTTTTTTTTTTTGCAATATTCGACCTAAAAATGTTTGCTGTAGGTAAATTGAGACCTGCTGATTCCGAGTATGCATTTGTTTTCCCTCGGTTTGTTTAGTTCTCGACTTTTAAGAATACAAACATACTTTACCACTAGCTGGGGCATCCGGCGTTGCCCGGGGGAAAACTCTAGATCAAACAATACTGAAAAGAAAATGTTATTTTATATAGAGATTTCATGAATTCAAACAAGGGGTGCAGTGTGGTTGGGCCACATCCGGACAGAGCTGAGCAGGCCAGCCCGCACCCGTGCGCAGGCTTGTGTAAAACCTTAAAAATTAAATTTTCTCAAAACTTTGAATCCATGTGCTCACTTTTGAAGTTTGTACCAATCCCCACTCTAACCTCGGCACGATATAGGAAATGGAGTTCCGATTGTAAATTGTAAAGTTTCACACCCTCGCTCGTATTCTGTAGAATATTGAGCAAAATAGGGTTAACCAAGAAAAAATAGATAAATTGACATGATACATTGTTGGACAAAAACTTTACTCTCAAGATCGTAAAGATATGTATTTCAGCATTTTACAAGAGAATTTTAAGTATATGTCTACCGTATAGTCCCCACCGAGTGGACTGTGGATATATATATATATATATATATATATATATATATATATATATATATATATATATGTGTGTGTGTGTGTGTGTCCAAACAAATCTGCTGCGTACTTTATTGTACTTCTCCATTGAGCAAAATGATTTTATATTGTTTATTTCTCAGCGTTTCATTCCTATGAAATTTCGAAAATATATGATTCTTTTTAAATTTTTATTAATTATTATTATTTGCAATTTCACACCAGTTGCCTGGAGTTTGAGTGACAGCAAGTCTCCTCAAGACTCCAGCCCTTCTTTCCTAGTTCTCATAGGTCATAGTAATACTGTCGTTTACAGTTTCACACCGGTTGCCCAGTGGTCATTGCTGAAGGCTGAGTGACAGTAAATCTCCTCAGGTCTTCAGCCAACATCTCCTCCCTCCCCCACCAATCATGTCAGTGCTGCGGCTCATATTTCTGCTTTCATTTCCCTTCATCTGTTGGGTTATAATTAACCTTTAACGTTGCAGTCTTTATATTTCTAACACTTTCCTCAGTATCCGCGCAGTTCTTAGCAGTGCTGTGGTCTGTACAGTTTCAATCCTCTCCCTTATCCCGATCTCCTCCAGTCTCACCCTCAGTGTCTTTTGGGACAGTTCCCAGTGCGCCTACTATAACTAGCACTACCCTGGCTTTCATGTTCCACATCTTCTTCAGTTCTCTCGCTAGGTCCTGGTATTTTCCCCGCTTTTCACTCTCCTTCTTCTTTACTCTATGGTCTGCAGGTACAGTCACGTCTACTATTTGGCAGGTCTTCCTCTTCTTGTCCACAATTACCAAGTCTGGTCTTCTTGCCTAGATGAGGTGGTCGGTTTTGATGTCAAAGTCCCAGAGTAGTTCTTCAGGTAATAGTCCCCTTCTTTCCATTGATATATACATTCTCTCCGCTATTTGTCCGGTCAGGATTTTCCACATAAGTGGTAAACATGTGATTGGTCTATAATTGCTTGCCATATTCCCCCTTTTCAGGGTCTTTTTGGATGAGGGTGGTTCTACCTTTGGTCATCCATTCTGGTGCCTCGCCTTCGTTTATGCAACTTTGGAGTAGGTGGGTGAGTCTGTCATGTAATGTGGTGAATTTCTTGAACCAATATCCGTGGATCCCGTCGGGACCAGGTGCTTTCCAGTCGGCTATTTTCCTAAAAGTGTGTGTCAATGTGGTTTCATTCAATAATATTGGTTCTTCATTGTCTATATCTTCGAGTTCTTTTTTTCATGTTTCCTAGCCTTCGCGGGGTTACGTTGTGTCTTTTCAGGTGCCCCCATATGCTGTTCCAGTAGTTCTTGGTCTCTGTGGCGTCTGGTTTTATGTTCTGTCTTCTTTCCCCGTTCAAATCTTGGTAAAACTTTCTCTCGTTGTTTTGGAATATGCGGTTTTGTGTGTATTGGGCTGTTCCTAGCCTGTATCTCTTCAGTCTTGTTTCCTTGGCTAATCTCTTCAGATGTATCTCTTCCACTGCAGTTGGGAGACCTTTTTGTGTTATCTTGTATTTGCTCTAAAGTCTTACTTGCGGTCTGTCTGTATGTGTTGCATTTCTCAGTTGTACTTCATCTCTCTGGAGCTGAGGGATCTGCTCTTCTAATCTTCTTTCCCAGTTGGGTTTTCCCTCCCTATTATTATTTGGGGTTCTTTCTTGTGTTGCGAAGTTTTGTGTTACCATTTTTGCTCCAGCGTAAATTAAATTGTTGAGTTTCAAAAGGCTTTTCGTTTCAATATGATGTAAGAGGCAGTTGACATGTTCAGTCACTTCTCTGAGTTTCTTTCTGTCTTTGTCTCTGATAGAGGGGAGTGTTGTTTTCTCTTCTCGCATGATTTCTTTGAAAGTTTGTATCTGGGTTTTCTCTTCTTCCGTTGGGGTTTTGTCGTCTCTCTCTGGTGTGTGACTTTCTTCAGGTGTTTTGTGCGGAATTATTCTAGTTTTGTCGTTTGTGTTGGTTGCGCTGGGACATGTTTCGAGCATGTCACCTTCTTCCCTCTTTACATTATCGTGGCTTTCTTGTAGTTCAGTCTCGGAGAGCCATTTCTTTTTTAGGATTTGTTTTACTCGGTCAGCGAGGCGTTGGCTTGATAACTCCACAGCAGATTTTTCCTTCCATATTTTGAGCATGCACTCTCTATAACATCGCACCGAAAGTTTGCTTTTTAAGTAACAATACATAACTAAAGTGCTCTCTTCTCTTGACCATCTCTTCCTCTTGTTCTTTATAGCAGCCAAACAGTGATGGCTGTGCCTTTCCTGTGTGCAGTTGGTGGTATATGAGTTTTGGCCAACTGTAGCTAGGTAACAACTGTGCCCCTCCTGAAGTCCATTAAGGGTACTCGACCTGGAGTTTTGGCCAGCAGTCACAGGATGACCACTGGGTCCCTCTTGTTGGCTAACAAGGGAACACCTGTCGGTCATGAAACACAAATTTTCAATCTGTGCCCCATTTTTTCGGTAAAATGATTTGGTTGTACTGTCATGATTGTTTTTCATGAAATAAAAATATCAAAATATCATAATAATTACAGAATAAATCAACAGTATTAAAAATGATCCTTTGTCAAAAAATCAGCGCTTCGAAGAGTCTCAGCGGCGATTTTAGTTGCAAATGTGGTCAAGTTATTTACTTTCTTCACATGGGTATTCACAAGACTCTGGTCAATTCATAGACGATCGGGCAACGTGCAGGTCCAATGTTAGACTAGAAACTCGAAGAAACTACGTTTTTTTTAGATTAGCAGTGGTCTTTTCAAAGTCGAAAAAAATTCAAAATCAAAGGAAAACGTTTAAGACGCCAAAAGTAAAATTATCAGAAGCCAACTGTAAGAATATCATGAAATAAAAACATTATCAAAATATTAAAATAATCACAGAATTAATCAACAGTATCAAAAATGATCCTTTGTCAAAAAATCAGCGCTTCGAAGTTTCAGTTGCAAATGGGGTCAAGTTATTCACTTTCTTCACGTGGGTATTCTCGAGAATCTGGTCAATTCATCATCATCATCATATTATTATCATTATCATTATTGTTATTATTATTATTATTATTATTATTATTATTTACATATATATTTATATATAAAAACACGAAATTCAAGTCAATGTTTCCAGCGCCCATATCTATACATTATAATAGAAATCCCCTTTTATACTGACATTTGAAACTTATATATCCCTATTAAAATTAATAGAAACATGTGAAAACATGAAAAAAATGAATGTGATTTATTTCAGTTGTACTTACAGTATGTGTCACATCCATATATACATATTCATATGTCCTCTCATCTTTTTTTCAAGAGGAATTGGACGCAGTTTGGCACAGAGTCCATTAGATTTGAACAGTCTGTGATTATTCTCTAGTCCCTGTACTAGACTTCAATTAAAACCTGAATAAGCGTCTCTTTGGTCCAATCCACGAAGGCAACTTTTTTTTTTTGACCATTGATTCTCAATTGCGTTTAAATCCGGAGAGTTTCCAGCCCAGTCCAGTACCCTCTTATGCTTCTCGTTTTGGATCTTCTTCAGCATTTTCAACGAGTGGCACAGGACTATATCTTGCTGAAATATACCAGATTCAACAGGATAGGTCTTTACCGGTTCTGAAAGTACTTTCCCAAGGAGAACTTCGAGATATTGTAACGAGCGCATTATTCCCTCGGCTGGGTGCAGGCTATCGAAGCCATTGTTGCTGAAGCAACCAAAAACATTTTTTGTTTGTGGTTCACGCATTGATTGATGAGGAAATCACGATTTTTTCTCTCCTGGTGACCTCCAAATAGGCTGACTCCTGTAGAGGTGATCTTTGTCACTGAATGATACTTTTCTCCGCTCTTCTTTATGTCCATTTTCTTATTTCAGTCTCCATTTATAGCGTTTCTCTTTCATCGTCTTTTTGTCAGATATTGTTTCGTCTGGCTTTTCGACCGACCTCTTGGAGTCGTCCGCAAAAAGTTGAGGAACTGACTTTTATTTCTTTCTCTCCCAAATCCTGTTTTAATGCGTCACTTATCTTCCGAGAGGCTTTTCGACTTTCTCGAACTACGTACGCGTAATCTATTGCAGTGGTTTTCTTTTTCTGACGGCATTTTCCTTCGCGTTTAGGCGTAATGGACCCTGCCTCTTTTGGGGACTTAATCAAATGGCTGACAGTTGCGAAACTGACTAACTATACTTGCTATGTCCCTGTAGGTCTTTCCTGTGTTTTCGTGCATGGTGATGATTTTTCTGTTCTCTTTGTGTGACGTCAATCGCGAAAAACGTTTTCGTCACATTGGAAAAAAGGCTTACGATAAAAAAATCTGATGCAATATCAGCCGATGTAAAAACCACGTATGCGCAATCATTGCATCAGTTATCCTTCAAACTATGATGAAATTTTCTATACGTGATGATGTAACCTCGAGCTCATATAAAAAATTCACATAAAGGGATAATGACGACATTCTGGCATATAACCAACTATTAGATTTTGAAGGTCAGGTGGAGTACTGATGCCAATTTTCAAGTCTGTTGACCAAACGGTATGGACAAGAGCACCGGAATATATAAACAAGAAGCTTAACGCACGTATAAAATATAAGAAAAAAGATAGAACCCTTCGCCATCTTTGCTGGCAACGATTGTTTAACAGAGTCTTATCGATGGCTGCAGTTGTTCAATAAAGACATATTGGATATAATATATTTAAAAGATTTTCATGTAAGTGGGAACCATAGGTAAGTCACTATGAGTTAAATATTTGGATATAATTCTCGAAAACGTTCCTGTTCAAGTCTCCATCGTCAATATCTTCAAAATAAAAAAAATTATTTCAGAAACAAGTCTCGCATTGAGGCAACTTGGTCCTTAGCCCTGTTCACAAGAAGCTGTGCACTTTAATCCAACATTCTTACATGAACAATGGCTCCTGCAAGTGCCTTTATAGCTGCAGTGGATTATTTCGAGGAAATCTAGAGGACCTGCCTCAGTATCAGTCCCTTTAGGATAGAATCTGCCATTTTAAAATCCCCATCACCGATCATTCAGTAGTCCCATGTCCATTACACTCAGCGTTTTTGAACTTCGGTAAAACAAAAGTCATATGCAACAATCACATCAAGAATAAGGACATAATTGTCAAAATCAAAGATGCAAAACTGGGGAAAGTAGACCACTACATCTACTTAGAACAACATATCTCTATGGAATCCACAAAAGAAGAAGAAATCAAGCGGAGAATCACCCTAGGATGGCAAGCCTCCGGCAAAGCAAGCTCAACCTTCAAAAACAAGACGATCCCAATAATCCTGAAAAGAAGGGTGTACAACCAATGCATCCTCCCGATAATCACTTATGGAGCTGAAACATGGAACCTAACCAAGAGACCAACCTGCAAACTGAGAACCATGCGACGTGTGCATGAGAGAATCTTGCTCAACCTCACATGGGGAGATCACAAGACAGCACAGTATATAAGGAAGAAAACGGGTGTCCGTGACATCATAGAAACTATTAAAAATCTCAATGGCAATGGGCTGTTCATGTTGCGAGAATGAAAGTCAATAGATGGGCATTACGACTCACAACATGGATCCCCAGAGATCATATGCGAAATTGTGGCCAATAGAAATTAAGAAAGACTACATGCAAAACCGAGGCTGAAAAAAAAAAACAAGATGGAGAGATGAACTAGACAAATTCAGAAAATACTGGCTCCGCGACGCCCATGATAGAGAAATGTGGAGGATCCTAGGGGAGGTCTGTGTCCAACGACGGACGTTAAAAAACTGATGATGATATATTTGATGATAGATGGAGGTGCGATCGGCGCAGCGATAACGGTGCAGGCAATTGAATTGGCGCTCTGTGTTCAAACTCTATCCGAGGCTGTTTATGCTAACTTGGGAGGGCAACCATTCTAAGAAAAAATAACTATGATTCCTGACGAAAGAGTGGAGTCCAATTTGAGATCTGGAAGCTCCTGCAGTCAAGCTGATGCAAGACATAACCGCTTCCTGCTTTCTTAAGATTTCGTCAGCTTGCGTCTGGTCGTTTCGTCGAATGTCATATCGCCGACACACTAAGAGCAGCGCCGCCATTGCAGCTGATTTGTAGGAAACATTTTTGAGGAAGTGATATTTAGCCGACTTGGATTTTTGCCGATTTCTGTTTCCCCGAATTGTTTTTTCTCTCTCGCCATATTGAGGTTAAAAACAAAACAAACAAAAAAATAGCAAAATATATGTAAAATTTTTATTTAACATCTCAAATAACAACGTTGGAAAAACAGGATAATGAAACATATGTTGATCAGAGGAATAATCCAGCAGACATCAACACCCTATTTTGAAAAAAAAAGTAGTTAAAATTGAAAGAGATCAGTTCTTGAGTTTTTTTATCGGCTTCGCTACAGAGAAAAAAGTCCAAATTCCAGTCAAAAGAAACGAAAAACAAATTTTCAAAAAGTACAATATCATTATGTTTCGAAGTAATTTCTTGATTTACTTCCTTTATTATCGGCAACATTCTACGTACCAACACCGTGGTTGAAAAGTTAGTAAAAAAAACTTTCATATGCAAGTTTGTTTTTTTTCACATCAATTGTAGATATATTGTCAAAAAATCTTTTATTCCTATAAGTTATATAAGCATAGATTAAATAAAGCTCATTCGTAAAAAGCAGGTTTTGCATTTGACCGTAACAACAACAAATTACTTCTTCAAATGTTGTGATGCTCTCCTCGATAGAGAAAATAAATTATTCTATCAAGAATGTATAATAAGGAATCTTAATTATCACCAGTCTGTTGGCGTCGGTCATTGGATATAGACCTTCACTAAGATTCACCAGACCTCTCTATCATGGCCATTGCAAAGCCAGTACTTCCTGAATCTAGCTCGTCATGTCATCTTACTTTTTGTCATCCACGGCCTTGCACCAAATCTCAGGAGATCGACACTGTGAGACGTGATGTCCAGCGGTTGTCTGATATTCTCGCAACATGTCCAGCCCATTGCCATTTGAGTTTTCTCTTATATACTGTGCTGTTTTATGATCTCACCATGTGAAATTAAGCATAATTCTCTCATGTGCACGTTGCATGGTTCTCAGTTTGTGGGTCAATCTTTTGGTTACGTTCCATGTTTCAGCTCCATAGATGACTATGGGGAGAATGCATTGGTTGCATACCCTTCTTTTTAAGATTTGTGGGATTACCTTGAAAATGCCCGAAGGTGTATTAAACGGGAAGCCCCTAAAATTGAAAGAAAAACATTCCAGGGTTGTAGGATAACTACATTCTGCTAAGAACTGAATATCAAACTCTCTCTCTCTCTCTCTTTCTCTCACACACACACGCACACACACACATGCACAAGGTGTATAAATTGCCATCCAAAAGTTCGAGTGGCAGCGTGTACGGAGAGAATTTCTACTGCTCTCCCATTGTGATCCACTGTTTCTATGGAAATTAGGTCATAGAGTAGGTTATTTTTATAGTCTAACTCCCTGAACATCTATGTAGCATCTCGTGTATATGAACATATATATATATATATATATATATATATATATATATATATATACACAACAACAACATATATATATACACACAACAACTTTAATGACTAACAAAAAAGGGCAAAAACACCGGAGAAGCATAACAAATAAATAAAAACAGCAACGCAACACCCAAAATTAAAATATGTGTGTGTGTGTGTGTGTGTGTGTGTGTGTGTGTGTGTGTGTGTGAGTGTGCGTGCGTCAAAACACGTGATGTTTTCAAGTTTCAAGTGTGGCTTTCTGGTTCAGGTTGAGTTTTCATTCTATGGACAGCTGAGTTCCCGCCTTTACCAATTTGGAAAAGAAGCTATCATGGCAGACGCCTTGGGTGTTCCTATCTCCCAAATAATGCTAGACGAACTAAACGATGAAAGCAAGTAAGTTGGCCTCCATGTGAACTTCAGCAAAACGAATGAAATGCTATGTTCAACAAACTTGTCGAAGACAAGGACATAACGATCAAAATCGGAAACGCACCGCTGAAGAAAGTAGACCACTACATTTACCCATGACAACGAATCTCCATGAAATCCTCGAAAGAAGAAGAAATCAAAGGGAAGAATAAGACTGAGCGAATAAGCTTTCTTCAGAGCAAATACGACTTTCGAGAATAAGAAAATCCCACTCGTCCTAAAAAGAAAGGAATACAACCAATGCATCCTCCCGATGATCACCTATAGAACAGAGACATGGAACCTAACCAGAAGATTGATCTTCAAACAGCATCAGAGTTTAGTCTCTCCCTCTCTTTCTCTCTCTTTCTCTCTCTCTCTCTCACACACACACACATTCGCCCCCTTATATGCACTCTCAAACACACATGCATACACAAATACGTGTCTATGTATGTATGTATGTATGTATGTATGTATGTATGTATGCATTTATCTATCTATCTATACACATTGCGTTTTGTATATATATATATATATATATATATATATATATATATATATATATACTAATATCAAATTTCGAGCTTCTGCTATTCGTTGAAATGAAAAAAGTAAAATACGTCTGGTCAGAAAAAGTCACATGATCAACGTCTTTCGGTAGCTTACCGTGTTGGGATGATCAATTAAAAAAGGGATGGTCAATAAATAAATTACTTCTCGCGCTTTTTGTTTTGCAGTGATAACTAAAAAAAGGTCAGAAATTTCAAGAATAGAGCTGGAATCCGGTTGAACATAGACTGTGGAATCAGTTTAGCATAAACTTGTATTGCAAATCCCCCCCTTGTCAAAACCTAGACAGGGAGTAAAAAAATTTAAAAAGTCGTTACTTCTAGACAAAATAAAGCGTAAATGTTCAAATTTTCAGCCCATTAGCTCCATTGGTGCGACCTCTTTACGTGATAAATATATACATACATACATGCACAACCAGCCAGACCAGCTCAAAAACTGAAGAAACCTATGTTGACAGTTTTGATTAATGGTTTCTAATCAGCTGGGAATAAGTGGAATTGGTAATGCCTCAGAAACGTACACCGGCGGAACATTCTTCGCTTTTAGTGTTTAAAAGGCAAGTAAAGAGACTTTTAGAAATGTTAATTGACTTCCTCTTCACTTAAACATAACATTACAAATCCTTCTTTCAAGTAAAGTTTCTTCTGAATGTTAGCAACGAATGTTTTATATAAACAAGAGAAGGTGTAAAGGGTGCAAATATCTATTGTAATAACGCACGCACTGCAAGCACATCACTGATCTTCTATGTATTCAGCGTGACTGCTCATGTACTGCAGGAACACTATTACTCTTCTATGTGTTTAGCGTGATTGCGCATGCTTTATAAGCTCATCATTGCTCTCCTATGTATTTAGAGTGATTGTATATGCATTGTAAGCACATAATTGCTCTCCTATGTATTTAGCGAGATTGCACATCCACTGAAAGTACATCGTTGCTCTTCTACGTATTTTGAAGATTTTTCTTCATTCTTATTTCGCTCATTTTTCCCTCTTTCAGTTTTCGAAATATCAATGCCGACCTAACGTTGAGTGGTGTGCAGTGTATTGTGTTCACATTGAGATTCTTGAAGGTTTTAGAGGGAGATTCTATCCACTACGTAAATATAATGCAAAACTGTACACTTGACTGCTGCCATTTGAATTCAAATCATAAGCTTTGTTTTTGGACAGAAAAAACAATGCTAATCACGCACATACGCACACACCCCACACATACACTAATCCACTTCGCAGAAATACATACATGAATAAGTACATACCCTGGTGATGAAAAAAGCATTTACTTTACTCAAGATATATTTATTTTTCAGCATAATCTTCCTCATTAATGCACTCAATTCAGTGTTTAATATTTATCATATGAATATAATATTATACAGGGAAAATATTTTAGATCAAAATCTAGCTAATAGCTACCGTATTTCATCGCTTATGAAACCCTCTTATTTCAGCAGGGGATGTCAAGAAAAACGCTTTCCTAGTATTCTTTTAATTCACTTCTCAGTTTTTTAAAACTCCTCTATAAATTCTGTCAGAAGTAGAACTAGGCAACGAAGATTAGGTTTACCTTTTGGGCCATTTTTGGAAGAAATAGAGGTCTTATGTCGTCAAATGCCATACGTGTCAGACGACGGACTTTATTGATCCTCTTTCGTACCAGTTTAGTACAGGGTTTGTTTAATTAGATGATGTCTTGATAATATGAGCCATATTTATACAACCATCAAAAATTAAATAATGAGCAACCAAAGAAAATTTAAGAAATTAATATTTTGAAAAATCCTTGATACTTAACTGATACTGATGTAAAGCAAAAGTCATTTTCAGTTCGAATACCGTGGACAATATGGTGTGGAGAAATCGGATAGGGATAGCTATAAGCCGAAGTTCAAATTTCTTCTGTTGATAGACCAAATCGGTATGTTGTCATCAATGTCAGATGAGCTCCCCAAGGATACGGGATGCGAGTTCATATCTCTTCGCAGACTACTTCGTTACTTCCGATCCATGCTGCTTATTGAGTGGTCATAGAATTCAAAAACGACACAAAACGACCTGAACTTTGTGAAAAATGACAGAGATAAGATGACCCCCCCCCCTCCGGTTGCTTACTAACAGCTGTAGAATGATAGTCTGGGAATTGCGATGGAGAACACCTGAAATAGAGATGAAAGAAATGATAGCTGAGAAATCGGGCAATTCTTATATTTCCCGTTTCAAAATGGCTGCTTGTCCAGAGGGTTAGACTTAGGTTAGTATTTTTAAGGTTAGTGGAAGTATTTTTAGAGTATGTCGTCATCAGCGTCTGTTAATCTGCATTTGAAACGCTGACCATTTTAAAACGTAAAAGATCATAGTTGCCAAAAATCGATAATAATTGAGATAATAATTGAGATGAAAACTGGTCATAGAATTCAAAAACGACACAAAACGACCTGAACTTTGTGAAAAATGACAGAGATAAGATGACCCCCCCCCCTCCGGTTGCTTACTAACAGCTGTAGAATGATAGTCTGGGAATTGCGATGGAGAACACCTGAAATAGAGATGAAAGAAATGATAGCTGAGAAATCGGGCAATTCTTATATTTCCCGTTTCAAAATGGCTGCTTGTCCAGAGGGTTAGACTTAGGTTAGTATTTTTAAGGTTAGTGGAAGTATTTTTAGAGTATGTCGTCATCAGCGTCTGTTAATCTGCATTTGAAACGCTGACCATTTTAAAACGTAAAAGATCATAGTTGCCAAAAATCGATAATAATTGAGATAATAATTGAGATGAAAACTGGTCATAGAATTCAAAAACGACACAAAACGACCTGAACTTTGTGAAAAATGACAGAGATAAGATGACCCCCCCCCCTCCGGTTGCTTACTAACAGCTGTAGAATGATAGTCTGGGAATTGCGATGGAGAACACCTGAAATAGAGATGAAAGAAATGATAGCTGAGAAATCGGGCAATTCTTATATTTCCCGTTTCAAAATGGCTGCTTGTCCAGAGGGTTAGACTTAGGTTAGTATTTTTAAGGTTAGTGGAAGTATTTTTAGAGTATGTCGTCATCAGCGTCTGTTAATCTGCATTTGAAACGCTGACCATTTTAAAACGTAAAAGATCATAGTTGCCAAAAATCGATAATAATTGAGATGAAAACTGGTCAAAATTAATAAAAGCCATCTTTGTTTCTGAGAGATGCGATGGACACAGTGAAAAATCATGTTAAATGTCACCTGGGAAGATCGCAGAACAGCCGAGAGCAAACAGGTATCAGAGATATTTTAGAAGCCATCAGCAAACTTAGATGGCCATGTTGCAAGAATATCGACTACCGCTGGATATTGCAGCTCACTATGTGGATCCTTCGAGATCATAAGCGAAATTGTGGCTGGTAAAAAATAAGAAGTTGTAATGATTTGGATGTATTGCCACGATTGGTCAGGAGAGGGTTAACTCTACCATGATAAAAAAAGTTTGAACTGTTTGGATTTTATAAATCAGAACTACAACAGTCGAGAATTCGGAAGAAAGTCTTTTATACCATATAATTTTTTTCTGTAAGATAATACGAAACCCAAGTGGTTGGGACAAGCCAAATTAATGGACGAGCCGGGCGTAAGTTTATTTTGGAAGAGGAGAGATATGATTTGAACTTTTATTTGTCCGAATCAGACATATGGTTGATTTCCTATCAGCGAATTTCCATCTGAAATTAAGACCACACGAATCACAGTCAGATCAGTTCATAAGAAAATTAAGCTTATAATTTAATTATCAGCTTTGGACATTCTAAAAAAGTGCCAAGGACACACCAGCAAGAGATAGGTATTTTTAAAGAATCTGACCAAATGGTCAATCTATGTAAACAACTAAAGAGACCTGTCTTGGAATTGGGGTTACGGGGAACGATAAATAGTGATGGTGTACAGAAAGTCGGTCAAGTCTCTGAGAATATTTGAGATTGGGAAGATAATGATCCGTTTTTCCTTTTTTCCTTTTTTTTGTTGAAATATTAAAGAGAAGTCAAGTCACGTTTAAAGGATACAACGGTCCCACGTAATCATATGAAACTGGGAGCGATAAACCCCTTTGATTGGTCGGTCATGTGACATGAAGAAATGAAATCACTTTTTTGTGGCGATTTGTGGTCCTCAGTCGATCAAATTGCACAGAGGGAGTAAAAAAGGGCAGTTTTGTTGATTATGCTGAATTGCGTAGAGGGTTGAATTTCTCCATTCAATCATCATCTGTCTTTATCATTTGACATAGACCTTCCCCGGGATTCGCTAGACTTCTCTATCATGGGCATCGCAGACAAAGCTTTCTGAACTTGTCTCGTTCGTTGGACCATCGTATACACTGCCGGTTTCGCATGTGATCTCTAGGGATCCAGGTTGTGAGTCGTGATATCCAGCGTTTATCTGACATTCTTGCAACATGAGCAATCAATTGCCATTTCAGTTTTCTACTGGATTTTATCATGTCTTAGACTCCCGTTTTCCCTAATATATTGTGCTGTCTTATAATCTCTCCGTATGTGCACCTGATTCCTTCATGTGCACGTTGCATGGCTTTCAGTTTGAGGGGTCAGTGTCTTGGTTAGGTTCGCTGTTTCGGCTGCATTGATGACTATTGGGAGGATGCATTGGTTGTGTACCTATCTTTTGGGGGCTAATCGGGGGAATTTTTTTGTTCTTGAGTTAATCATTGCTTGTTTTTTTCTTCTTTTGCAGATTTCGGGGAGATTTGTTGTCCAAGGTCGATGAAGGTTCTTTGGAGGTCATGAAGGTCATGAAGGTTCTGTGCGAAAAGCACAATGTCATCGAAAATTGTCCCTTTCGACACTCTCATCAATCTCAGCAGTGTTTTGCTGGTGTTGCGACCCGACACGTTGCCTCTACGTACCCCACCTTGACGACCTGACTTAGAAGATTCCGACTTGAAGCTGACCAATTCCCAGACTATGTTCCAAGATAGCTTCCCTATCTAAGACGAGCTCCGTCTTTCTTGTCGCTACACCCATAGAGCATATGTTTGCTAAAATCACCTTGCCAGTCGTGGTCCTTGGGTCAACGGGAAGGGTTAACTTGAATCTGTAACCTTGTCACGGATAAACCTTATTGTTCTCGATAGACTGTCGTTATTTCATCATTTGAAAGGCTCACTGTTCCTGCGTTTGTAATCAGCAGCCCCGAAATCGAGACGACGTTTCAATCAAAGCCTTTTGTCAGCTAGCCGTCGTGGATCTTCCAATCACAACGTGGGCACGAAGGTCTGGGACGAGGCGGAAGCGACCGAACAACGCGATGGTTTTGACGTTACATAAGTTTCAGGAACTGTTACGCCCAGAAGCGAAAAAGCTAGCAGACCTTGGGAAAGGCCTATGCTCAAGAAGTCTGCAACAATGGATTTTAAAGGCTGATTAGTAGGCCAGTAGTAGTTGTAGTAGTAGCAGGGGAAGAACAAATTAAGAAATGCCAATCATGCGTTATATCCACTTTGTTGTGGTACAAGTAAGAAATGAAATAAAAATAGAGAAATGAAAACAAGAGTGTGTCAATGTTCAGTTATGTTATGAGACGTTTGAAGTAGGCCAAACAACTTTCAAATTATTTAGTTCTGGGGAGCAATTATTTTTCTGGATAAGAACTAACATCCTCGTCGTTATTACAACAGCTGGAGAACGTCACATCCTGAAATTCAGTAGACCTTGTTTTCACTTTATTTCGTTGTTTATGCTAAAATGCATACATACAATCCATGTATGTGTGAATAAGTTTGTGTAAT
Source organism: Thysanoteuthis rhombus (assembly GCA_963457665.1). Taxonomy (NCBI): domain Eukaryota; kingdom Metazoa; phylum Mollusca; class Cephalopoda; order Oegopsida; family Thysanoteuthidae; genus Thysanoteuthis; species Thysanoteuthis major. Next base: position 13,966,082 of record OY735200.1, read on the forward strand.
GTATCTCTGTGTATGTATACATGCATGATAGACTTTGTTTAATTAAATACAGCTTTTCAACTACCGTACTTGAAAGTTCAGCATGTATGATAGGTCAAATGTCTGTTTATACAAAATATGTTTTTTTAATACTTGTGCGTATAAATAAAAATGTATTTAAACAAGAAGGCACTCGGAGAGCGCATACCACTGCCAACACCATTGTCAGGGGGGATAATTGTTCATGGATCCACCCAAAATTTTAATCAGTTCTTCCATAGCCTATTGTCTACCCTTGACTCTCAATATTATGTGGTGTAGGCATATAACTACGAGAAAGAAGAGGTAATTGTGCATGAATCCGACCCTAAATTCAATCACCTCTTCCGTGTCCTTTTATCCACTCTTTCACAACACTTAATCGAAATTCATTGAGGACTTTCGGAGATATTGTGTGGAAAGTCATGAACGTATACAAAAAATGTATGGAAAAACGGAAAAAATATCTCTCAATCAAAGAAGAGCTCCTGGATCCGCCCAAAGTTCTATCACTTTTTCCATAGTCTATGGTCCACGCTTTCAGAAAAATTCATTGACATTCATTGGGAACTTTGGAGATATCTTGTAGGCAGACAGACAGATACGATCAGATACATTTGTTGGAAAGGTAATAAACTTCAATTGTTTATATCCCTTCGAGTTTTATTTTCAGATGTATCCACGCATCTTTATTAGACACTTTTCGGTTGGTCGGTCAGATGGTCTGTCCCACTTACGATAAGCAATAAAAAGAGGAAGGGGGGTGTGTTTTATTTACCAGCTGCAATTAGGTCGTGTTTGTGATGTCATAAACGTGAGACGTCATTAAATCTATTTGAATCAATAGATGACGTATCAAGTGTTTGTTTCTTTAGTATCGACAAGTATCGTTTGTTATAAATAGCTAATACTGTCTGCAAAAATTGCTAAAATCGGTTAAACTTTTCAATTTCCAATTAACTTTATTGCTAAAAATGTTAAACATACTCATTTAAAGCCAAATTTTCAAAAAGAGGAAAAAAACATACACTTAGCCTCTAGAACAAATTATTGATAAAAATTGTACACTTTGATTTTGATTTACTAATCGTTTTTTTAATAGCCAGATTTTATAGCGAACCATCCACAGCTTCATTTTTCTCCTCCTGCTACTTACACAACTAAAACAACTAGTAATGATACTCCTACTCCCTTTAGAATCCCTCTGAAATCGGAAATCCCAGATATAGACGTATTAATGGTGCATGCATCGTTGAACTAATGGTTCTTGTCTCTTAAGTGGTTCATAAAGTGTAATTGAACTTGTTGCCTGAAATAAATTTGACTATAATGATAGAATCTTTGACGATTCCTTCGATTCAGTCCGTAAATTTTTCATGAATTTGACGGAAACATATAAATAAAGATTCTTACATGTTTTCTCTTTAACATTCCGGAAAAAAATATAAACAGGAACCATTCCAAGTTTTCTAATTGCCAGTTTTGATAAATACTTTTTAATTATTTGATACAATGAAACTCTGTTTTGGATTCCAAGAGACACAAGTGAAATCAATTATTAAATTAGTTTATGCTGATGGATAATCTTTGATAAAAGCACAATCATTACAATCTCTTAAAGACTACAAAGGTCATAACTCTTCCTCACTCTTTAGAAAATGAATTTAAAAGAATTATAGCGTCTTAAACACAAGCCACAATCTGCTCATACTATTAAGTGGTATCTCTGGCAGTAGTGTAACAAGGGTTAGGCAGTGAATGGAGCATGTGCATCTTCACTTTTCTTGGGGTTTCACCATGTCTAAATCCAGCTCTGTCTCCATTAGGTCATCGAGACCCCTGCCCTCAAACGACACCAAAGCACATCTGTGGAACAATATCGTTAGACATTGATGCAGGATCTGGAAAACAAAACTCAGCTCACCCTAAGTAAAGCCTTTCAACCACTTTTCACATCAAAGGGTTAGTAAGAAGGGGTTATTTATGCCACATATTTAAGACTGGTATAAGCAAAAACATGTCAAAATAGCTCATTGATATTGAAAGTATAAAGTTGGTAACACTAAAACCTGGCGTTTAAAATGAGAACTAAAAAGCAATAAGAGGACTAAAATGACTCATACGAGTTAAAAACACAGAAAATGAAGATCAATTAAAGAATTAAAAAAAAAAGACTACATTGTGTAAGGCACTTGGTCACTCTGGATTTTAAAATGTCGAGATTGTACTCATCAGGAAAACATTCCACATTGCAGTTGTTCTTCAGAATAAGCTATTTGCATAGAATTTGCGACAAGTCCATGATGTATCTGAAAAAATGGTGTCTTACATTACAATCTTTTTTGTATCATTTGCTGTGGGAGGGATTATTACACACTAACGTTGCTTTCTATCTTGAAAATCAAAGATTGCATCATCACAAAGTCAAGCCTTGATTTCAGTCGCGAAACCATGGTTACCAAACTCGACCATTACTACTTTTGTGAGTTGATCCTTGTAGGGTGCCCCATAAGCTAAGTTTGGCTTAGTGCCAGACTTAGCTAAGCTTCATAAAAAGATGGTTGGCTGTAGCGGATGGTCAGCAAGCTTTTCTCAAAGGCAAATTCTATCTGACCACTACCGGGTGCCTCATACGTGGTCTTGTACCGGATTAAGCTAAGCTTAGTAAATGCGTATGCTCCTATATATTTCCCCATTTCTCTTTCTCAATTATTCTGTTTGCCTCCCCCTTTCTCCTTACCCCCTCTCTCTCTCTCAATATATATATGTGTGTGTGCGTATGTGCACGCGTGCGTGCGTGCTTTTGTGTATATGTGTATCTTGGAAACTTTGCCTTTCTATGCTTTTTAAGAGTTGAACATTAACGCTGAAACAGTATTTTTCTGCTAGAAAATTCATACAATCCAAAAACATCTATGATTTTACGTCATACAAGCCAGTTGTTTCCTGATCGTTATCAATGAAATGTTTTGTGTTTTCCATGTTTTATACAGAATTCAATTTTACGATTATTATTTAAATCTGGATCTTATATCATGAGTTTGATTTTATTTTGCTATGGAATTGTTTCGGGGATATATATATATATATATATATATATATATATATATATATATATATATATATATATATATATATATGTGTGTGTGTGTTCTAAATCATACTCCTGTTTTGTCTTGTATTTACTTGTACACAGGTATATATATATATATATATATATATATATATATATATATATATATATATATATATATATATATATATCTGTGTGTGTGTGTGTGTGTGTGTGCGTGTTTGTGTGCGAGTATGTGTGAAATGACAATATCGGAAGACTTTTTAAGACAAATGATTCTTTATTTCATTATTAGCCCATTTCGGGATTCGCCATGAAATTAAGGCGTTATAAGAAACCGGGTGTTCATGTAATTGGACGGCAAGTTTGTTGTTATAGGGGTGGTGGTGTGTTGGTATATCATGTTTGTGGTAAGCTTATTGGTGATTTGCATGACCTTCGGGAAAACTTAAGTTGGACTTTAGGTCATCTGTACTCAGGAATAATCAGCTGATGTATGCATGCAGTTAAGTATGAGGTTAATTTAAAATTTGATTCATAGGAGGATTTATATACAGTGAAAGATTTGTTCCTGATAGCAGTGTTTTTGTTGGTACAAGAATTTTTTGAGAATCGGTGGATGAAATTTAAGGAGTATGAGAGCTTGAAGTTCACATGGTAGGTCTATGAGTTAGTGGTGAGTAGGGGAAGGGGTGTGCTGATGTATGCTTAGTGGTGGTATGCGTCATGACACTGGGGAGATCATCTGCTGAACATTTGGTCATCTGAGCTGTTGAAATCCCCAGATGTTAGATGTTTGTAGTATTCATATGAGGGTGACTTAAAAATTGATTAATGGAAGAATTCAAGTCAAAAAAGAGGAATTAGCCGCCATGAGAATGAATATGTTTATGGGTGAGTGTAAATATATATATGTACGTGTGTGTGATAAAGAAAGAAAGAGAGGACAATTCAATGGTTGAAACTGTATTAAATGTATGCGAATACCCAACCATGTTGGTGTGGAGCAGTGGTTAACAAAATAGTTATGCAAGTCATTACAATTCGGTCAGACTTATGCTTTTAAAGCTAAGCTTAAACAACTTCTACATCGGCATATCCTTCTCCGTCTTTTAGGCCATTGTTTACATATCTCTCTGTTTCTTTGTCCGTCTGACTCACCTCTCTGTCTCTAACCCGATCTGCCCTCTTCCACTATCCTATCTATCTATCTGGTTACAAGTCAAAAGGTCCACATGCAAAAACGTCCAATTTGTAAAATTCCTATCAATAAAAAGTCCGATAAACATGAGGTCCAATGCATTAAGGTCCAATAATGCAAAAGAAAAACAAAACAAAAAAAAAACGGTCAGTGCAAAAATAGTCAATGGAGTAAGATCCAATAATGCAAACATGTTCAATGCAATGAATAAGGTCCAATGTTAAAAGACCCAATGCTCAAAGGGACAATGCAAAAAAGTCCAATTATATATATATATATATATATATATATATATATATATATATATATATATACACGAATACTGCATATATGTATACGTAGCATTCCTTAGAACCGCTTCTCTGGTGTCGCTCAAGTTCCCCTTACCACTCTGTTATTGAAGATTTGTTTTTTAATTGACTTTAATCCTAACTGGCTAGTTCTCTGATGTAGCCTAATTGCGTTTTAAAATCTTGAAAAACAAATTTTGTGAGAAACAATTTGAGCGATAACAGAGAACTAAAATTAAAATTTTAAAGTTGGTTAAAAAAAAACAACCTTTTACGATAGAAGTGATAAAAAGCAATTTAAGTGACACCAGAGAAGCAGTTCTAGAAAATGCTTCATGGGTATGATGAGAGGCACGTACACACATACATTTACCAGTACATAAGCGTATGTATCATCTGGGTATATATGCATGAATTGGTCCTTCTTGCATTGGCCCTCTGAGCATGGGGTCTTTTTGCATTGGATCCCATTGCATTGGACATCTTTGCATTATTGGACCTTAGTGCATTGGGCCTTTTCGTACAGGACGTCTTTGTATTGGTCATTTTTGCATTGGATATGTTTGCATTATTGGACCTTATTGCATTGAGCGTATTTGCATTAGACGTTTTTGCATTTAGGATGTTTTGTCTTTGGACCCTTTGCAAAGAACATTTCATGTTTGGACCATTGGTTTTGAACAATTTTTATATTTGGTCTGTTTGATTGGATGTTTTGACTTTAAATATGTTCATATGTACCCTACTTCGAGGTTTGTTTGGTAAGTGAGACATGCAGTTGCATGTTTGCCTTCTGTGCATCCAATCGCTGTACGGGTCGAAGGAAAATGTGACTTTCTAGGCTGGTAAGCCTTCTGAGGTTGGAAATACAACGCTACACAATATTCCTACTTCTTAGCAGTCAACACATTTCAGTTTAACATAGTCTTTCTGTCTCTCTCTCTCTCTCTCTCTTGGTTGGTTGCTTATAATCCACCAGCACCAGTGGTCAGTGTTCGAACAAGGGATTTCGAATGTTGATTTCGAAGGCAGACTCTTTCCAGGTGGAAAATTGGCGCAACACAATCTTCCTGTCCTAATTTCTCTCAATCTTGATCTGAACTAAGCTTAACTTATCAAGAGATTGGTAATTTATACAATATGGTTTGCGTAGAGGTCGACCTCGATTCTTTCAGGGTAATGCAACATCCAATTAGAACGTCACAAAAATGTGGTAATCTTTGCTTATTTGGTACTAAAATCGTCTAAAGCATAAAGATTATCAAAAAGCTAAACATGAATGGATTTTTCATTTTTTTCCTGTCAACTTGAGCGCTAATGTTAAGTACGCTGGAAATTTCACACAATACTTTTTTGGTGTATCTTGCATTTCCATATTCTTCCATCTGAAATATCCCTTCTTTTAATATAAGACATCGCAACCAATGAAGTCTGTTGAAATCCATTGATAGCGGTGTTTAACCAACCACTCAAGGAGCTTTTCTTGGTCTTCTAAGGTGACTGAAATAGTGGAGTAGTCTATAGGTTCTTCGCTAATTATTAGAAAGTATTTCATCGAGTTGTTTTATTCAATGTGTAATTGCAGGTCGGACACGACTTATATTCAATTTTTTGTGCTTTTTCGAGAACGAGCTCTAAGATTTGAAGAACAGTATCTTATAGAGAGGATAACATGATCATCAAGAAAGTTAGCTGGAAATGAAAAATCTAGCCGTGTTTAGTCATCAATAGGGATATCTTTTATCAATCTTTAGGCTAGGCAATTTTTGTACCAAATAAGCAAGAATTACCCGAAAGGTTCACCGTGGTACTCTATTACACGCGATTAGTTTCAGTGAAAATATTTACATTTCCCGTAAAGTACTTATTTGTTCAAGTCAATTAGGACAGGATATTTTTGTAATGCAATATTTTTAAAACTCTGAAAACTATTCAAAAAGCTATTACGACAATGGAAGAAAACAAAAGTTGATTGTTCTAGACACATAACCAAATTTCTCCTGAAATACATACACCATTTTAACCAATAAATAACGTTGTAATGTGTAATGTAAGTTGCCAATCCGTTTGTCTCAACCGCAAAATAAAGGTTAACTTCATTTGCTAGGGGCACAGCATGGCTTTTCAGTTCGTACATATCCTGTTCTCATCTTTGGTTGTTAGTGGTGGATATTTTTCGTGTCTGAATCTATAAGTCGCTCCGAGCCGTTCTTTTTATCCACGGATTTCAACTTAACGAAATCATTATCACCCTTGTAGAGGTCGATCTCCCATCTTCTGCTGAAAAACTTTGGTCTTTTAAACTGTACGTATACACTTTCGTCGCTTGTCAGACGGTTCGGTTTGTACGTTAGACTCACGGATCATTTGACTGTAGAGAGTTCGATCCACACTCGTCGCCTTGTATTATACTAATCCAAGTACAAACTAACCAAATACTTATTTTATTCTATGAGGTCTAATTTAATTTTGGCTACTTTCTCCCTCTCGTTTACACTACTTTCGGTCATTTTAGAATTGTAATCTTCGAACTTTAATTATACGAAGAACCCTTTTCAATAATCAAATTTTTCCAATGAAGCAAATTACTATCACTTTAACTTACCAAATATCTGTTCGCACTTTTTGTTTGCATAACTCAAGGACGGTTAGAGCCATGTTCACCAAATTGTTTGTGGTTACAAATAGGACTCTGGATCATATTTTTGCTCATTTGTCTCCGAAAATGAAAAAAAAATGTTTGGTCTGCTTCCAAGCTTTCCCCGATATCAACAATCTAACATCCAGGTATCTTTTTATATAAAATTGAAAGTCTGATTCCGGTTTTCTGTGTGTAACCTCTCAGTAGCCAAGATTTTCATTGTGGCCAGAGCTATAGAATTAAGTGCATCCCCACGAAAAAGCAAACAAACAAATAAAACCAACCAACCAACCAAACAAACAGGACAAAACAAGCAAACAAACAGTTTAAGTCTTTTATTAGAGCTAAAGGTCCTATCATAGGCTTTCTGTAGAAACTAGTCATTCAATTAGGTTGAATTTCAGCTAGTATTGTCGATCCTTTAACGCTTCTCCAAAATATAAAAATACTAAAAATTCAATGAAATGGTAATTATATTTTATCGATTCGTTAGGTTGTGGTTCTTTCCATCATAGGGTTGAGTAAACCCTCCCCGAGGGAAACGGATTCCGGCCAAATCACGTTGGATACACCCGTTCTCGTAAGATCAGTGAAATTAAGCAGCGTCGAGTCTGTGTGACCATTTGGGATTTTTGGGGAAAGGTAAGCAATAGGCCACGAAAGAAGAATTTTTGGAAAACCTGGTGCCGAGAGCAGAATGAGAATGAAGCCTCGATAGGCCAGAAACATAAACAACTAAGGTCATATAAAAGTGAACCTCAACAGTGGGGCAGATAAAAGTAAGAATAGAATACTTCCTGAGAGCAAACATACCACAAAGAGCTGATGGATTAACAACACACTGATAAAGAAAGTGTCTGCAAAATTCACAGTTAATTGATATAACAACCAGATATAAATCTATTTCCCCTTTGTAAAATAAAACAAGCAACGACCAAAAACTTAACAAGGAAAAGAAAAAAAAAGATATATAAATAGAATAAGAGGAAGGTTCTCCTCCCAGAAAAATAGACAGTCCCTAATAACATCCTAAATAGGAATCCAAATGAATCGAATCGTTGACCAGAAGAAGCCAAAACAGGAAAGAAATATAAATGTATTTGCGTTGCGAATCCTTTATTTCATTGCATATATTAATGATAAAATACTAAAACTATGACGTTTCATGTTTTTAGGCTTTATTCATATTTTCAAAGCCATCTTTTGTCCACGTTACATTAACTCCAAACAACAAAAAAAAAAAAAAATTCATTTTTTACTTCACAACCAAAGTTTCATTTGGTACCATTCTGAATTAAAGCTACAAATATACGTCTTATTGTTACTTATTCCTGGCTGAGATATTTTGATATCAGGTAAGGGACGGCCTCTTGTCTTGATAGTAACTTTCTTATGCAGAGAAAACTGTAAAAATTCAAGTTGTTGAAGTTCACTGATTATGACTGAACTAGTTTCCTAGGGAAGCAAGGAGGCCATGATTATCAATTTGAATTCTTTTACTCAATGAAGTTTCTGAAAAATTCGTGAAAAAAATTTTGTACCATTTTAGGTGCATTTTTCTGATATCAGCGTAAATTCTTGTCGGAATTTCGTTGGCTGCATGTAATAATCATTATATCTGGTATGGTCACACTATATTCCTCATCTATGTCTTCCAAGATTCCTCCCTTGCATTGAGTAATTCGCTGTTGCTTTTTGGGGTAAGTCTCTTATGGTGAGAGGCTTCCAGGTGATATTGATATCAATGCTTGGTCGGCCAACGAAAGGCGGGAGAAGTAACGTTTCCAATCTTTTTAATTGATCACCCCCAAAAGACATCGGTCATGTGACGGTTTCTATTGAATGGCTAACCAGATCTGTTTTATTAAAAGTTTAATTTCAGACTTTCATTATTATTGAATGACACAGGTAGCGTTTTTTTTCTTTCTAATATTCCAGCGGCATTATTCATGGATCTGCTAGTTGTAATCTGATTTGTTACTGTAGATCTTAATGCGCCTTGGAGAAATATGAAGATACTTGTATACCTCTCTATCGTTCACTGTTAATCAATTTTGATTGTCACAGAAATAAATGAGCATGATGCAATATCTTGAGAGGGACACATTGTTTCTTTTTATCAACTATTCTCCGAGATAAGGATAAAATGAAACTACTTTGGAATGATACTTGTAAAATCATTATTTGAGAAAATACGTGTTCGTTCTGCTTAGTGGTGGTCCATCTCAATGCTTACCCTTCCACAAAAATTCATTTAAATCTATTGAATACTTTTGGAGATATCTTGTAGACAGAAAGACGGACAGACAGACAGACACAACCGAATACATATATCTCTCTCCGACTTCGTCGGCAAAGGTAATGACATTGTCAAGGATGTCCGACCGTCAAATCAAATTTGCCGGGTTAATTATGAACAAAAGAAGTGAGTAGATTATGGAAACGTTTTCTGATGCTTTTAATGCAAGCAGTTCTAGGAATTTTCAATTAAACTTTATTTTCAAAAAATATTTCTTTACGTTCTATCATTGGTTCATTTCTGCATACATTTATTACACTTTCATTGTATCTTACAATGTCTAATCTACTAAGTGGGAGACAGGATACTCATGTACTCACAGCGTTATTTTATATCCTTATAGTAAGAAACCACAGTGTTGAGGTCACTCCTTTTCCAATCTATATTTTGTTCGTAAGTTCTTAAAGTCTTATGATTGCTGGGCCATTTCCGTGTATATTCTCAATGACTTTTACATAATTATCCTTTATACCCTGCTAAAGACTGTCGTGTATTCTACCGAGTCGAATGTTATTTCATAATCAACAAAAGCCAGACCAAGTAGTTTATTAAGTCAGGTGATAAAGTAAGAGAAATACCATGAAAGTGAAAAAATATATAAATAAAAACGACGTTTGATTGGAAAGCATTTAGTAAAGATAGAGATTCGTAATCACTGTAAACAACCGTAGCGTCCAAATTTGAAGTCAAGTAAAAAAAGGAATTCCACTGAAGAATGAATATGGTCGGAATAAATTCTATCCATGGCATCACTGGCGTTTCCGGAGAAAACGTCTAAAATAGAATTGTTTTTTTTTTTTTTTTTTTTTTTAAATTCAGATTCAGATTTTTTCGTTTTTTTAAAATTCAGATTCTGGAGAATCCAGATGTTATTAAACTCATTATAAAAGGACATAAAAAGGTTTAAAAAAAAAAAGGCTTTAAAAATCCTTCAGAAGAGATGTTGTGAAGTACGGATGCCAATTTTCCAAGTCTGTAGACAAAACGGTATAGCCTGGAGCACTGGCACACTCAACTCTTGTTCAACAAATGGAAAAATACTGTACCAATATGCTTAAAAGGTCAAGTGTGCAATTAATGCATAATGTCAGTATGACGTCAAAATGCAAAACATAGAAACTAACAAAACCATGTAAAAAAAGAGAGCGGTGGAAAGAGCAATGCTAGGAATAATTCAATGAGATAGAAAAAGATCAACATGGATCTGAGAGCGGACAAGGTTAAAGGATATATGGATGATTGAGCAAGAAAATTAAGATAAGCTCGTGGTCGTACTCTGCAACGGAACAGTTGCATTCTCTCTGTATCAGGCCTTCTCACCGAAGGGATTTGAAAGTTGGAACCTTTAGCCCATAAGGAATAAAAGTGCAGTACAATTGTTTTATGTAAACAACATGGCGTTCCTCCACACAAAAATACTGCATTATAATTGGCTAGTGCTTACTCCTTTGTGTCAAGCCTGGAGTCAGGTTATGCGTCCCAAGTCAACACTCAAAAGCATTAGACGTAGGGAATCATACATCGGAACGTACTTGCTTACACTATTAATGGTGGGTGGAATGCCTATCGTGTAACAGGGTTACTACTGGAATATATTCCGAACATATCCCCTCATCTGGGGAATATATGCTCCCACCCCGGAAAAGTGGTAGCGAACGCACATGGATGGGCTGGATACTGAGCAAGAGGGATGGACAACAGATGGGACAAAATGTTAACAGATTGGTGCTCAAGGTACTACAAACGCAAGAGAAAAAGACCAGACAGAAGATAGAGGGATGAAATCGAAAGGTATGCCGGAATGGCAGAGGTTAGCGCAATCATTGATGTCATGGAAGCAGCTGGGAAAAGCTTTTGTCAAGGGCTGACTTAAAATGGCTGCTGCTGCTGATACGCGCCCGGACATGTGCATTCTGTTTTTGAAAATCAAAGCCTGATTTCTCATTTTCCCAATACTGTAAAACACTTCTTGGCATACAATAACGTATTGAATAATGTACATTAGACTGGAAGGCCACCCTAACATGCGGATCAAATTTCTGACGCTACGGTTGTTCAATTGCTGACTGCGATGGCGAGTTCAATTTGTTTTTAAAAAGTGATATTTGTAACTTTTCTTCTACAATCTCAGAAAAATAACAGAAAATAAACAGTTATTCTTCCTCTTGCTCTCGACCCCAACCAATAAACGATACCATATACCCTCAGTGAGATAAAGCATTTCCCCATAACGATCGATATTCTCCCTCTTACTCCTCCTTCTTCTTTTTGAACGATCAGTTTGCAATTAAGCTTTTTTCCATCGGCACTCACTTGATTCAGCTGAAAATCGGATACAAAAATGTGTCAATTTTAGTATGAAATTACATTGTAAATCGACCCCCAACTCTGAAATCATTTTTTGTTGAGGGTGAATTTAAATCTAAACTTGAAAAACTTACTTGCCCAGCGTTGGGGTCCCATTAGTGCACACAAAAAATCATGGAGTTTTGTTGTATGGTTTCTGCAGTAGTCTGTCACATATCGACAGATAGACGGACGGATGAACGGACAAACTTTCTGTGAATTATTATAAGATTTAATATTATGTTCCATAAACAAATTTTTATACGTCTGTCTGCTACTATTTTACTTTGGGCCCCCTCGAGAGTCTTGAACTCATTAAACATTATTTTAGCGAATGATCTCTCAAGCTCTGGGCATCGCTCTACGCTAGGTTTCCATTTTTCCTATTCAGGTCATAAAAAAAGAAAAATGTTGGGAAAAAAGGCTATAACAGATTGAAAAAATAAATATATATAAAAGGAGACAAATATATCCCTTTTTGCCATCCGTAGCTTTAGCATTAGCTTGTTTATTATCGTTCTGTTGCCGGAAGTGCTGATTTATAACCGGTGCATTCTGGGAGATAGATTACATGTGTTGGGGGGGAAAGTGGCAACATGGAAGCCTTTTACGTTATTAAGAATCCGGCTAAAATCTCTACAGAACTTTACGACTGGTGCCCAGATGACCAGATATGTTGTAGTCTATCAAGTAGAAATATTTTGGCTTTCAGTTCTGTATCCGACGACAGGTAACTGCAATTTTGCGCCTCGTGTGAAACAGTAATACGTTCATGTATTTCGCTATATCCACGATTTGAGTTGTTTTCTACATCATTCCAACTATCTATTCATTTTCGTTATTATTTTTCTGTTTTTACCTTTTAAATGGGGCTAGCCTTTAAAGTTTATACTTATGTCGGTAGCCTTGCGTGAAAGCACATGGCATAATGTGTACTTTAATTTTCTCACTGACATAACCACCGGCGAATGAAGCTTTGTAAACAATCATCTTTTACTTACCCGGTGTTTCCGATTTCAAACTGGCCAATTAATTGATTGGCGGCACGCTTATGTTTCTTATTATCTGAAAAAAAATCTTCATATCTTCTATAAACTGTTTATTGTGTGTTTTATTTTCACATCACTTCATCCTCTGAATGAAAGCATTAGTTCTTTTTATTGTGTTGCTGATCTGTGAACTGTTCACTTTTTTTTTACCGTTCATTTCAAAACTGGGGTTTTATGGGTTCATAGTTAGGGAGGACCCTTTCTAGCTTTTGTTGCTACTTTTATTTTACAATACATTGATTTTATTCGTTGTAGAATTTTGATTGGGACTGATTATCATCTCATCTTGGTATTTGGATAAAGTAATGTTGTTATAGATGAAGAGAAAACCTCAAATAACCCTTAGTAATCTTTAAAGCAAAAACTTATATCAATTGACGGTTGATTATTGATGGAGTTGGAAATTAGACACCCTCCCTTGATCAAAATCCTGGATCCATTGTTGTTCATTGTATTATTTGCTAGTATTTAAAAAGATATCAGGTTTTAAAGCTTACCGTCTTTTGTTTTTTTGTTTTTTAATTTTTCTTAGCACATTCAAAATTATACAAATACTCACCATAATTTCTTGTTCAATTTTTGGACTACTTGCAACAACTGGAGAACTCTTCAATGAATAGGATTTCCCTCAAATGGAATTATATTGTGAAGTAATGAAGAAAATTTACTAAAAAGATCAAGGGAACTAACTTTAATCAATCAGAAGTTACTCCCCTTGAATTTTTTATTTGAGTTGGATTCACCATTCACAGCGTAGTAAAGGTTTCTGTAAACAGGAAAGAAATCACCCCTTTTCCTATTAATATACCCTTTTTACAGTTATGGGTAAAATGATTTGAGTGTTTACTGTTAAATACATGTGTTGATATTCTTATTTCCTAAAAATAAGAGTCAAACATTCAGAAACAGTCAAAACTCTTGGAACATCCTTTAAAAATTCTCAGGATTGAAAGAATGAAAGTTTTGTTGCTGATAGTATTGTGGGAATGATGCTTTTTTTTCTTTTTTTTTTCACCCTATATAACAAAATGATGAAAAAAAGATCATTCTGCCCTTTTCGTTGGTATCTTCACAGCGGAAATAGATCATTTGGTTTTGCTGAAAGGAACCTTGTGAATAAATGAAGTGAAATTTTCAACAGCTAAAAAGATAATTCTGAAAAGCCACTTGAATTCACTGCAAGCATAAGTATTCTTGGAGGATAATCTGATGTCTAAGAATTTAATATATCTTTGATTGATGAAACTCTTCAATGTATGAAAAAATGCTAAAATCTGGATTATGTTCAACTAAGGAAGACATAATTCACTAAATTATATTCTAGTGAGTCTGACAAGTTTGTTTTGGTAAAGCATTAATTTTGTAAAATGGAAACCTACAGTTCTGAACAATTTGGACTAATAAATGGTACCTACACAACTTTTTGACTTAATGTTTCAAGTATTTGGACTAAGATAATTGACACTGGTAGATGAGTTGATCTACTAACTCATTTATTAAATAAGAACTAACATTATAAGATATTCAGATTACTGGCAAATGTATAGAATACACTTGTTTGTCCTAAACTTGGATAATTATTAGGTTAGTAAAGTCAACCCATTGAGTCTTTCTGTGGTTTGATTTTCTGTTGTTTTGATTACTTTTTATTATGACTGTTGAGCTGTCTATTATTTTGATATCATATTTAGTACAATAATACATTATTAAACATTTGGTGGCCATGATCTTTTTTAAGACTGGATGAAAAAATCTTGACTATAGAGTCTGTGGCATCCAATAGCATGTATCAGATGGGAGCAGCTCAGCTTGAAAGTGTTTTCTGACCCCCCTGGCTATAGCATACTTCGACAGGTGCTGCACTTAGTCTTGGTCAATGGTGTGTAGACCTGGGGTTATCCTGTAGATTTCTAGCAGATCAGTGTGGGTTCTCCTCTAAGATAGTATCTCTTTTAGTTTTAATGAATATGACTGGTCCTTTATGCTGGGGATAATGCCCTATAAACTCTTATCAGGCCACTTTTGGAATTCAGCCCTTGCATTTGGTCACCCCAACATAAATACTATTGAGAAAGTATAAAGAGTCAAAAAGATGATGCCAAAAGCTGAACTGCTGTCTAGAGTAGCAATCTCATAATTTGCTCCATTTTTTTTTTTGTTTTCTTTTCTTTCATTGTCAAAATATAATTTTACTTTTATCTACCCTACCATAACAATATTCAGGTTTTACCTACTATCTGAACCTCGACCTTTGACATCAAAACAGTCAGGCATAGATTATTTATTCGGTGATTTCTTCTTTTGTGGATTGTAGGGAAACTTGTACTAATGTAGGACTTCAGAAAAGTAGATGATACCTGCACTTTAATTTTACTTTGAGGGAAGTGTACCTACTTGGTGTAAAATAAATCTGATCATAATAACATTTGAGGTATTTTTATATTAAATTGGTTGAAAATGTCTTCCATCTTGGGTTATGGAAAGATTGAATTTAGTATATGCCCAAGTGCTAGTGAGAAATAGGTTTCAGTATGTGTGCAAATTTTGGTGCATTTCCAAAATTTTCTCTCAGAAAAGTGACATTGTTAGTATAAAAATTTATAGATTTGTTGATTGAACTACGAGAGTGGCATGTGCGAGTCATCTGATGTTTATTTTTCAACTCTCAAATTTTGTATAGGAGTGAAACTCCTTCTCATTTTCTGACATGACGTTTTTCTCACGTCTAAGATTTAGAAAAAAAAGAGTTGCAGATGTTCTAAAATGGAATAACATTTTGCAAATATATTGTAGCGAACATAGTCAGCAGTCACCTACATTAAAAATGACCAGTTTATAGCTGTTTTTAAAATGTTTTGATTTTTGAAGTAAGTAATATTTAATATTGAAGAAAAACAGATGACATAAAAATTTTAGCTGAATAACTGATGTTTCTAATGTTTTAGTGGTGTTTTTCAGTTTAATTTATGATTAAAATAGAAAGATGTTTGCTTTGTATTTGATTACTAGCACGATGAGCTTGGTAGTGAAATGAGCAGCATCAGCATCACAAGGACAAATTAAATAAGAGAATTCTATTTATGTGATATTCTCTAACATGGACATTGGAATGAGACAAATCTTCCCAGTGAATTAAAAAGAAAGGTTTGGTTCAAAAAAAGCTGAAAGATACAATGTCTAAAATAGTGTGACCATAACAGCCAAAGTGAAGACAAAATTATGAATGAATCTGAATATCATGTAAATTTTTCTCTTGCCTATAATTTTCTATGGTATTCTTGTGTTAACAAAGTTGGGTCGCCACTAGAGATAAACGCATATCTTAACGAAAACATTTCTGCTGTCAAGTACAGGGTATCCTTCCAAAATATATAAATACTTAGCTTGTTGATAACAGCTTTGGTTATTACCTCAAAGTTCAACACCTTCAGAATAAGGAATAAATGTTGTCTTGGAAGTTAGGAAGAAAAGCATTCGATGTTTACATTGGAATGATGCTTCCAGTTTTCAAAATTTTCAGAAAAAAGGCATTTGAAAATTATGAGCTCACTAGTTGAAGTACCTATCTATGCCATGTTGAATAATCACGGAGTGAAAAGGGAAGGATTTGAGCTTTCAGACTTGCAAGTAAATTTTCCCTTTACTTTTGATCCTTCAATGAGAGGAAAAA
The DNA here is from genome assembly GCA_963457665.1 of Thysanoteuthis rhombus. Classification (NCBI taxonomy): domain Eukaryota; kingdom Metazoa; phylum Mollusca; class Cephalopoda; order Oegopsida; family Thysanoteuthidae; genus Thysanoteuthis; species Thysanoteuthis major. The sequence continues at coordinate 13,982,669 of OY735200.1, forward strand.
ATTTTGCTTCCACTTTTGATTTGAGTGTGAAAAAAATGTTTACCATCACTCTTGTTCACTTGAAGACTTGAAAGGTTCCTTTCATTTTCAAACTCTGAAACTGGGGAAGAAGTTTACTTTCACTTTTGATTCCTTGAAGGTAGAAAAAGTTTCAGTTCACTATCTATTCCCCCCCAAAAGATGGTGAAAGTTTCCCTTCACTTTAGATCCATCCAAAGGGAAAAGATTTCCTTTAACTTTTGTCCCTTTGGAGAGGGAAAAAATACCTTTCACTTCTGATCTCTTGGGGAACTATACATAAGCATGGTACAGATTAGAAAAATCAATTGATAAAGACCTGGTCATGTGATAAATATGGAGAGAGCTATAGGGCTGATATATATATACTAAATTGCATGATTACTGTGAATTTTTTCTTTTTTTTTTTTTTTATAAAAATGTATGTATTTTTTATTTGTTCATTATTTTTTTTTTTTTTCTAATGAAAGGCATATATAGACTGAGAATTAGGAGTGAAAACAGTTATTTGTACCTTTGCATTACCGACCACTATTTAGCTCAATGGTTCTTGCAGCAGCCACATTTTCTTTGATTGTTTATTCTATTCATGTTGCCTAGGTCAAGTGATACATTAACCTTGTAATAATGAGAGATCGTTTCAAATAAGAGTTTCTATGTAACGTAACGCAATTTATAATCATCCTGTTGGATCATATATCGATTTCTCAATACGTAACTGTTGTGTTGAAAGAAACAAATAGAGCAGATATAGACTGAGAATAAACGAAACGAGAATTTTGAGTGAAAATACTTATTTGGGCCTTTATATTACCGGTGATTGTTCAGCTCAATGGTAAGAGCAACGCTACATAGAAGTAGCTACCCTATCAGTCGCATGATTGATTTTTGCATCAGCCCTTTTTTCTTCAATTGTTTATTCTATTTATGTTGTCTAGGACAAGTGATACAATCACCATGTAATGATGGAAGATCATTTAAAATAAGAGTTCCTATATAATGCAATTCATAATCCTTCTGTCGGTTAATTTCTTCATACGTTATGTTCGTCTAATACTTCTATTCTCTCTCTGTATATAATTGGCTTGTTTTAATGATTTTATCACTGATAATATGATGTATGGAAAGATATTAATGTATTTTATAGTTACAGAAATGTATCAAACCATGGCATTTTTTATTTATCTAAAAAAATTTTTTTATTGCACAAAATTTCTCAGGACTGTTTTGTTTTTTCCTGACAGAGATGAATGTGAGCCAATCAGTACGACACAAGTTCAGATTCTGGACCTGGACAAACCATGGGTTGTTTATAAAGTGGCGACATTGCCCAGTGAAGTAGTCAGCCTTGTTTGGGACAGAAATGGAACAAATCTATTGATTGCCACTAGTGAAGGACATCTTGAAGTTTGGCGAATGAAAGTAAGTAAAAGTTAACATCTGTACTAAATGTGACTTCTCACTTCATGATTGTGACTTGTTGGGAAAAAAAATCATTAAAAAAATTTTTTTTTTGTGCATATGAATCACCATGTATTTCTCCTTTCTAATTACGTGATCAAATGTTATTATTTTAAAAAGAATTTTGTGACGTAAAACAAGCTATAGTTCAGTAATCTTCTAGGTAGTGTAGTTGTCATCTCAGATTGATCTATGCAACATATTTATTTTAATATTATTTAAACCTGGACTGCTACCATGTCATGTTTCTCTGATCATTTTTTTAATGAGGCAAAACAATGATTGTGTTTTGTATTTTAATTCAAAATTGAAAAAAAAATTTTTTTATTGCTTTTCTCTGACATAACTACTATTTCCCTACTCTCTTTCAAACATTTTCTGCCCTAACAAACTCAATTTTTCTAGCAGTAGGAGAAAAAAAAGATTTCACAGATTGCTGCACCCAATCCATATTTGGGGAATGCAGATGGTGAGGAATGAACACTTTCAAGACTAACTTATTTGTTGCCTAGATTTTTAAAAGAGAATAAAATAAGTCAGCAATATGTTAATTATTATTCAATGGTTAAAGGAGACTATTCTTTTAGTAAATCAAAAAGTTCTATATTCTGAAAAAACAAAATCCTGATAGGATACGGTTCTACTTGGACAGATAAAAAACCTGGAATTAGCAGATCACCTTGCCCGAACATCTTTCTTGTTCTGTAATGTGAACTAATTTCTCTGTGGGTTTCATACTATGATGACATCATTGTCTGCAGTTGTAAAAGCTGGGACAATCTCATTTACCTAATTTTTCATGACACATATTCTAGTAGACTTCTAAAAGAGATCAACAGGACATATTGCGGCAGTTATAAAACCTTTGTGGGATACATTTGTCCCAGGTGTCTCAAAATAGTTATTGAAAGCATTAATGTCGGAAGAGTGATTATATATAATAAATATTTGATACGAGTATGAATTTTAAGTTATTCTTATCAACCAAAACAGATATGAGGATAGGTTTCTTTAGTGGGTCTAGCTGGTTATCTATCATGTGTGAAATCTGCACCAAAGGAGCTACAGGGCTGAAAATTTGAACATTTACTCCTTATTATGTCTAAAAAAAAACCAAACTATTTCTTGCCTTTTGAAAATCCCTCCCTCCATAAGATTTTTAGTGGGGCATTCAATTAGCAATGTAAGTAAAAGTTTATGCCAAATCAGTCCCTGAGTTTATTTCTGGCAGTGTTCATGCTTTTTTAGTGATCAACCCCCCAAAAAAGGCAAGATAAGTAATTTTTCTTTGATCACCCCTTTTTTCAAATTTTTTGATTGATCATCCCAACACTGCATGCTGTCAAAAAGCATTGGTCTCATGACAGTTTTTATTGTGACTAAGCAAACCTGTTAAATAGTAGCATTTAAAAGGACTAGTGTTTGCACAAATTTATCAAAATGAAAAGATTGATGCTTTTTTAATTGAAAGAAATTGCATAATTGGAATATTTAAAATCAAAAGCTCAGAAAATACTTTACCCCAGTTAAAATTACAAAATAACATTGAAGAATTTACTTTAGTGGAAACAGACTTCTTGAGCGATTATAATATCTTTGATATGGTTTCTGTATTCCATATATTTTTGATTTTATATTTTGCCTTCTCTAGAATTGGTAGGAGTTTTCTCTATTAAATCCTACTTTTTTTTTTGTAATTTGTATGACTACTAGTTTGAGTAACTTATTATATTGGAGACTGTCAAAATAGATTTCTTCAGATTCCCCCTTCATAAAGTATTTTTTTTTTTTTTTTTTTTTTTGGGTTTAATTTGCGATGTAAGTTTATGCTAAATTTTTTTAGCTTGTGTCAGCTTGTTTCTTGAAAATTCTGCCTTTTTTTCAGTGATCACTTGCCAGCAAAAGGCAAGAGCAATGAATTGTTCATTGATCACCCCCAACTTGGCATGCTACCAAAGGTTGCATGATATTCATCTGAATAATATTGAGATAAAGAGCACTTTCTTCCTTTGACTTCTAGACCCCAGTCTCCTGTAATCTATGTTTCAATTTTTTTTTTTTTCTTTAATATTCTTAATATTTTTCTTGCTTTTCCTAAACTCAGTGAATGCTGAATGATTCAGCAGAAAATGGTTGTATACCAGGAAAGAAAAAATACCAGTAAACCACTACTGGTAACTGTTTGATTGCAAAGTGTCCTTGTTCTTTTTAAAATACCATATTTGAAATACACTTTAGGTTACTATTACTAATGCATTCTGTGACTGAGATTTTCTTATTTTCATTAGATTTAAAGTTCCTATTCACCAGAACTCCCACAAGAACAGGATCTTTTTAATATGGGGAATCCCATATTCGAATGTGTAGGGCAGGAACTTCCTCAAAAAATTCTCTTTATCCTCAAAACCATTGCCCTGAGGACATTAGAAAACTGCTTAGTCACATATAAGTGTTAGAAAATGCGTATTTGCACTGTATGGATTCTGGGTTGTCTACGATGACAGGTTGTTATGGAATGGTTAACGTTTTTGCAAACCACTAAACTGTAGGGGAATGTTATTGGAGGACAATCTATGTTATTTCAAACATATATCAATGAAAACGAGTACTTCAGAGAATGATTAGCGTTTTGCTGACTCTCCAATCCTTTCAGACAAAACAATTGTCTTCAAGTGGTGTTTGTTGCCAGAAACATTTTATTTTTATAGCTTAATTAACTTGGACGTGTAACGCATGTTATCTTCATCCTAATCAAGGGGCCTTTCCCATAAAAGGCCATTCACAGCTGTGGTCAACAGAGGACACTGACAGTCGGGGCAGCAGTTCTTACTTGCACCCAGAGAAGAAGGATTGTCCACCTTTCTCGCACTCCTACCACTTTTCTTGTCTTCCGTCAGTTTTCCTCGCCTTTGCATTTGCTGTGTTGCGTCTTCTGACATCGTTAGCTTATTACGCAACATAATTATAAGTTTAGATGATCATTTGATTTAAACTTATTGAATTCTTAATCTGCATTCCGATCATGAGTGACTTTTTTGTGCTAAGGATTGTCACAGAGTTTGAGGTTTTAATGTTAAATTAAAATACTTCACCAGAGATTAAGTCATTCCCTTTGTATTTTATTTCTTTTGAAGTATCAATCCCAGTCTAAAGTAAAGTGTTGGAAAAAAAAAAATAACAATCTTAGTAATGAAGTTGTTTTGTTTTTTTTGTTTGTTTGTATTTTTACAAAGAAAAACATTCCCTCTGTCTCCCACCCAGTCTATCAAATGCAATTGGATTTGTTTACAGTTTCCCTTACTACTTACTATCAATTTGATGACTTACTTTAAAAACTTTGAAACTGGTAAAAATATACCCTTGGCAGACACCCCATTTCTCATTTAATTAACATCACTTATCGAAAACATTTCGAAGAAACTGTTTTGTTCTTATGACTCAAGGACAATTTTATACTCTCCCTGTGTCTTTATTCATGTTTTACATTCTAAATATATTTTATTTTTACTTATTATTATTTAATGCAGTGATTTTTCAACCTTTTCCATCTCACAACAAGGAGGGCTGGACACTAAAATGGTTGATACACACCATCAGTATTTAAGGATAGATTTAATCATTTAAAATGACATGAGTGATAATGAACTCATTCATTTTATTGCCATAAGTATATTGTTCATCATGGTTTTCAAAAGATTTTGAAAGTTTTGTGCATATTTGTTATTACTATGCATTGAAACAAGATGCCATTCATTGAAAAGTATTAATTGGTGGTTCTACGCTACAGAATTTAGGACAGAATTCAAAACTGTCATTTGAGCTTTTAATGAAAAATACATTTATTTATTGCATCGTTGGAAAAAAAAGAAGTTTAATGTGTTCTATAAAAAAAATAGTAATATCAAAACGTATTCAAAAGTTGTTTTCGTATCCGTCCCGAGAACACATGTTTAATAAAGGATCAACCTTTCTCAAAACTCCTGCGACACACCTAGAGATGCTTTGCATGGTTGAAAATATGGAGTGGGTGGCCTAACAGTTAGCATCACAGAAAATGGAATCTGTGAACCAACTTCCAAGACCATTTGCACTTGCTTTGTATTAATGCTGCTGGAAAAGGCATGTATCCATCTATTCTAGCTATCTAGCAGAGCAGACTGGCTTAAGCCTAGGAGATGGGCAACTCTGAATTCTAACTGGGGAAAGTCCTTTGGCATGGACAGAGTTGGGAACATGTTCTTGGAATGTACGGTGAATGGGTTTTGGTCAACGAGCCTAGCAAGTTGGAAGTGGATTATAACTTGTTCAAGTAAAAATAATAGAACAAGCCTGATTAGTCATTAATGTCTTTTGGTAGCATACCATATGAGGGTTGATCAATTACAAATTTGTGAAAAGGGATGATCAATGAATAAATTATTTCTCTCGCCTTTTCTTGGGCAGTGATCATTCAAGTCCAAATTTTCAAAAAACAAGCTTTAATGCTTCCAGACACAAATGAAGTGACCAATTTCGCATGAACTTACTTTGGAAATCGCCCCTTCCATTAAAATGAATAAAAACTGAACAAAAGAACTCCAATTTTTTTCTAGACAAGATAAGAAGTATATGTTTAAAATTCCAGCCCTGTAGCTCCAGTGATATAGCCTGTATATGCAATACATAGCCAGCCAGCCACCAGACCAACTTAAAAACTAAAAAAATCTATTTCGGGATGTGGTGGGGGAAGCAATGGTGGTGAAATAAAATGACTACCATCTTCCCCTACCTGTAGATGTGGAAGATTCAAAATATTATTTGATATATTTAGAATTATAAGTATCTTGTCTTCCACAATGTTCTTTCTTAAAATTTAATCTAGAAAAGCTGTAACGTTGCTGTTGAATCTTGCATTTGATTTGAATCTAAGTGTGTGTGTGGGGGAGAGTGCATTGTGATGAAAAGAGAAATCAAAATTGGAAAAAACTCAATCATCCTCATTTTAGCATCTGTTGTTGGACATGGACCTTCCCCAGAATTCGCCAGACCTCTCTAACATGGGCATTGTGAAGCCAATACTTTCTGAACTTGTCTATTTCATCTCGCCATCTTATATTTTGCCGGCCACAGTTTCGCATATGATCACTTGTGAATCATGATGTCCAATGGTTGTCTGCCATTTGAGTTTTCTAATGGATTCTATGATATCCCTGACTTCTGTTTTTTTTTCCTAATATACTGTGCTGTTTTGTGATCCCTCCATGTAATGTTGAGCTTGATTCTCTTGGATGCACATTGCATAGTTCTCAGTTTGAAGGTCAATCTTTTGATTAGGTTTCAACTCCATAGGTGACTATCAATAGTGTATTCTATCTCAAGAACATATTTCTGAAAATTATCCCCTTTTTAAAAAATTTTCTTCAAACACTGTAAAACTCTTCAAATGCAACATTTTCGATTTTTTTTTTTTTTTTTTTTGTTGATTGCATGCATTTCCTGGCACACCCCTGCGGAGGCTGGTGCACTCCCACCCTGCTGAGATTGGCGCACATTCTTTCCCCCCTAGCGGAGACCGGGATGCACCCCCGGGCACACCTGCTTCCGGAGCCTGGGATGCACTCCCGGGCACACCCGCTTGCGGAGACTACTCCCCCACCCTCACTTGAGACTGGGGCAGACACTTGTAGAGACTGTCATGCACTCTCTGGCACAACCCACTGGAGACTGGCACATACTTATCCGTCAGATTTTAATTTAAATTTCATTTGTGTTTTATTGTAGTGTTTGGGTAGGGATTAAAGTTAAAGGTTGGATTAGGTTTTTTTATGCCTTAAGAAAAACATTTCATTGTCAAGTTAGGATCAAATTCCTTTAAAAAAAATTCTTCCAAACCGGCATAAGTACTTAGAGAAAGAGAAATTCACTTTCGTGGTAACCATTTAGCTTTACAGTTACGTATAACCCCTCTTATAAAACCTTTAAATATTTCCTTTCTCAAAACTGACTAATTTCTGGAATGTTTCAAGTTCAGAGAGACTGAAAGTACTCTGACTGCCGATTGTATTCAACTTGTTTCTAAACACTGGTGTATTGTTGCTTTCATTGTTTTGTTTAGAAATAAAAGTATTTTTTTTTTGTTTTTTTTTTCAATGAATGTGAACGCAAGTGCAGACCTCATACAAAATCTTTTTTGCATAATTCAGCCTAAAAAATATGTGCTGTAGGTAAATTGAGCCTTGCTGATTTCAATTATGTTTTTGTTTTTCTTTCTCTGTGGTGCATAGTTCTCAATCTATAAGTGCACACACACACACACACACACACACACACACAGGCATTACTTCTTTATAACATAGATGAAAGTTGTTGATCAGAAATATTCCTGAATAAATCAATTTAAGAGGAAAATACTTAGTTATATGTCCATTTGAATATTATCAATCAATCTCTTTACTTTCTCCTTCATTGCTTTAAATCTGTACCGAGACATTTTTGTTCCCAAATAAAAATAAATCTTATATAATTTCATTATTTTCTCATTGTATCTTCTTGTTTGGGGTTAAATTGTGGTTAGTAGAGGTAAGCTGGCCTTGATAAAATTTTAAACTTGTGGTGTTGTTTGCCTTTTTCTTTTTTTTTTGCTTTAGCAAACCCAGTAAACACCTTATATCTATTCACCCCCATCAAAATTTGTTTATGTGACTTTTAGCAGACAGCTAACTTGTGTGTAAGCCGATCTAAATTGCATTGAAGAGATATTTTATTCATTCAGTTTAGGCACTTCCCTCAAATACAGACTCATACTGTTCAGATTAATAACATTCTAGATACTATTTTGTTTTAAGCACCTACTACTACCTATAACCAATTTGTTTATATATATATATATATATATATATATATATATATGATAGAAACTTGACTTTTATTGTTTTAAAAAATTATTGTAGCTCTTGTGATGTTGGGAACATAGCAGTAATTTTCTGTGAAAAAGTGAACCCCTTAATGGTCTATACTAACCATGAAATATTCTCTACTTGAACCATATTCCCCATACACAACCTATACTCTAATTGATTTATAGTCCGAAAAACTTTCCTTTGCATTTAATATATCTAATTTACCGTGTGTGTGTGTCTTTAAGGTCACACTATAAAAAGTACCTAAACATGGGCACAACTATGCCAAATGTGGAATGCATACTCAATGGGAGTGGGGGAAGGTTTTAAGGTGAAAAATCTTTTAGTGAAGCTTTTAGAGGTTGGGTTACTGTTTACTCTGTAACTATAATGCTAAAGTGGAACTTTACTTTCCATTCAATGTAAATATACAAATCTTTTTTTTTGTTTATGTATAATTTTTTAGGGGGTCAAAACTGAGTGAATACTCTCCCCTGCCTTTAAGGGGTAAAAACTGAATGATGATCTTCTTCCCCTTTAGTTGAACTCACCCCTTAAGGGGTCAAAAGTGAAGGGAGTCTCTTCCCCAGACAAAGGAGTCAGAAGTACCCCCCACCCCTTGCAGAGAAAGGGGTCAAAAGTTTTTAGTGAATCTTGCATATGTATTAGGTCTTCTATTTTGTTCATAGACTAGATCAATTATGCTTAAATCAAGTTTAGTTCAAGATGTGAATCTCTGATTAATTTTGTGCTTTTCTCCAATAGTTTCACAAATTTCACTGAGTAAGCTCTTCCTTTTCAGAATCTGTGGGTTATGTATACAATGTTATATATCAATGTGGTTTTACTGTTAACAGGTTCTGTTACATTTTATTTGTGTGTAGCAATGCAAGGGAGGTAATTTTACATCATCTAATTTCATTTAAAGAAATCTGTGTGTGTGTGTATACGCCACGATTGCTTGACAACTGACCATTGTATGAAGTTGACATTTGTCAATAGATGAGACATTGCAGTGTTGAAAAAAAAATATTCAGAATTATCTAAATTTAGATAAAATATCTAAGTTGGCAACTCTGAAGAGAAGTAATCAAAATTATTTTACAGGAAAATTATGGCTGGTTGCTATACACACTATAAAATCTAGCACCTGCAGAACAGGCACTGCCTTAGTATACGTAGTTTTATCAAATCGGTAGTTTCCTGTATTCAACTTACTTTTAAAAAATTTTATCGGTTATTACTAAAAGAGTTGAAGAATAACATATTTGCTCTATATTTAGGCAATGAAAACTAAATCTTTTACTTCAATCAAGAATGGCAAAATTTTAGTTTTGTCTGAAATTGTAAGATGAGGAATTATCATTATTATACACAGACTAGTGTCCTCATCTTAAATGTTATAGTCGCAACATTTTGGCTCTCGTACACTCCAGCCTACTTCAGGTGTCTGTAGTAGCTGATAACCTTCAGGGACTTTCAAACTAAACCTTATATTCAATCTACAGAGGATTGTTCTCAGTTAGCTTTCTATGTTTGTGGACACTTTGTATCCACTAATTCTTCCTTATTGATTAATTCTTGTGATGTTACTTATCTGCTGCCACTTCCACTGAACCAGAGTGACATTTTTGCTCTACTTTATCCAGGGATCGAATAAAAGGTACAATGGCTGAAATATTGTGACCATAACAACCGAGATGAGGACACTAGTGTATAAAAAATCATAATGTTTACAATAAAGTAAGAATCAGAGAAATGAGTAAATGTTTTGTGGATCTTATTTCAGAGAAATTCATCACAGCATCTAATTTCTTGTCTTCTGAATTCTTAGTTTTCCATAATTTTTTAAAGAATTTTCTGAAAGAGTTGTTAAAATCTTTGCTATAATCTAATTTATCTTTCTTTAAAATATTTAATAGAACTACATGTTAAACAAATGGAATCGTCTTGGAGAAGTCGATTTATCTGGCGAAGATATACTTTCTCTGGCTTGGTTACATAATGGCGTTTTGGTAAGTATTAATTTTTCTGTATATGGGGAGTGATTAAACATATTTTAATAGACTTTCTGTAATCATTTTATTCTGTGTTTCAGTTGTTGCTACAATGTTTATTCAAAGGATGAATGCACATTTAAGACTTTAATAATTTGAATTAAATGCTTTAACTTAGATCATTTCCTTTTCTGAAACGTTTTGAGTTTTCATATTGTAACATTTAAAACTATTCAGTAAAATTAAGATGCCATTTTGGGAAGGGAAATATTTTATTTCATTTATTTATCTTTTTTATTTAATCTTGAATTCAAGCTCTTTTAAACTACTCAGAATTTTTCTTTCTATGAACTCATTACTTTGAAAAAAATTCTTTTAAGAGAATTAATGTGATTAAAAAGGATTTGAGCTTATTTATTCTTTTAGATTAAGTATTGTGAATTTTTTTTTGCTTGCATTTACCTTCATCTCCATCTAGAGGGTTGTAGGTTCAATTCTTGCTAAGAACTTAATCTTTATTCCGATCTGTGATGTTAATCTATTCACTCTCTCCTGGATTAAATCTCCCCGGGTTTAGTTGTGATGAAAAGATTGAAATGAGGGTGAATGGTAGCAAAAAATTAATAGAAGAAAGTTGAGCTCCTAAGCAAAGGCTTGGATATTGTTTATTTAATTTTGATGAATCTTTATTCACCTTTAGCCTTCTTATTGTGGGAGCAATTTCAATCTTTTAAATATTACTAAATGATTTGTTCTTTTACTCTACAGATAAAATTTAATGCTGACAAGCGCGATAATCTCAAGTATGGTGAAAAATTCCCTCACACTCCATTTTCACCTTCTATCAGTCATTTTGGAGGACGTCCATTGGATGGCTTTATTGGTGTTACTTCTACTGGACTGGTAATAATCATTTCACTTTCAATTAAAAACTTAAGGAAAAACTTTCATCCTATATATTATTCTGCTTGTACCTATTATGCTGGTCAACAAAATCAAAATTTTTCCACAACTTTTCTTGACCAATTTTTGACATGGACTTTAAATTTTGAGTCTTTTCCACTTTAGCATGTCTTATTTATTTATTTATTTTTTTAAAATTTCTAATTTTTTTTGCTATGGACATGCCTTTTTTTTTTTTTTTCTTCCAGTTCTACTGAACATGAGGCAACATAGCCAAAGGCTAAATGAAAATTCGTATTAGTCAGAACTTTTCAATGCAGAAAATCAAATGTATTAGATGTACTAAGAAACTATAGAGAAAGACAAGCTAAAAATGTTAAGCTTTGAGCTCACTATGGAGCTCTATAGGGGTTATAATGCTGAAGTATAGCTTTTGTCTCATCAAAACTAGATGTGATACTAGAAAATGAATCACATTTTCAGAATCAGAATCCAGGACTATACCAAGTACACTTCAGCCTATGCCTGATGAAATTTTTTCATGAACCACCAAGCAAAATAAAGCTTTTTCTCTCCAGTAAAACTCTGGTCATCTAATAATTTTTAAAGGCTACACTTATTTTCTCATTGCTATAATTTGTATATTAAGTGCTTCTACCACTTCAACTTCTCAAAGTATTTATTCTTTTGAAAAGTTTTCTACTTGTAACTCTATGTAATTTGAGTATCAGTATAAAGATAATATTGTTCCAAATGATTTGCATATTTTCTTATGACAGTCTTCCAAATTGAAGAAATCTCTCTGCAAATACCTACAGTTTCATTAAAACCTATTCATATCTATTTTAGATGTAGAACTTTGTGATACATATCAAGTTCATTAGTTGTATGTATATTTATCTTTAAATATTTACTATTAGATTGAAATAGTGTCTAGTTTGGTTCTTATAGTTCAGATAGGTATATATGAAGTAATTGCAGTAGGTTGTCTAATGAAAATTTTATGATTACTATCAGTAAACTTTGAAAGTTACCAGAGTTAGTCCCTGAAAACACCTCAAGCACCACTTTTGGCTGAAGATGGTGGTAATAAATATCTCTCATGCTCTCTATCAAGATATATTTTGTATTTGTTGATATAAGTTGGACATTTAATTTGAAAACAAAATCTGTGCAGATATCATTTTGCATCTAATGCATTGGTATTATGAATAGGGGGCAGTCTATTGAAGCTAGATATGAGTAGTTATAGGGCTTGGATGAGGAGCGTTGTTCAGTAGTCTACCAAATACCCCTGTGAACCATTCGTCCTATGCTCCAGCATATACAGTAATTTGTTTTTTATCTAATCAAATCACTGTAACCCTAAATAAATTCTTTCTTTGCTCATGTGTGTGTTTCCTGGGGCTCCTGGTAACAATTTGGGGGCTAAAACCTTGAAAATCTGACCCACTAAGCACCATCTGAAATTTCTTAAAATTTTCTTTTCCAAAAAAGTACTTTTTTTGGATCATTTTAGTCCAACAATGTCCAAATCTTGTGCTAGTATCTCTTAGATAAAAGATCTTTTTTTTTTCTTTTAATTCCATATTTATACAATTGATGAAGATAATTTTAAATAGTTTGTTCTGGTACATGTGCAGATTATGGTGATTCATTTATGTGGGGTACAGATTATATTCTATTTACTGTTACAATGTCATCTTGGGTTCAAACCCATTTCTTAAACAAAATCAAGTTGTTTCCAATTTGCTGAATCCCATCTGAATATGACTTGTTTTTTTTTTTCTCTGTAGGTTTCTGTTGGCTTAATTCAGAGTTCAGAACCTCGTATCCAGTCGAGTATCGAGAGTCTTTCCCCTGCTCATTTACGCGCATGTCTTGCTGACATTGCCTACACGGCCAATGGGGACCTGATGATCGCTACTAGCGATGGTCTGCCTTCATCTGCCATCCAGTGTTTCCTTGTGTCTTTGTCCATGGAGCAGACCAGCTGCGTCATCTCAAGTCGTGCCAGCGCTAGTCTGTACGTCAAGTGCCACACAGAAACCACTGGCGGGGTCGGCAGTGTGGGACGCAACTCAAGCGGCCCGGCCTCAAGTGGCGCAGACCACCAGAATCTGTGTGTCACTCACCTCCAGTTCGTGAACAAGGACTATAGTGACACACTGGTGATCTGTGTCGGGGCACAAAACTATAGCTGGATTGACTTTTGGCAGCTGGTTGAACAAACTCATTCATTACATCGAATGTTCCATACGAATAGCAAACCCAACACTGTGTATAAAACTCCCAAGTGGATGCATAAAGCTACAATTACGCATAATGCTATGGTTACAGCCATCGCTGGGCCCAAGCTTCCCACCATGCCTTGTGTTATGGAGACAAGTGGCTTCACACCTTATATAGCTGTGGCCTACAGGGATGGCACCATTAAAATGATTCATCGATACAGTTTTCAGGTAAGTAAGAAAATTTTTCTTTCTCCCCCCCCCCCTTCTCTATCTAATGCTGTGTTATGGTTACTTAAAATGATCATCCTTAACTTAAAGCTTACAACATTTGGGTTGACAAATCTGACTTTTTTTCAAACAATACAGCTGTGGGGACTTGTGTCACAATTAGAGCTATCGCTGAACTTCCAGCAAATGTACCAAAAGCTTTAGCCAAAATGTACCAAATTGTCCATAAAGGTACCAAATGGAGAAAAACATGTTACATACTCGCAAGTTCTGTTGATTTCTCCGAATTTAGCTCGAAAACTCAATTTTCATCTGTATTTTCATTTGAATTAGGTTTTTCTTTTTGATTTTGTTTAACAGTTTTCAAGAGGTATTCCTTAAAGTGTAGAAATACGTTTTAATATTTTGCTTGACTATTATAAAGAAGTATAAATTTGTGAGGAAATTGTTGAAATTTACCAAATTTTCTGTGCGTTGTAACAAACATACCACAAAGAGTCAAAAATACTTATTTATTACATATGTACCCAAAGTGTCGGCCCTGGTCACAATGCAATTTTCATATTGGATGTATTTGTTCACCATCAAATCGACTACTTGAATATAACATATGCTATTCATGATAAAAGAGTAAAATGAAAAGTTTCTTCCTGTGGCACACGGCAGATGAGGCAATGATTTTTATCTCCATTTCTTGATCAATCCATATAAACCCAATCATTGTTTCTAGCAATTGTGGATTTCTACGGGGCCAGTTTGCTAGCCTGATACTCAAGAGTCCAAGATGAACTGCCTTTGAGGGCTGAAACTGCTCTTTATCTATCCATAGCTGTGGGGTACAAGTGGATTCATGTCTTCCCCTAGGAAGTGTGAGGACAGAATATCTTCATTCTGCTGTCTATTTTGGGGTGGGAGAAATATTCAGGACCACTTTGAAAAACAGGAATTAACTCCCATATTTACCAGTTCCTAAGAACACTGACATGACAACTTATGTAGTCAGCAATTTTTTTGTGGGTCTAAATAACCCTTAGAAAAATGTTTCTGTGACACCATTTTTGGAGATCGACCTGATTATGATTATTATCTCCCACTTGAAAATAGACAGCAGAATGAGGATATCTTGCTTCCATGCTTTGATGGAGGTCTCGTTGTCCCAGCATTCCAAACCCTTCCCATTTATGACATCCACATGATGATGAAGTCTATAGGGTACAACAGCCGAAACGTGTTCAAAAGATGAAGCAAGATGAGGGCAACAGTCTGAAAAGAATCTATACTTATCTGTATGTATTGTTTTCTGAGTGACACAATGGTTAAACTGAAACTTCTTGCAGATTTGAAAGACAGTGAATGTGAGATCTTTTGTGCATATTTGTGAATACCTTCGCACAAATGCTATACATGTCCACTTCTTAATTCTTTCAAATGAATTCAAATTCTTACTTTTTTTTTTCCTCTTCTAATTTCAGGTGATCTGTAATTGTTCTGTGGACCAATTACGAGACTTGAGTCTATTTGAAAAAAAGAATGTGAACCGCAATCAACCATCACATCTCTCTGTTCTTTTGCAAACTCATAGCAGTTGTGGTTTGATTGGCGTTCGAGACAACAATATCTATTTATTTCGCTCTGTTAATGTCAATGAGACAGGAGTGCAGATCTCCCCTGCATATATTGTACTCCTGCTGGAGTATGCTGCCACTGCTGGTTGGGATTGGTGGGATATTCTCTTGGCTGCCAAGCAAAGTAAGTATATATACACATAGGTCAATCAAAAGTTCTTTGACTGATACAGTTATTAGCTGAATTATGATCTAAAATTGTCATTGTATATTTGATCTATATAATCAATGGCTTGATGAGGAAAGAGATGATCTTGGAAAATATTTGTTGCATCTGATAAGTGCTTTTTTTCATCTTAGGCTATGAACTAATTGACTTGATTGTGATATATATATACACTGTATTTTCATGTATTAAAGTGTGTATATATATATATATATATATATATATATATATATATATATATATATATATATAAATAATGTACTTCAGTACTTGAAAACAGTCATATTTCAAGTATATTGTTCGATTTTAAGCCTTGATTGATTTTACTTGATTGAATAATTTGAAAAAAGAAAAAAAAAATCGAACTCTGCCCTCTGAGTCTCAAATAAATATAATCAAATAATTTTAAAAGGCTTATAAAAATAGTGTGTGTATATATATATACACACACACAGTATATGTGGTACGAATCAGGCTATTAGTATAACATAATATGATAATATATCAATAATATAAAGCCACTTCTGAAATGTGATGGATTTATTTCATAGAGTGCTCGATACATACAACATTTTGCTCATGGAGTTCAGTTGTTTTGGAGTAGAGCTTTATATATATTTGTTCTTAAAGACTGCTGTGTAGGTTCTTAATATATGGTTGTTATTTTCATCATTTAAAGATAAACTTATACTTAAGTGTTTAAATTTTTTTATATAAAATGATTTATTCTGTTCAATCATTTTGCTTGTCTGAATGATTCAGACATACATTCATGTTTCAAGTTACATCTACACTGACCTTGTCCCAAACTGCTCGACAGTCGTAGAACTGGAGTTCACTTGAATTTAAAGAGCAAAAATTTAATGTAATTAATTATATTTAATTTTATCAGAAATTTTAGTTCAAGTTAACCAGAGGTGACTGTCTTTTTGAAAGTCAGAAATTCATCTGTGATGTTTCAGGAAAGACTTGGTAATTTAAAAAATTTCTTCAGATAGGTTTATTTCTCTATACTTGTCAATTGTAGCAATCTGTATAAAGGCACACAATGATTTAGTTTGTCGGGTTTTTTTTTACTGAACTCTTGCTATTTGTTCCTTCAAAATTGAAGTGAATGTTGTTATTCTGCTGCTTTCAGACATTATTGAAGACATGTGCCAAAAATTAAACGATAATTTCCAAAAGCAGCCAACTGCAGTCCAAGAACTGATGTGTTCCCGTCTCCTGGCTATCAAAATGGCCCTGTACAAGAGCAGTGAAACGAGTTATCACCGAGCAGCAGATTGCCAGGCTAAACTCTTGCTCTACACAATTGCCACAGTCTTTAAAGGTATCCTTCGTCCAAGACAGATATCTTCTCAAGACAGCGTGAGTATTTACTTATTAAGGCCTTTTAGAATAAATCCCTGATTGTTTTGCATACCCATTATGTAATCAATATCCTTTACATCAAGATATCTTCAGGAAAATATGCCCAACTTTTTCTGAGGTTCTTCATGTATTGAAATGCTTTTATGAAACCCCCTTATATTCTTGATATTTTGTCACTAGTAGATTCATAAGATATACAATTTGACTGAATCCCTTTTTATTGCAAGTTTTAATGTTTTTCAAGTGTTGGATTTATTCTCTATAACTTAAGAAAACATTCTGTTTAACTATTGTATTCCTTTGTGTATAACGCAAAAATGGGGTGTGTGTGTGTGCGCTATACTAGAATGTATGCTGAAAATTTCTTTTATACATTACTATAACTAGGTTTATTTAATCACAGAATTGACACAACCCCCGCAGAGAAATATATTCAATTTGAGCAGCAAACCATTATTTCATTTAATGAAAATAAAGTAATTAGTCATAATAATACTCAGCATAAAAATAGTAGGCACTTATTGTGTATCTGCAGTACACAAATTTGAAACAGAAAGCCTGCTGGATGCCAAAGTGAAGTGCTAAATCGAGTAACTGTTATACAAGAGACTGAAGCTTTAAATCTTTTTTTTTTTCACCTCAAAATCTAATACAAGAGTTGTATTATACACTAAGAGATATAAATCTAGATAATTATAGATAAAATCCAAATGATTCTGGATAATTTCATGAAATTTTGTAGGATTTTTTTCCCCCGTAAACAAAAATTATATTGCTAAAGGGATTTTTTTTTTTCTTCTACCAGTTGAAACCTTTGGCTAAATGAAATCTATTATAAGAGTCCATTTCTATGTACTATGTTTTACCTATATATATATATATATATTTACCCGTGATGAATTTCAACTTATGAATTATTCACATCATGAGATTGACAATCTCTACTTCCCCCCAAAAATAGCCCAATCATAACAATATACTGTAATAAAAGTTATATAACAGAAGATTCATTCTTACTGTGGATCTTTGCAATCTCAGTATAAGATTCATTTTTCTTTCTCTATTAGGTTGAGAACTTTCTCTTTCTCACTTAAAGGTAGAACTTCGTCTGTCTTTGGCCTATCCAAAACCAGCATCACCATTCTTGCATTTTGGAACCATTATCAAGTAAAACTTAGGAATAGTTCATTTCTGGTGTTGACTGCAAATAATTAAAACAGCATTTAAGGCGGAAGGGGGCAAAAATTCCAAGTATTTTATGAAACACGCTTTCAGAAAATTATTTCTCAGACTTTAAATATCACTTTTCATCTATGTAAAGATATCTGTATATTTTTGTTGAAATGTACTTTTCCCCTGAAAGAGCGTCTTGAGAATTTTCTGATTTTGTTTTTTGTTAACCCAGAATCCTTCAGAGAAACTTTCCATGTTGTGCAATAAGAGCAGTGAGTCAGAACTTGTAATCCTTCTAACAAATCTGGAAGTAAGTGAATTCATAGTCGATTCAGGTGAGTACTATTTATATGCCTCCATTTTACTGCTTAAATTTAGAGATGCTGATACAAGGCGGGGTCCAAGTAAAAAAAAAAAAAGGTTTTATATATTTTTTTAATTTTTTTTATTTGGACTCCCCCCCCCCCCCAAAAAAACAAAAATACTTTTGAGGTAGGTCATGCATGAAAATAATCCCTTACAAAAGGATCCCATGCCTGAGTGACAGCTGGTGTTAAATAAAGTTAAGTTGGGTTTTATTTTTTTTTTTTTAAATCCAAAAAAATTTTTTCTCAAAACTTTCTACTATTTTTAAAAAGTTTCAACTCTTTGATCATATCCACAAACCTTGTATATATTTTCTTTTGCACACATAAATCCACAGAATCATTTGACTGGAGATCTCTTTGATCCAAACGCTGCTCTGGTGCAAGGGAAATAACTCTTACATGAGCCAAGAATCCATTTTCAACAATGATCTAAAAGTTGATTTTTACTATGCTTAGCTTGATCTGCGAGATTAGTTTGCTGACCATTGCCCCTACAGTAGGCGACCTAAACCAGTATTATTACTATGCTTCGATAGATGTTATCATTCATGTCGATATCCATGTTTGTTTTAACTACATTTTCGTTTCAAAGTATATTGCAGTCAGTAAGATTTTGTTCATCTTGTCTAATATTTTTTATCTTTTCTTATTGTTGCTGTCTCTTTAATCTGAAGAGGCAAAGAACACAATGCAGAAAACGTAGTAAAATCAACAAAGTCAAGGATACTAATCTAAATAGATTATGGAAAATGATGAGGTTTCTCATTATTCATTTTTGCTACATTTTACTTTCATGAGATCTTTGTCGCTTTTTATTGCAACTGAACTGGGACTGGGTTGCCTCCAGCAGTGAGTGAATAGATTAACTTGCAGACCAGAATAAAGAATGAGTTCCTGGTGAGAATCAAACTCCTGAACCTCTATTCACTCACTGATGAATGGAAACCAAACCCAGTTTAGTTGCAATAAAAAGCAGTAAATTGAGATAAAGGTAAATAGTTGTAAATATTAATGTTTTACAATACTTCATTAAATAAAATGAATAATGGATGAAGTTTCCATCTTAGAATTTCAAACAACATTTGTTGAAATTCTTTTACGACCATGATTTATACTCAGCAAATTTGAGATGAGGAATATGTAGTGTTAATAACTGTTGGTCAAGTTTTCAAGTTGATACTGTACATAACTCATTCAATATTCTGAGCTTCATCACATCATTGAAGAAATTTTTTTATAACTGATCTTGATACATAGTGATGTACGTGTATAGTTTTCAGAAGGGTCATCAACATTCAAAGTTTTCATGGATGTTTCTGAGTGAATAATGTTTATCAGGAGTTGTTTTCAAATCTATTGGTGAACATTTTGTGTGCAGGAGTTCATTATAGAATATGACCTGTATATAATTAATTATTATTGGAAGTTGAATTGTGTAGTGAGAATAAGTAGTAAAAGAAATATATAGGTTTTATTTACATTCAGCATTCTGGCAATTGTTAACCACTTCAGATTGGTATTTTTTTTCCCCTCTCAGATGAGGATTTTTAAAATTTAAGTAAATAAGTCTTGTTTTTAGTTGAAGTTCCTATAAACTATTAATGTCAATATGTGATGTCATATTGGCAAGATATTTCATTAGTACTGTATTTGACTGCATATAAGAAAAGAAGAATTTGCTCAAAAGATAAACATAACTTTTATTGTCTGGCCTCACATTGATTAGAATTTGAGTCACCCATATATGCCAAACGTCCTATATCTAGTCCACCCTAAAAAATGGCCTTAGAAAATATACTTGGGGAATAAAGTGGATCAAATTATACATGGACACATGCAATAAGAAATTTGCTTTCAAATTTTTTTTTTTTCTTTTCAACGAATATGCTAATATACTTTCATTTACCCTATATTTCTAATCATACTAAAATTGCTTGAAAAATCTGACTTCATTCATAAATGGTTTAAAAATTAGGATAACAAATTTTAGAAAATCTGGTTTTTATTTCTAAAAAATATGGTTATTAGAATTCTGATGAACAATTTTGGTCTTATCTTTTTAATATGATTTTTCTATTTTCTTTCATCTTATTTTGAAATAATTTTCTTATTCAATGATTCTTTCCATTTCTTTTTCTTCAGCTTCATTGCAATCATTCCAACCCTTGATCCAATGGATTGCAGACTTCACTTTGCATCTGTTGGGTTCTATTCCTTTGCAACAATCATATTCTGGTATCCCTGGCTCTCTGCTTATCCGCGACAGCTCTGTGCTAAGCGTCCTACGTGAATTGTTTGTCATTATCCGTGTGTGGGGACACATCAACCCCAACTGCTTGCCGTTCTTCACGATGAACTCTTCCATCGACTGCCTGTCGCACTTGTTCAAACTGCTGACCAAGGCGTGGCTGTGTGTGAAGGAAGGGAGTAGTGTAGAGTACGACGAGGGACTGGTCAATGACTGCTGCCACCTCGCCAGTGAGGTGATGATCCGAAATACTCGGCAGAGTTTTAGTCAGGACACCCTAGGCTTCGCCATGTTCCATCAGTCGGGACCCCTGCACTTTGAACTGGGCATGGAACCAGACTATGTGTACAGCTGCAAGCAGAATCAGCAGTACATGACGCTGCCGGATATCACGACAGAAACCAAGCAGATGTACGACGTTGTTCGTCAGATCAATCTCGGTAGCAAGGCTGCCGAGCCTGTGAGGGAGTGCAGTCGTTGTGGCTCAGCATCCCTCATTCAAAGCATCTCAAATTCAACAACCATGAAGGCATGGGAGAAAAGATGGGCCAAAGCTTGCCTATGTGGGGGACATTGGAAAAGGACGTGAAAGAAAAAAAGAAAAAGTGAAATATAAGATTTTTTATTTTTTGAATATTTGGCAGCGATCAAGAATCCTCAAT
Organism: Thysanoteuthis rhombus; assembly: GCA_963457665.1. NCBI lineage: Eukaryota > Metazoa > Mollusca > Cephalopoda > Oegopsida > Thysanoteuthidae > Thysanoteuthis > Thysanoteuthis major. Next base: position 14,004,001 of record OY735200.1, read on the forward strand.
TCTTCTGTGTTTTCATTTGTTTGTTCTCCAAAACAGACCAAAACATGAAGGTAAATAATAATAATAATAATAATAATGATAATTAATAATAATAATTATAAGAAAGGTGCGGGGAAGGGAAAGTTTTTTTCTTCAACGTGTAACACTATGAACACAACTAAATTTTATAAACATCCACTTTAGTATACTTTCTCATTTTCTGATTAATTTTCAATACAGCAATTTAATTGAACAACATTACCATTCTCTTTTGAACATAATGCAGGTTTCCCCATAATCCAAAAGCAGGGGGGGTTCCTATAAAAAGTTTCCCTCAGCTGAAAAGTGAACAAGCAATTATCATTAATTTATTTGGAAAATTTTTTTTGAGAGTTTCCAGACTCAAACTAGAAGGCAATTAAAGAGCATATGCCTCTGACAATGCCATTATCACTAAAATATGAGTGAAAATCAGTTCATGTCGGGGAGGTAACTATTGAAAAAAATTCCTCGATCTGACCCCCAAACTTAATCAATTCTTCCATCATTGGGATAATGATAGATACAGGAGACTGGGGTGTTGGAGAAAGAGTGCACTCTGCCTCTATAATGGCTAAGAGCTAACAAATTCTGACTACTATTTTTGCCTTCTTTTGAAAAAAGTGGCGAACACCTGTATTCCTCGGACGAATGCAGAACATTTTGAATTTTCCTTTAAAGATCTTTTTATTAAGATATTAACTCTTTAGTACTTCTTGATAGTGTGCCTGTGACACAAATACCCTTTAACACTGAAGTTATTAGCAGTTCTAATTAATGATCACAGAGATTTCATAATTTGTATTAAGTATTTTTCAAGGGAAAAGATTTTCATTGTTCAGATAAGTTTTCTTTCACCACTTATAGTGGATTACTTGAAAATAAAATACTTTCCAGCTTTTAGATAAACTGAAGCTATAAAGAATAATCTAATGGTTTTATAGGCAAGTCAGGATTGGCTGCTACAAGTCATATTAACCCTTTCAATTAGTAATGAAAGTGCTTAATGCCTGAATTAAAGTCTTCGAGTAAGACTTGAAAAAAAATTTACTTGTTTTTGTCTGAATTTTGTTAAACCACCTACAATGATTTGTGTTTATTTGGAATATTTTCCTTGATTTTGTTGTTATTTTTCATGTTTCGGCTGGCTTTCTCGGGTGTTATGAGAGGGGATGTATTTACTCCCCCAGAATCACAATCAACATTCCAGAATGCAACAGACACATGAAGAAAGCCTGGGGTACACGGCTGAAACAGTTTAGAAAAATAAACCATCTACAATGATTAAAAAATTCCCAGCCAACGAAATTTAGACAGAAACTCTGAATAACAAGTATGAAATTTTCCATTTTTTCTATTTCTGAAGTATTGAATATCATTATCAAGTTCTTTGTCTACTTTTTACCTTCATTTTAATTTCATTAGTTGCAATAAAAAGCAACTTCTGAATGTAAAATTTAATCCTAAGAACTTGAATAATTTTAGATATCATTTTTGTTTGGTATTTCATACATAGAAAAAAAAGTAAACTTCCCTTGCAATTTCCTCGAATTTTAGTTTGTTTTATCCCGAAAGGAATAAGTACTCGAAGCTTCACTTTTGAAAATTATAAAACTGCTGTTAGTAGTTAATTTCTCCCTAGTTATCATTAGAAGGTATTACGTTACCTGTGGACTATTACGTACAGGGGAAGTAATCGAAAGAGGCATAAAATGCAGTTATGTCCCCTGTTTTTATACAATCAATGGCCATGAAATGTATCCATGACTTTAGCTGTTGAATTATCAGCCAGGTTAAGCAATAAGGAAGAGAAGAAAATTTCTAATTCAGATTTTCAGCCGATTATATTTCATGCCAATACAGAAATACCCATTCAGATGTAGACTTTTAACTAGTATTCTCCAATGACGTTAAGGGTAAGATTATGTACGAATAAATCCCCAAACATTCATTTCAGTGTGTATGTGTGGGGGGTACCATCCCTTGCAAAAATTGAATCACTTACCACACATCTGAATTCAGGTTGTAAGCTTCAAAATAAAAAATACTGAGAGAACTAACAATAGTGGGGAACTTGAGTGCAGCCACTGAAGGCTTTCATTTTTGAATATAACTTTTAGAGTAAGGATTGGATTCACTAGCAATATTGTCTGAAATTAGCACATTACATGGTTTATATAAATTAATTTTATTACATTTCATGATACATGCATTAAGAAATAAACAACAACTTTGGAACATGCTTTTTCTTTTTTTGTTGTACTTTCCTTTTATTCTGTAAAAATGTGGATACAACCCATGGTGGGGGAGGGGGCGGAAATGCAAACCAAAAAAAAAAACAATATAAATATATTAGCTGCCAAAACAATTCAACTTGTGACGGGTTTCTCAAAACAGATTCATAAGCCAGCTGTAAGAACATACTAATAAAATTACTAAGATAAAACAAAAATTACAAGTTACTTGTAAAAAAATGTAAACCTTGAAATACTTTAGTGCTTTCAAAATGTTCAGTAATTTAATAACTCTCTTTAATTTCTAGCTTCAAAATTTATCTCTTTTAAATGCTATTCTATCAACATTAAAAATCCATTCAAAGTAATTTGCAGTAACTTATTTATCATTCAGTTTAATGACACTTTTAAATGGTGCAGCTTTCAAATATTTAGTTGAAATATTTCAAGTGTAAAACCCGTTTTAACAATGTACCATGTAAATATCTTTTCATAGAAATATATACCAAGTTATTAATAATTTAACTGCCATTGAATTTATAGGGATTTTTTAAATAAGTCTGATAAAGTATTAATAGAAAAATATTTGATTCCAGATATTAAATTCTGCTTAGATTATTGAGAGGCAAGGTTTGTTGTTTTTTTTTTTTTTCATTTTATACGCAATTAATTCAATTCTTTAGTTGCTTTTTATTGCAACTCACCCAGGCAATCAATCAACAGTATTGAGTAAACTGTTTGGATTGGAAATAGAGGATATGTTCTTGGTGAGACTTGAACTCTTGTCCCTTCTGCTTCAGAGAAGCCTGGATAATCAGACCGACTGAGCTCTAAGGTTAGGCAGAAGATCAAATCTTAAGTAACTGGCACAATTAACCAGGCTTCTTAGAAGTAGAAGGGTCCTAGAGGTAGATGGGATGTGAATTTGAGTCTCACCAAAAGCTTATTTCTTTTCTATCTGCACTGTTAATTCAGTGTCATCAATGATGTATATCTTCTACCCTAATCTTTACCTGATATTTAGAAAACAGAATTTTCTTTCCGAATAAGTCTATTAATTGCTAATTAAAGATGGTATCAAATATCTAAAAAAAAAATTCCATTTGAGTATCAATTACTTGCAAGTAATTTCAATAAATGGAATTTTTTTTATAGATACAAAAATGAAAATAGATAAACTCAGAAAAAATATTTATAGAACAGCTGTTTTTTGCAAGGTTAGCTTCTGTATAATTTGAAATTTCAGTATCGAGACAGAAAAAAGTGACAAAATCCTTTCCTTAGGTAAGTGATTTTCTTTTTCTTTTCTTTTCCTAAATTGTCAACACAAGTTAAAAAAAAAATGTACATTGAAACAAAACACAAATATTGAGGTGCGAATTGTTTTAAAGAAAAAAATTGTGACGTGTTACACTAAATTTCATTCTATCACAAAGTTAGTTTCCAAGTATTAGATCTTCAAGTTAATGTTACTGAAAGATTAAATTTAGTTGGAATTTTTTTTTTGTTCCCAATGTGGACATCACTTGAATGCTGTTACTGATCCAACTAGCTTAGAATTTTCATAAACTGATACTCTAAAATGTATTCAGTGTGGATAATCTTAATAGAATAGGTTACCTACCTGCTGTAATTAGATAAATATGTCTGATCTATTATGTACTTGGATAGAAGACTTTCAGAATTAATTATTTCAATTGGTGTGAAATTTTTTCTTTACAATTCCCTATTGATAGAATACAGAAAAGATTTCATTGTGTCTTAAGCTTAACTTTTTTTTTTTAAAAGAAAAGAAATCTGTACTTTTGAGCTGTGTCAAATACTGTAGAACATGATCATGATTTTCTAAGTTAATTCTCTAACTTAACCCAATTTTTAAGAAAGATTGCTTTAAGACATCAAAGATAAACAAGAAATATAACTGATTATGTTATTTTTACCTAAAAAAAAAATGAACAAAGAAAGGAATGGTTTGATAAATAGAATTATATTAGTTGTTAGATCTTAGGATCAAAGTATTCACTTAATATTGTTATAAGTTTATGATCATCTAGTTTACCTTGCTGATAATAACCAATTACAGGATGAGCTTTTGTGCTGTTAGAAATTATAGAATTGTGCAGGTTTTAAAAAATGGTTTGACAAAAATTGAAAGAAAATCCCTTAGATTTTAGTTGCAAAGCATAGAACAATTATCAAAAATGGAACACAATAATAACAAGAGGTAGAAAACGTCAGAAGTGGAGCTTTTGTAGCTGCTGTCTCTCAATACTGAACAAAATTAACCAGAAGAAATTGAAGAAATCCATAGAAAAAAAAGCATTAATATCTATCTATAAAGATTTCCACAACCATGGCGGCAAGACGACACAGCAATATTTTGTGAGGTGTGTGTACAGTCTAAAGATTTGCTAAGATAATGATGGAAGGCATTAGAGGGAGGGAGTACATTCATTCAGACAGCTTGAATATTACTAAACACACACACGCATACACTTTTACTTCTGTTTAGATTTGTACAATAATAATTCTTATCCTGAGGTACAATCCAAGAGTATCTCATTTCCCATAGAACGAGCACTTACAAAATATATTGTGATATTTATCTCATTTATTCATCCAATTATGTGTATCAACTTTTTTTCTTTTACATACCATCTACAAATTTATTGTATGTTTAAGATAGTTTTGTAAAATAATCTGTCCAAATTTTAAACATTCATTGACATTCCATTTGTCCATCTTTCACATACAAATATGCAACTTGGCTATGTTTTAAAATATATATCTTCTATCTGTCTGAACCCTACAATCACTATACATCAGTACACAAGACATCAGCAGGGTCTCCACCATTTTTCTCTATGCCACACAATCATTTAAAAAAATTTATTTTTTTTTAGATTTGATTTGAAGAAGGAATGCTCTGGAAGTAAATAAAAAGGAAAAATATAACTAATCTATATTGTCAGTAAATAAAACAAGTCATTCCTTTTAATCAACACCACTATTGTAATGTAAATACTTTCTTCTCTTTGTGCCTTCAGCATGGCAAATCACTCAGTACCACCCATAACAAAAGATCTGAAATGTACAGTTTTCGTGAAATAAAACAGACATTAAATACTTTTACATTGCAAAGTTGCATGAGATTCAAATCGTGTTTAGAAATTCTAAACTGTTGCGTCTTAGGTAACTAGAATCCAGCTTTAGTGCTAGAATGCTAAATTTTGTGATATGTTTCCGGTTTTTCCTCCCGAACACACTGCAATCACTGTTACTGTCAAATAAATGCATCAAAATATTTTGTTTTGAAGAAAAAAATAGGCCTATAACATGTACATGCAAAAAGTGAAATTCAAGCATTAATATATTATTAATAGATGATGAAAAAGCTCATTCTAGAAATAGAATATTAATACTGCTTCAGATAAATCTGTTCAAGAACAATTTAAAACAATTATCTTTTTTTTCCAAATAAAAGGTGCAAAAAGATAACTGAAAGAACTCAAGAGCCAAAATTAATTAAAAAAAAGATTATTATAAATGACAAGTATAAAAATCAAGTTTCCTACCAATTACATTTGGATTTGGAAACTTCTCTATCTTGTTTTTGTTACTTATTTTGCCATTATGAAGAGAAGAAAAAAGATTAAAATAAAAATGATCAAAATATAGATGTGTAATACTTGAAAAAGGGAGGAAAAAAAACTTGACATTGCTGGCTATTGGTAGTTGATGTCGATTTTATCTGGTAAGTTGTACGTCCCGAAGATGGCAATCAAAGGGAAGCAACTGCTGTTGATGAAAAGACGACGTCAAATACATTTTTTTTCTTTTTGTAAATTTCAAGGGGAACGAGCAGTATGTAAAAGTGAACATTGATTTTTTTTTTTTTCTAATCCAGCTGGATCCAAGAGATCTGGTCACTATGTTGTGATGCCATGGTTGGTGCCAAAGAGCGGAGGCAACGCCAATTATTCTATTGATTCTGCCCATTCATGTTCCACTTTACCAAACTAGAAAAGAAAAAAATGAAAAAATTCCAATGCTCATAAAATAAAAACTTATTCAAAAAAATACATACATGTTTACGGACAGAATGTATTGGATATTTGTTGAATAAAACCATTACTACTGATTTAATTCTGACATGAATGCTTATAGTAAACTAACAGTAAGATTTGAACTCATATACTAGACTGCCCACTTTGGTTCTCTCCATATTTCACAAAGCAACAGGCCTTTCCTTGTTCAGTTTACTTATAGCTGTGTCAGTATCTTTACACAGTTTCAAAGGTTAATGGAAGATATTGTTAAGAATTTTTGGATTCATTTTGAGAAATTCTTAGAAAATTGACAAAGCAACTGCAGTAGTTATATTATCGGAGAACATACACACAGCAGAACAGCCAATTTTGTGTTGGTGTGTTTGAAACAATCAAGTGCATAATTACACTTAATATCAGATGAAGTACATCTTCATTGGAAAATATAAACCATTCACATGTACTTATCATTTGAACAGGAATGAAATTTTGATTTACGTCAGTTACGCCCCTTAGTGTGATAGAAGACATCTACACAATTAGTTGTACAGGTGTCTTCTATCACACTAAGGGATGCAACAGACGTAAATCAAAATTTCATTCCTGTTCAAATGATAATTTAGAAAAGTTGATATAAATAGAACAAAAATCCATTAGTGGTCAACAGATTCTCCAAGCTCACTGCAATGAAAATTTCTTATCTATGTACACGAAATGCAATGTGTATCCATATACAGGACAGGAAAACTAGTTTAATGATATTTGGAAAATAAAGAATGATTTTATTAAGACTATTCAAATATAATATGAGTAAACATAAGATTGAATAGCATACTGTAGACACTGACATATTGATAGGAGTGGGGTACCCCTGGGTGATGCCACCAGAGGGTGTTTTGGTAGCACAAAATTTCAACATTCAACACCATTTTTCTGCAATTTTAGCAGAATCTAGCCATTTCCAAGCATTAAAGTGGCCATAAAAAGGCTAACTATTTCTTTCGGCATGTTTTGGTGATTTTTGACATTTTTTTTTTTCAGTTCAATTAAATGCCGAACTTTTTTGAATTGGCAACTCTGGGTATGACACACTGAGTTACTGCTCCAAGTGACGCCAACCCGAGAAATGCCACTGATTGTAGATAAATGGATCCTTTCATATAGACCCGCTGTGACTGGAAACATCAGAAATAAATATAAATAAAAAAAGATTCTATCAGAATTAAATCATTCCTTTTTTTTTTTTTATAGATATATAAATATATTTATAACTATAACAGGTTTTTACCAACTGCTTATCTAAAGTGTGACATCACAGAGGATTCATCAAACAAATACTTCAAAACTATCATTCACACTAACACAGAAAATTCTGACTGTAGAGTCAGGGGTGAAAATGAAACAATAATCATAGTTGTATTCTAGCACTGACAGCCTTTGAACCCAGCAAACATACAGAAGCATTTCCTAATGCTGGTCACTGACTTTACTGTTACTCCACCTCTCCTAGGCTTAGCTTTGGTTGTTTTCTGTACAAAGTAAATGTTTCTGGCAATAAGAAAGAAAAATGCCAATTAAGTGCCAAAATTTGTGATTTTTAACCTAAAATTTGTTTTGGCCAGTTATGGCATTCAAGATCTCTTATGCATTAAAATCAGGAAAAAATGGATTGAATGCAGTCAAGTATTAAGGCAAGTGTGACCGACAGAATAGGGCTATTATATGCAATCTAATGATTGCACGAATGAAATCTATGGATGTATACATTGCATTTTTATTTACGCTGATAACAGAGATTCGCATTATAGTAAGCTTGGAAAGAAGCATTCTGTTGGCCACTAATGGATTTTCATCACTTGTTTTTATTGCTATTTCACCGTGTCAGTTGCAAAGGGATTGGAATTATTCAGAAGTCACATATGACGATGAAATGGTTAATAACCAAGAAGAAGATTCAAAAAAGTTTTCTTGTAAGTAATTGTAGAAGTTACTTACCTGAATGTCAGTAAGAGTGTGCAGGAAACGAGTGGTCAATACAGCATTGTTATCCATGGTGGGGATGTGTAGATTTTTGCCTTCATACAAAATCCTTTCTACTGGACAAACCACACAAGCAGTTCCAGCCCCAAATACTTCTTCAACCTGTGAAAAGCAAACAAAGCAATTTAGTGGAATCGGGGAAAAAAAATCAGAAAGGTTACATTTAATTACTCTTGGTTTCAACATTACAGTGAGTCCATTGTCCGTAATACATAACATTCAGTTACACACGTACATTTTGGGACCTGGCTGAATTATAATGAGAAAAAAAAATCAAGGTTATCACAAAAGAGCAGTAATCATTGTGAAAAAATATTTCTCTTCTGCTCTGCGATTCTTTTTTTCTGTTCAACTTTGTTAATTCGACTTTTACATTGTACGATACTCTGGCTGTGTAAAAAGCAACATGACATTGTGTTGGATTAAGTACCGGTTGTAGCAAGTATACTCCAACATGGGCGTTAACTGATACTTTTCGAGGGAGAGGGGGGATATATGCATAGTATATCATATCTTATATGCCAACGAAGAATGATACCATATTTTTACATAGATACGTTAAGTTGAGGTTACATAAAACAATTGTACTGCACCATTATCATTTATTGACTATTGGGTCCCAGTTTTCAAACCTTAAAAGATTAGAAGGCCTGATCCAGGGAAGAGGATGCCCCATTTGTGCCTCCCCTTAGTGGACAACCCTGTTCTCCAATCTGTTGTATAGTGATCCTTGCAAGTCTCAAGACTGGTCAAGACCAGGACTTCATTCCTACAAGTTTTTATGACTACCCCCCTGGCAAAATACCAGTCACGCAGCTTAGAGTATTCTCAATTAGCTGCTGAGTGCACAGGAAAAATTGTTCTGATGAAAAGTCTTCACACTCTTTGCTGAGAATTGAACCCGAGACCTTCCTTGTGTGAGGCAAACATGCTAACCATTACACTATGTATGTATCAGGTGTAACGGCTGCACCAATAGAGCTAGAGGGCTGGAACTTAAAGCAATTACTCATTTCCATTTCTAGAAAAAATGTTTTACTTTTGTTTCTTTGGAAATGCTCCTCCCCCAATGGTTTTTTAGTGTGGAGGGATTTTGCTATGTAAGCTTATGCTAAATTGGTCCCTTTGTTTTTTCTGAAAATAGGGATTTTTTTCTAGTAATCATCTCCCAATAAAAGGCTTGTGAAGTAACTTAGTCATCAATCACGCCCATTTTCCAATTTTCTAATTGATCACCCTGAACATGGCATGCTGCCAAAAGAGGTTGGTTATGTGACAGTTTCTACTGTGTGACTAATCAGACCTGTTAAATGATATCAAACTCAAATTTATTGCCAAAAAATAAGATGAAAGCATGAAAGGGTTAAGTGCAACAGCTCACAAGGGATAAAAAAAAAATGTCTATTTTTTTCAAACTTATTTCACACAATTTTCAGTTTATTTAGTTTATTTATTTCAATGGTTTGCCTATAGTCTAACAAGTGCTTTATTACAGCTTAGACAGATCTGTTCTCTGCACTAAATCAGACCAAAAAATGTGGAAAGATAACTTTCTTCCCGAACAGCTTGAAGAGAGATAAAGACACTTCAAATGAAGTGGCCAAATCTGAGTACTTAAGCTATAAACACTTTCTTTTATCTTGGGTAAGAATTGAATATATTTGTGTCCACAAATTCACTCTTGTTTCATATACGATGCCAAATTGGTGAAATTGCCTAATTAGCAAAATTTACTTATATTTGCATATAAAAAAGTTTTGTCCGCTTTGATTACATAAACGTTTAATCATTAAGAAAATAGTTGTTTTATATCCTAGTTTTGATTTTAAAAAATTTCGATCGAATGAAAATTATGTATTTATCATTTTTTGTAAGAAAAGTAAAAACCATGAGTTTACTAATTTTTTTGAAAAAAAGGTTTGATTTCACAAACTTTTGATTGTAAAAAAAATAGTTGTTCAATATCCTTGTTTTGATCAAATGAATTAAAACCATGTGCAGTTTGATACACAAGAGAAGAGAAAAATATTGGTACAGTTCAACATGTCCATTGCCACACAATGCACACGTGCATCTTGTGGCATGTTGCATATTGCCTCTGATGAACTTGTGCATCCATTCCACTGTTTAATCTAAGACAATATAAATAACTATAGCAACTACTTGAATCAGTTTCTTCTTTGCAGCACTGAACACAGGATGAGCTCATTTTTTATGCTATGAAAGGTAGCAGTGAATGTGTAGAACAATCAAATAAGTTGATTTTATAATCTATTCTAAAAGAATCATCTTGTAGTTTGGTTGAAATAGGCTATTTTAGGGATGAAACTGGAAAAAAATCAAGGCCAGGCTGAATTTTTGCACTATTGACAGGATTTGTAGCCTGAAATAACACATCCAAAATCCAATCAAATTGGATCTTGGGAAAAAGGTTACGAGTATGTGAAAAAAATAGCTATATTTACCAAACATATCACTCAAATTTTATTGTGGTTTTTGCACAGTTACTAAACATCTATGTATTTTGAAGAAATCTCTCTCTCTCTCCAGTCCTACGTATTTATAATTCATGTTAAAAGCACTAATCTATTGCAAAAGGAATTATTTTTTGGAAAGAAGGGAAAATTTGATTTATATAAGACTGGGTGTTAACAGTTATTCATCTTGAAATCAAAGACAAAAATAATCACCATGATAACTCAAATAAGAAAATCTGGATAATAAAGAGATGAATAAAATAGTACTTACTCTTTTCTCTTCAAGGCCTTTGACAAGTTGTTTCATGGTTATGATATCTTCTGTGACTTTAAACTCCCCCTTAAAGAAAGATGGATGCATATCAGAGTTAAAATCAGAAGACAATTTAAGAACATAGTGTAACATTTTTCAGCACAAAAGATGGAATTGGTAAATCAAGTTTAAATTTCAGCTGAGGCTGCTTTTTTTTTGTTTTGTTCTTGTTCTTCTCTGACTACTACTAATCATTATCATCATCATCCTTAACTCATTCAAGCCAGTGTTTTTTAAGGGTTATAAAGCAAGGACATAATGGATGGATTTAAGTTTTCTTATTTTCTAAGAAACCCTGGGAAGCCATATATCATTTTGAAGGTTATAAGATATGGATTTCATTTATGGTAGAACATACGAATATAATGATGATGCAACCTCAGTATGTATTGTATTATATTAAATGGCTACAAAGTCCAAAGTGCATCAATGCACACTCCTGGCCTGAATGAGTTTAAGTCTCTTGTTGGACAGAAGGCTTCCACAAAGTCAGCCAGTGTTTTCACTCCTGGCCTGAATGAGTTTAAGTCTCTTGTCGGACAGAAGGCTTCCACAAAGTCAGCCAGTGTTTTCACTCCTGGCCTGAATGAGTTTAAGTCTCTTGTTGGACAGAAGGCTTCCACAAAGTCAGCCAGTGTTTTCACTCCTAGCCTGAATGAGTTTAAGTCTCTTGTCGGACAGAAGGCTTCCACAAAGTCAGCCAATGTTTTCACTCCTAGCCTGAATGAGTTTAAGTCTCTTGTCGGACAGAAGGCTTCCACAAAGTCAGCCAATGTTTTCACTCCTGGCCTGAATGAGTTTAAGTCTCTTGTCGGACAGAAGGCTTCCACAAAGTCAGCCAGTGTTTTCACTCCTGGCCTGAATGAGTTTAAGTCTCTTGTCGGACAGAAGGCTTTCACAAAGTCAACCAGTGTTTTCACTCCTAGCCTGAATGAGTTTAAGTCTCTTGTCGGACAGAAGGCTTCCACAAAGTCAGCCAATGTTTTCACTCCTGGCCTGAATGAGTTTAAGTCTCTTGTCGGACAGAAGGCTTTCACAAAGTCAACCAGTGTTTTCACTCCTAGCCTGAATGAGTTTAAGTCTCTTGTCGGACAGAAGGCTTTCACAAAGTCAGCTGATGTTTTCACTCCTGGCCTGAATGAGTTTAAGTCTCTTGTTGGACAGAAGGCTTCCACAAAGTCAGCCAATGTTTTCACTCCTGGCCTGAATGAGTTTAAGTCTCTTGTTGGACAAAAGGCTTCCACAAAGTCAGCCAGTGTTTTCACTCCTAGCCTGAATGAGTTTAAGTCTCTTGTCGGACAGAAGGCTTCCACAAAGTCAGCCAGTGTTTTCACTCCTGGCCTGAATGATTTTAAGTCTCTTGTTGGACAGAAGGCTTCCACAAAGTCAGCCAGTGTTTTCACTCCTAGCCTGAATGAGTTTAAGTCTCTTGTCGGACAGAAGGCTTCCACAAAGTCAGCCAATGTTTTCACTCCTAGCCTGAATGAGTTTAAGTCTCTTGTTGGACAGAAGGCTTCCACAAAGTCAGCCAGTTTTTTTCTCCTGAACGTAACAACATCAAAACATTCTGAACTTATCCAGATCATCACTTCAGCTTTTATGCTGGCCACATGTCCAGTGTGATATCTTTACAACATTCTTTAAGATGACTAATGTTTTCTAGGATGGTATGAATCCCCATCACCAGATACCTTTGCAAAAAATCTTAGTGTTCGTATGCCATGATGGTAGACAAAGGAGAGAGTGTGTGAGTGAACATTTGGCCAAGCTACCTTCCCTGCTTAGGCAGTAGTAACATAGAAATCTGTGATACTTTATGACAGGAACCAGTCAATACTTAGTGAGATACATTCAGTAGAAAATAAAATTGTTCAAGTCATTTGTGAATAACGTATACATGATGTAAATAAAAATCTTTTCCTTACCCATCCACGGGCCAATTCTAAGAGACTCTTCCTGGTGATTCCAGGCAAAATGATACCATTTAAAGGTGGAGTAATTAGTTCTTTTTCTGAAACAAGAGAGAAGAGAAAACTTCATAGGCTTTTTCACATAATCGTTACAGTTGGCTTATTGATTTTTGATTAGTATTTCTTTCTTTCATCGTATTCTGGCTGCTTTTCATAGCAACTCTCTGATTGTCATTATTCTATGACTGTTTAGTAAGCATCATGGATAGGCAATAAAGAATAAGCTTTTGGTAAACTGCTTATAAGCAGTTTAAATCTTTCTTTGTTTTAATGAGAAAGTTTTGTTTTCATCTGAGATTAAGGATTGTTATAATTTGAAGAATTTAGACAAATTATCACTTTGGATAATCCTTGTCAAAATCAGTCATCAATATAAATATTTGCCTCTTTTTGTAGAGTTTGATAACTGACTCAACTCATTGGTAAAAAACATGTGCTATGTTCACAGTTGCTCTCATGAGTGAAAAGCTTGAATTTAAAAAAAAGATAGAATTGGCAGGTGGCCAGGAAATTCACCTGACTTCAATCCTTCCGAGAATTTTGGTGCTATCAGGAAAGACAACGTTGAAAATGTCCGTTTGGATTTGCCCAAACAACAGCCGCAGCCTCTCGACAGCATTTGATGCAGATGATTGACAAAGTCTGGGAGGGATTGAAGGATGAACAACAAATGTTCAGAAACCTCTGTTCCTCATTTAAAACAAGGGTTTTGCGAAGGCTTCTAGTAAGAACCTTCAAGTAGACAAAAATTGATACTAGAATTACATTTCAGCTAAGTAGATGATACAAGTTGTGTAAAACTTTTCTTACCCAAATCAAGCAATAGCATGGAAATAAATTCAGAAATTGATTTCTGCTTCGAGCAAAGTTGCTTAAATCAGTGTTAATAGATACTTCAATTTCTTGAATACCACAAACTTTCCTTTCATTTCTAATTTTTTTTTAATGTAGAATAAACATTATGATCTTCTGCTTTCAAGTACAATAGCATATTCAAAATCAGAATGAAATTCAATTCAAAATATTTATTGCTTTGCTTATCTGTATTGGTAGGGGGTTTCAAAGTGTTTTCAGAGCTTTTAAAAGTATGTCCATCAAGATTGTTATGTTACAGTGTGATACTTGAGAACAATGTAGAGTTTGCTCAAGAAATTAAGGAAACTGCAAAGTTGATATTAGAGGGCTTTGTGAAGACAGGATTTTTCTTTTTTCTTCATTTAACTTTGTAATACTGAGGCTCTCATAAGAGCAAATTACAAAAATAAGGCAAAGCAGAAAGTTGTAGCTGGCAGTTATAATCAAATTTGGAATTAATAGATAACTAACCTCCTTGCTCATTGGTCCAAAACATGAAGAGATTCATTGTTCCAACTTCAGTCATCTGATGGTCCTCACCAAACAGCCAGAGAACTTGCTGACATCCAATTTTGGAAGCTTCTGCCTGTGGCCATAAAGTGGGAGCATAATTCCTGCCGATAAAAGAGTGAAGAGTTATTGATATGAAGTCAAATCAATATTACTGAGCCCGGAAATTTACTTTTTTTTTCTCAAGCATTTATCAACATTAAATTTTCGTCCATCTTCTTGGCAATAAGAATAGACTTGACCCCTTCATGATCATCTGATTCTACCATTAAAAGGCACAAACTCTGTCCCAGGTTATAAATTTTGCTTTTTGAATTGATTATAAAAACTGTAAATGGTAAAATCTAAATATTTGACTAATGTAAAAGTTTCCACCACCATCTTATGCACAATGTTAGGGAAATCTTAGAAGAGTTCACTAAACACTTTCTTGTTTGTGTGTTCAGTCAACTGTAGTATGTCATTCACAAGCCTTGAGGAAAATTCAGAAGCCAAGAAAATATTTTCTTCATGGACTTACAGAAAAGAATAGTCAGCCAACATTCTAATATTTGGCTTTTATCACTAACTTTTGGCAAAAAAATTGCCACGTAGAGACACTTTGATCCTCGGTGGAGAACACTGATGATACTCTATGCCTTGGTAGAAGTGCCAATCTATTTGGAAATTATCCTGTCATTTTTTTTTTTTGGAAACTATCAAAGATAGAAGCATGAGGTTTTCAGCATTCAATAACACGTGTTAGTCACTGGCTATGAAAAGTAGATATATCATGAGAATCCAAAATGAAGAAAAATGTGGTTAGATCCAGGACAGCCTTTAACATCTCGGCCCATATAGAATCTACTGGGAGAAAAAGTTCTCTGCGTTTTGTGGAATTATAATGAATGGCTGGAATTTGGACGAACTGATACTGAACAATTCTTCATTGAGCAATTCATTTGTTAGGATAACACTTCAGAGTAGGGAAAAGAGGGTTTTCTGGACAAGGGAGTAGATAAGTGATTTTGCTGAGTGAAAACAACTATTCCTCATGTTGCAAATGTGACACAGCAAATGTTCATTGAGTCAGGATAGGAAATTCTTCCACAAGAGGAAGAAGGTTTGTTCCTTTATGTTTCATAAACTTCTGAATGTTCGTAACTTACAGACTAAAAGTTTGTGTAGAAACATAACTTGACTCAACAATGGATACCAGATAGGTGGCAATGACCTCAAATGACCTGTTAAGGTCAATTTGGGGTCAATTGGCATTCTCAAATCTAATGGAGATGGTTACAACCTAAGGGCTGCAAATTAGAGTACAAAGGTAACTTGACATAGGATAGGCGGTTTTGACCATTGGTCACCTCTAAAGGTCAATTTAGGGTCGAATCAATCTTGGTGGGGTCAGGTCAATATTTGGTAATTTCAAACCTAAAGGAAGCAGCTGCAAAATTGTATGACTTGACTCAACAATTGTCATGGGATAGGTGACAATGACATCTGGTGACATGTAGTAGTCAATTTAAGGTCAGGTCAATTTTGGGATTTTCAACCAATTGACTACACAACCTTCAAGTATAATTACTTTTTTCATAGGCAATGCCAGAGAGCCAGCTAGTATATACATATATAACTCAATGTAAATATCTCTCTCTTTATATATATAAAATATAATATTCATACATACATACATACATACATATATATATATATATATATATATATATATATATATATATATATATATGAATTGCAATGTGTATTCATGCATATATATATGAAATTGCAATATATATATATGTATTATAATGTACAATAATAATTAATAATTGTTGTGTAATCCATAGATATATAGACATATACATACATTGCAATTTATACATATAAACATACACAAATCGCAGGATATATATGTACATAAAATCGACTCAAAGAAGTTTTTTTCCTGTATAATTAGTATTCTTGAAGATGCTATCATAAGTTGATTTGCATGCAGTCTGAAATTAAAACCAAATACTTAATATTTGCATATACTTATTGATCCCTCACTGTTAGAAACATTTTTTGGGTAACCTGCATAAATAATCCTTGTTTCAAATAATTATTGACACAAAAGAAAGTGACATAAAAAAAATCTTTTGACAAAGTTTTTTAATGTTTAGTGTTCAAAGCTGTAAAGCTTTCTAGACTATATATATATATATAAATATAAATATACAAATAAGTATGTATTAAAAAATGGATATATATGATCAGACAGAATGATTATAAATAGCATTATATTTCAAAGAAACTCTCATTTGAAATGATCTCCAGTCATTACACAGACAATGTATCACTCAAACTAGATAACATGAATAGAATGAACAATTAATGAAAATGGGGCTGCAGCAAGAATCGAATTTAACCATTCAGCTAAACAGTTGCCAGTAATTTAAAAGTTCAAATGACTGTTTTCACTCCAAAGCACATCTCATTTATATATATAAAAGATGCAATGTATATATATATATATATATATATATATATATATATATATATATATATATATATATATATATATAAAAGATGCAATGTATATATATATATATATATATATATATATATATATATAAAAGATGCAATGTATATATATATATATATATATATATATATATATATATATATATATATATATATATATATATAAAAGATGCAATGTATATATATATATATATATATATATATATATAAAAGATGCAATGTATATATATATATATATATATATATATATATATATAAAAGATGCAATGTATATATATATATAAAAGATGCAATGTATATATATATATATATATATATATATATATAAAAGATGCAATGTATATATATATATATATATATATATATGATTTTTTGCTTGCTATACTTTCCAATGAGCACACATATAAAACACTGATCCTAAGCAAATGAGCTGCGGAGAGACACTTCAAATGCATTGATACTCTGGTCCTAGGTGGAAGTTCCTATTCAAATGTAAGTCAGAAGTGTAAATAAATCAGAAGGCTCTAAGTCTGTCCCAGGTAATGGATAAGCATTGCCTTTCTACTTGAAGAAGCTATTTATCTTACAAAAGACAGATAGTGCAAATGGTATTTTGAATGATTTCATTAGAGCAGAACAAGTGTGATAAAATATATTATTAGGTGATAGTTTTATTTAGCTTTAATGGATAAAACATACTGAACAAACCACAGAGAATGGTCTTATGTAGTCTGAATTTCTTAGATGATTGTCATTATTATTAGATTTTGACTAGTTTTCTTTTCATCTTATTTTTAACTTGTGTTGCTTGCTTGAATGTCATAGAGTAAATTCAAAAAGTACTTGAGAGTTACCATAAAAAGCAGAAAAAATAAGATGGAAGAAGATGAAAGAAAAACCAGTCAGAAATTGAGAATATATTCTAAAAATATTCTAACTATCGGCTGATTGTATGGTTATTCTAGTTTCTTTCTGAAAATAGTACATGAAAGTTTAGTTTATTTTTGCCAATGAGAGTATTTCAATTCCAACTGACTGCTGTGAAGTTTTAGACAATCATAAATCAAATGTATCATAAAAATGATCACATACAACATAGCCGATAAAATTCAAAATGTATTTGATAAAATTTAAAATATATATAATGAAATTCAAACTATGTCTGAAAAAATTTAAAAACGTCTGAAACAAATCAGTTAATCTTCAACAAATTCAAACATCTATTCAAATGCCATAACGTGGCTATCCAGTAAGATTAAAGGGAAGTAACTTTTCACTCCATTTTAGAAGTTACCTCCCTTGTTGGTGTGTTCTCTAACTGGTATTGTTCGAATTTGGAAACGTTGATTTTTGTATAACATTTCGAAGTTAAGCACTGAATTTGGTCCGAGTTTTAAAAAAGGTATTTCTTTAAGAGGGGCTGAAGCTAACGATACTTGCAACAAAGACAAACAATAAAAATGAATAAAAAAAAAGAGGCAGAAAATGATTCTCGAATGTTGTACAAATGGTACTTATTTACCACCCCCCCCAAAAAAACGACATTGGAAGTTGAACAGTGGGAAAGAAATTGATCGATGATAATTCTAAATTTTTACAATCTCCCATGTTGAAAAAACAATGTCAAAAGTTTTTCAGCAACAAAAGTTTTTTACTAAATATTTAGTCACTGAAATTGTTCAATTACTTTTTATGCTGCTAAATAGGGATTAGGAAATTTTAAACAGAAATCTTGACAAAAATATGCAAACATTCATTTCTTTTTGAAATCTCAACTAATTGAAAAAAAACAAAACTGTACTTGTCAGGAACCATTGAGACAAAACCGTTTCTTAATAATGATGTGCATGTGTGTAAGTATTTTTTATTTTCAGTTTTTCAAATCTGTAAAAAGTGATTCTTAAAGTTTGAATTGTCACAAAATTTGATTTGCTAAGATATAAGTTAGAAAGAAACAGATAATTACAATCCAGGCCCAATATCTACATCAAAGTAAGTTGCATACACAGGCCAACAGCAGGGTATCTGAATTATTTATATTACAACCATAATATTATTGCAGCAGAATCATAGGCTGGAGACAAATCTGGTTTCAAACCACAGCAATCAATTTTCTCTTCAGATTTGTAAAACTGCACACGTGTTGTCATATGACAAAAGGGGAAGAAAGACATAATTTGTTTTAGAATAAAAGAGTCAAGCCATGTATAATGCTAAAGTATAAAAGAGTATCCTCGCGTATAATGCAAGAGAAAATCTGTGAGTTGAGTGATTGAGAGAGATATTGATTTCTGCTTCTTTTTTTTTCCTTCCAAAACTCCAATCAAAACAGTTTCTATAGGAGTTTTGAAAAAATAAAAAGCCCAAATTCATTTCTCTCTCAACAAATTAACCGATATTCACTGATTTTCTTTTACGTTATACACAAGTAAATATGGTGGCTAGATTTTTTCCCTTTTTATCTGTGCAGTCATAATATTTTTTGTTCTTTCTGGAGTAAAAGTAAAGTTGATTATTTTTATAAGGGAACTGTCTCAAAATTACAAGACATACATCAGTTAATGTTTATTATAACAAAATCATAATACCTGTTAGAAATGATGAGATTATTTATGTATGGATTAACACTTCTGCCTACGACCAGAGTGTAGTATTGGTGCTCTGTGCTTAAGATCAGTGTCGCTTCTTGGCACATCTGACTTGCATCAGAGTGCAATATCTATGTCCTTATTGAAAAGTGTTACATGCACGCAAAAAAATATGTGTATGGATACACATTGTATTTTATACATGTAGATTTATTGTACATTATGTTGATGAAAGTGATTATAGGACGGTGAAGAGAAAATCTTGAAAGAAAGCAAGTGTTACATTTCTGAGTTTTTCTTATAACCAAGTGGGTATGTTTCAATGCATTTCAACAGGTGCCAGCCATTTTTTTTCAGAGAAAAACTTGCAACATTATGTAAAACTAATTAAAAGCTATCAACAAATCAAGTGTGCATACCCTTTTTGTGATACTCTGTCTATGTGACACACACAAATTACATAGTATTTTACAGGTAACTCGGGCAAAAATATCTGTTTCCTTCTTTCTTTCGAAAAGATGCTTATTAGAGTCACCAGAATTTGGGGCACAGAATAATATGGAAAGAAGTATTAGAAAGAGACAAAGTATTAGAAGAAGAAGAAGAAGAAACATAAGAGGAGAGAGATAGATAAATAAGAAGAGAGCTATAAAGAGCTTGAAAATGAAGTAAGAGAGGGGACAAAAAGACAGAGAAATCAAACCTAAGAGCTACACCCCTAGCACTCCACCAGTGAGACTTAAGCCTACAAGCGCTAACAATATTTCTTATCAGCATTACTTTTACTGAATGTTCATCTCAAGAAAGCACACAATACTCAGCATGAAGATATAAATTGTTATTTAGAGGAAGCCACTTATTATAATCACAGATCATATTATCGAATGGTTATTGTTATCAAAATCAGTCAGCCCCAAGCACTTCATTTAAAACAATCACAAAAGCGGCCTCCTCTGTATGTCCTATATATAATGTCAAGAATGGTTATTGTTATCTAAAAGATCCTCTTCAAAATTGATCACATCAAGTAGCTTCCTCTGTACCTGCAAAAATATGAGAGGGCACCATTTAGAGAACCCTGATCCACCAAAAGCTACGTTTTTTCTGAAATGCTAATAAATGAAACTATTCTTTTCAGAGGTATATATATCTTTTTTCCCTAATTCTACAAAACACACTTGTTTGATTCTCGAATTTTATAGTAACAAATATTTTAGGAGCATATTACAGTATGCGGTCATGAACAAGGTTTATTTATTTACACTAAGCACAGCAAGTGGCTGGCCCTTGGTCTCTGAGGTCTTCTTGAACATCAGGAGGATTTTGTGCAATCAAGTGGCCAGAACAGGCCACCCCGATTGCGATAGTCGGGGATTAAGTCTTTGCTTACAACACAGAAAAACACTTGAGAAGATGTTGACTATCAAAGCCGTTGATCAGAATGTAGAGAAAAGGAAAAGACACTGAAGAAGTGTTTACTAAGTGTGAAGAGAAAGTGTATAGAAAAGACATGTTTATTATACAGGCACAAACATACATTGGTTTGTGTATTTATATATGTACATATAAAGGAAAAATAAAATAAAATGAGAATGTGTATAGGGAATAGAAGTATTTAAAGATGAGGAAGAGATCAAGATGTTGAGTTGTAAAGGAAGAGGTGATAGGAGGGGGAGGCGATTGGGATTTGCAGGGGGGGTGAAAGGGGAGATAACAATGCTTGAGAGAGTGAAGGGGGGGGACTGATAGAAGGAAAATGAAATTATTGAGTGAAAAAAGGAAAGAGGAGACCAGAAGAAGTAGGAAAGAGAGAATAATATGAGAAGAGAAAAAAAAAAGAAGAAAAGAAAGAAGAGATCAAAAGAAAAGGAGAAAATAAGAAGAAAGGAAAAGGAAGATAAGAGTGAAGGGAAAGAAGATAGAAAGAAAAGAAAGATAGGAAAAGAAGATAAGATAGAAAATAGAAAGGACAGAAGACAAAAAGAAGAGAAAAAAAGAGAAGTTAAAAAGAAAAGAAAGAGAAGAAAAGAAGATGAAAAAAAGAAGAGATAAAAATGAAATAAAAAAATAAAAAGAAAGGACAAAGAGGATAAGAAAAGGAAGTGAAGAAAAGATTTTAAAAAAAAAAGAGGATATAAAAAATGAAAGAGAAAATATAAGAAGAGAAAAGAAAAAGAAGATAAGGAGGGAAAGGAAAGAGAAAGAAGAGAAAAGAAAAAGAAGATAAGGAGGGAAAGAAGAGAGAAGATAAGAGAAAAGGAAAGAGAGGATAAGAAGAGAAAGGAAAGAGAAGAGTGGAGGTGAAAGGAGCAAAGCAAAAGAGGGAAAAAAGATGTAGAAATGACCGAAAGAAAGAGTCGGAAAAAAAAAAAAGAAGCAATCAAGAAAAGAGAGATGGTATTCTGCCAATCAAAGATGTTGCTCTTGGAGAACTATTCGGAAAAAAAAGACACAGAAAGAGAAGTGGAACCTCCTGTTCACTTGCAATCATTTTTTCTGCTCTTATTAATAATTGTAGAAGTCTCAGTACAAAGCTGTCAAGATATAAGAAGAAAAAAAAAAAGAGTTAAAAGCCTCTCAAAAACTTCCAGTCATCTTAGATTTAGTTTTCTTTCAACAAAGACACACAATCATCATCATCCTCATCACAATGCATAGACATTATTATCATAATTAGAGTTTTCACACCAGTAATATCTAGACTATGAACCATGCAACATGTACAGGAAAAAAAAATCATCCTCAACATCCGATTACATGAGAGAAAAAACAGTTATTGGAAATATCCCAAGAGCTATTAGGAAAACTTAGATGGCAACGGGCAAGCCATGTTGCAAGGATATCAAGCAACTGATAGACCTCACAACTCACAACACAGATCTTGCAAGATCATGGGCAAAACATGAGCCGGTGTGATGATCTGGACAAGTTAAGACTGCTTTGGCACTGTGACACGTAAAAAGAAAAAAATGGCAGATCTTGGAGGAGGGACTTTAAATGGCAGATGCTGCTGATGAATATCTGGAAGCTCTTGCTCGAGATCAAGTGACAGTAAGACTCCATGATGATGATAATAGTGATGTGTTTTATTGTAATCATTCCACCCATTACTTCTGATTCTCAGTAATAGTCTCGATCAAGAGATCCAAATATTCCATCTGTTTCTAACTATTCTGATTATATGTAGGTGATGGGTCTACTTTTGAAAAGGAGATTCAGAGGGAGGTACTCATTGTGATCATTTGGGGATGGGTTTTTTTTAGATAACAATGACCAGCTGATAGCATAAAGCAAAGATTATCTAAATGGGATCAATATACTGTATCAAAGTTGACCTCACAGAAAAGTTGACCCCTCAATCTTTTGCCAAATATTTTTGATTGTCCCATATTTCTAATGTAAAAGTCAACACTAGTTCTTCACAAGCAACAGATTAACATTTGTGAATCAAGGTATTATCCTGAACATGAATGTTATGATGGGAAATTTAACTTTCCTACGCTATTATGTTCTGATGTACGTATCAAAATATATGAGAAATCACAAATGAGGGCAAGTCGCGATTATAAATAGCAGTAGTCACATTCAATAATGGCCTGCATTATCTAGATGAACCATTGCTCCTGAATCCAGTGGTGATGTGTATTTCTTAGAATATATTTAATTCTGCTTTTCTGCTCACTGGTCACGTAAACAGTCATGTTAGCAACTCAGCTAGGCTGAAATTACTATTACGCCATCATTACTTAAATAAGCTAAGCCGATATGTATTTACTAGCAGTTCACTATAATCACCATATCTCTGAATTGGTACTTACAGTAAGCTGAAATGCGTTAATGATATATTATTACTACCAGTTTCATATTGTCAAATTTTTTCCAACAAAATACTAAAGATCTCTTAGAAAACATTTTTTCTCCATTTATTTACACTTTGCTCTTGTTTCATGGCATAAAAGAATTTTGATCCTTTCCTATCTCCAAGCAGGATTCAATTGGACAAGCAGCTGTCGATGATTTCTCTGTTACACTGATCAGTGAGGCTGTATGACAGTCAAATGTCTGATAATCTTTTATCAGAAAAAATACCAGTCGCTTAAAATGTTACTTTAAGTATAGAAAAAATTGACAAGAGACAAAAAAAAGAAAGAAGGGAAATAGAAGAATTTGGCAAGAAAATTTTCAAATTTATAAGAGCTATGTGGCCTTATTTATGTGTTTTGTCAGTAGAATGTGTGTTTTGATGCGTAGAAACATTGGTAGTATTACTGTAATTCATTGTATGGTATTTCGGATTCTCGTGTGAATTTCAACCCTGCAAAAGTAGTATGTATGTAACTGTCAACCTCATAAATTTAAGCACAAAAAAAAGGAAAAGAAATTTGACTCTTACATGAGTATATATGGCACATTCATTGTCATAAACAGCATTACATTATAAAAATGATTTTGAATTAAGGATAACCCTTAATTCATTTTAAACAAAGTTTTTGGGACAGACTGACTTTGATAACAATAACAGTTTGATAATATTATCCGTAATAATAATAAACGGCTTTCTCTGTACCTGAAAAAAAGCTTAAGCAACTGAGAAGATATCTCCAGAGGAATTTCTTTGTCCTGCAAAAACAGAAACATCCTGGTCCCAAGTGGTTAAAACAAATCAAGAAAAGTGAGGCTTTGTGAGAAAACTCCCAAAACAACGGAAAAAGAGAATCAAAGTTCTGAAATCCCTTAGAGAAAGACTAGAGCTATCTGGAATTCAAAATGCAATATGATACCAAGAAGAGAATGTTAGCGGGCCAGGGATGATGAAAACAACAAGGAAAGAGAAAGAAAAGGTAAAGCATAAAATGCTCTCTGCAAATACTTGACAGTCAGGTTGTCCTATCATTGGGCTGTTAATAAGCACGTAAACAAATGACAGAGGTGAATAATACAAAACAAATGAAGAAAGTAAGAATACAGATAGATAATAGCAAAAACAATAATGTTAACGACAAACAGATGAGTAAACCAGGCAGACATCAAGCAAATCTAGATTGATTGGGTGTAGAGGATGTGGAAAAGTTGTTTTTTTTTGTTCTATTTTATCTATGAAACTTTGGATCAAACAGTTCTAGGCAATTAAACATGGGCTCAAATTTATTAGTTGATTAATGCCGCCTCCTTAATTCAAGGAATTTGGCAACAAAGGTAAGATAAGACTATAAATTATAGACTACTAAAAGAGGATGAGTGCTTCACAGATACACTCTTTGGTACATCATGTTCTTTTCATACTTTTAGATGCTCAAGTGAGAATATCTAGCTCAACTATATCTTGTGTCTATGCAAGTCATCTAAGCCATATCCATAGTGGAAAAACTTATTGTTAAGGATATCATGATCTTGTTCTTTCTCTGAGAAAAAAAGATCATAATTATTTAATGCCTAAAAAGTTTGTAGGTCTTGAGACATATTTGATCCAAGATTGAGACATCACTTGTTGACAACACAATTCCAATCATGCAATAACAATCTTAGAAGTATGAAGGTCTCAGACAGAAAAACAGTAAGTTGTTTATCAGGACTGTTGACTGAGCAATACATGATTTTTTCTTATTCAAACCATAAAATTTTTAAAAACATTATGTATGTTTAATAATTCAGTGCCCAAGAACCTGTATGACAATTTTCATTCTAATCAGTTCAGCAGTTCCGAAGTTCAATATTTTTTCCATGTTGACAGATGGTTACTTACATAAAAATGTAAAAAAAACAAAATCAATTGGATAGGCCCTAAGTCACCATTTTTCAATTTCTGAGGTAATATGAATAATATGACTACATTTCTGCAAAATTGGACAAGATTTCAGAAATTTTTTCAATTGTACACAAAAACATTGTTTTTGCTTATAAAATATAAACAAACAATCAGATTGGTCATCGCACAGATAAAATCTCCATAAGCATACATACAAGATTTCATTGAAATATATTAAGGAATAACGAAGTTATCCAATTGAGAAAAAAAGCAGACAAGGACAAAGGAGATGACAGATGCCCATAGAGAAAGATATTTACAGAAAACTCCAGCAGACAGTGAATTTCCAGCATTTTTCTCACTTCCCTTTAACCCTTTCGTGACTAACCTATTAAGGCGCTCAATGCAGGAATTTTCAAAAGGGTTTAAAAAAGCCAAAACATTTCAATTTTTATTTAATGGTTAGAGAAAACTACTTTCCCAAAATCACGATGGGATACATTTCCTCCATTGTAAATTTAGGCTAGATCGAATGAGAAACATATATAGTCCAGCAGAAACTTCAGGATATATATGTCCCAGGAGCATGTATGTCTGCTGCCACTTTTGTGGGGGATGGGAGTGCAAAAATTATACATTGCAAGGTGGGGGACAAAAGGATATATTTGGATTATATCTTAGCCGCGACCCTGTTACCACCAAAGATTAATACCATCTTTTTTTATGGGTACATTAGTTTGAGGTTTCATGGAACTATTGAACTGCACCATTATCCTTTATTGACTATAAGGTTCCTACTTTCAAACCCCTTTGTCCTCAGTAAGAAAGCTTGATCCAGAGCAGATCAAATGCTTCCAAAACATTTCTGATAATATAAGAAAACAAAATCGAATCCATGATCAAATATAAAATTATAAACCGATGAGTAACTATATGAAACTGTTTCAAAAAAGATATGATTTGTTATTTTGTATTATCAAAATTGATTCCAATCCTCTGTTTCTAACAGAGTGACAAAATATGGGATTAAAGCCAGAAACATATTGCTATCATGTCATATGAAACTCATGCAAGCTCACGAGGTTTCAAAAGCATGAAAATCAGCAGTAGGATTCACACTTGTGTCCACGTCATCTCACATGATTTTACATGTAGTCAACAAGTATTACATGATGCACATTCTTTTCTTAAGTCAGTCTTAGATCCAAAAAAAAAACTCATGCTATCATGTACCCTGCATATGTGTTTAGAAACAGAAAACGTGAGATGTTAAGTCACATGAGCAGACCAGCAAGTACTTGTGATATCATATGACTTGCAGCCATTTTGGCAGTGTGTCTCCTAGCAATTCAAATGTGTGTTGAACAGGGCTGCACACTATGAATTCATGTGAGTATGATAGTAATGTGCTTCCACATTAAAAGTTCTTCTCAATCAAGACACTTGATCTGACAAGCTTAGGTAAATTGGTCTGAAATCTATCGTTGAATATTAACCTTTTACCTTCCTGAAATGAATCTTCAAGATGGCTTCTTCAGGCCTTCAAGTGCTGAAGGCAATGGTTGCACATAATTGTGCGTAACTCGAATTTTCGACATAAAAATCATCAAACAAGTTCTATGGTTTGAAAGCTTTCCACACACTCTAGGCATATAGGTAGGTATAAATAATAAATAATAGATCCATGGGCAGTAAGGTAACATGATAGTAGGGTCAATATACTTTGCAGGAGTGTTGAAAGCATTCCCATAACAATGGCACTTCTCTTAGCCAAATATATCTTAACACTCTTTAACATAGATATAGGAAGAAAAGCATGCATTTCTAAATACAATAAAAGATTTTTGAATACAATCAGAACAGGTCTGGATAGTCACTCAATAGATACTGTTACATAACCAATCTCTTTTGACAGCATGCTATGTTGAGGGTGAGCAATTAAAAAATTGGAAAAAGTTAATCCTCTCACCTTTTATTGATCATTAAAAAAGTCTGAATTTATGAAAAAATAAGTGCAAATGCTGCCAGACACCAACTAAGGAACCAATTTAGCATACACCCACATTTTGAATTGACCCCCCTCCCAACTAAAACTCTCTTTTCTCTAGACACAATAAGTGGTAAATATTTCATTTTTCAGCCCTCTAGCTTCATTGGTGTAGCCTGTATGCTTGATACATACATACTTACGTAGTTAGCCAGACCAGCTCGAAAACTGAAGAAATCCAAGTTGACAGTTTTGGTTGATGGCTTCCAATTAATCATATGTTTTTTTATCAAGTTACAAAAGGTATTGCTCATCAAGAAAATAAATGAAAAGAGAATGAAGAAGATAAAGTATTGATCCTGTAGAAAGCTGAGAGTTAATGCAAGGAAAATCTTTTGAAAATAAGGTCTTCTGGAAAGCATTTGGATTCATGGATCTGTGTTTATGGCTGTATACTAGAGAGGAACTATTTCGTGCTGTTGGGTACATTTCAAGAAGAAGAGTAAGAAGTGTCTGAAGCCAGAGAGTGTGCATGAAGAGCTGACAAAGATATCTGCTCTTATGAAAAACAAAAGCCGGCAGTGGCAAGGTCATTATCAACGTGCCCATCAACGTTGGGGATGATGAGTGAGATAAGTGCAAGCAGATGTGTGCATCTAGACATTTGGCGAGCATCTGCTTCGGGAAAAAGAAACTGAATTTAACAAAATATTTACGGCAATCAAAAAAAAACAAAAAACGAGAGGATGTGAGTTTTGCCTAACAGTTAGAAGCCCCCCCGCCACCAAATCTGTATCTACTAATGCCCTTCGGAAAAGCCTGAGTCCATCTATTCTCTGTCCAGCTATGGGTATTATTAGCAGGGTAAACTGGGCCCTTCAGCCTGGGTTGGCTATCAGTCTAGGAGATGGACAGAAATATCGTTTGAACAAAAACATTTTTTACTAAATATCTAAGTAATCAAATGCAAAATAATCTCTTTGCTTCTTACTTATCACATATATTTATTGGACCGCTCTTGTGGAATACTAGTACCTACATATATATATATATATATATATATATATATATATATAATTATATATATGATTATGAATTGCGTTATTTTGTATAGAAACTCTTATTTGAAATGATCTCCCGCCATTACACAGTTAATATATCACTAGAACTAGACAATGTAAAATAGCATAAACAACTAAAGAGAATGGTGCTGCTGCAGGAATTGAACCTGCAAGGAATAAGGTAACCATTCAGTCACAGGTTTGATTCCTGCAGCAACCCCAGTTTCATTAATTGTTCATTCTATTCATGTTGTCTAGTTCGAGTGATACATAGCCAGTGTAACGGCTGGAGATCATTTCAAATTAGAGTTTCTATATAATATAACACAATTTATAATCATCCAGTCAGATCATATATATCCTTTTCTTAATATACTTATATATCATATTTGGCTAATGTTGGCTCATTATGAATCAAGATACCAAAACACAATTTTACTCAATTATAAATTTCTTAAAAATATCCAGAAAATTAATACTTACGATCCCATCTTGTAGGCTCCAGATCCTCCAGGCCAAGCTCGCACAAATTTGGGATCAGCAACAAGAGAAACGGGTTTCAAGCCAGTGGGGAAGTAAGGTCCAACGGGACCAGCGAGAACAAACAAAAGAGCGTGGTTAGCGGCACTCACACCAAGGGTGGGCTATAATAGAAAAATGAGATAAAAGAAATAAAATTAAATATCGGAGAGGAAACATTGATTGAATTACACAACATTGCAAGTGGGAAACCAGAAAGAATTAAATTATAGAGCTGTACTAGCAGATGTACTCAGCCTTGCCTGGGTTCCTGAATATCCAAGATGAATACAATATACTTTGTATCGATTGCTCCAAAAAGATGCTGGCCATCTTCATTTGGTCTGTGAATGTGGTTTCTATCAGAATTGTTGCTTCCAAGCAATAAAAAAATAGTTCTATTTTACCTTCAGAAAAATTTGAACAAATATGAACAAATATAGGAGCTAAGATGAAATTTTACGGTTACAGTTTTTAAGAATTTCTCAAGTAGAGCATCACTTTGGGCCACCATTGTGTATTACCAATATATTTAAAAGTGGCCCAAAATGATGCTTAGCTGAGGATATTGGAACTTAGAAGCATCAATTTCTATAAGCTGGACATCACTTTTACCACCACAGTATATTCTATTGAAAAATGATGTAATTTTTTTCATTAGGATCATAGGATTAGAGTAGAAAAACGTACACAGTGTTTAGTGTTAATAAAGGTACCAAGCTAACCAGAGGTACATAAGCCCAACCATTAATACCATAACTTGTAAGGTCTTGGTCTCTGAGAGAGCTGAAGTTGAAAGTCAGATAAAGTCTTAGGAAGAAAATCAAAACAGAACAAAGAAACAAAAAAAAATCCTCTTCATGAATGTTTTCTCTGACATTGAGAACAGCTCAGTAACAAAAGAAGGCACCAAACACAGTTGATCGTAAGAATTGAATAATTCAAATCAATCCTGATAGTTATTTAAATCTCATAGATCCAGAACACAACACAGTAATTTTTTTGTAGAATTTATCCAAGAAAGAAGAGCTTTTTATTTTCGTACAGATGGACCCCAAGTTTCAAAAGCTGTTATCAAACTGGAAATAAAGCCACTGGTTTTCATTTAAGGGTGAAGCCAATTGTACTAATTCAAAAAATTAGGTTGGTTTAGTTATTTTCCTGGAAGACCCACATTACAGAAGCCAACTTTGTTATGCTCTGATCCGAAATAGCATCCATATTTCATGCTTAAGAAATACCTCATAATGAACATTTAATTCTGTTACCGAGGCATTACAGATGTGTTTGAATGTAGAACTAGGTTAATGCCATACCATTCTGTGCAAATTAACAGAGAGAAATACAATAAAGCAAAGTAAAAAATAATAAAGTGATTTGTTAAGAGAAGTGAATAAATAAAGTCCGAATCTTTTATCAAGAGAAAAGAAAACTATAATAAAAACTAAAGAAATAAAAGGAAGGAAAAGTCAGTCTGAGGAAATGCAAATAAATAAAGTGGAGATAAAAAGTGAGGTAACTAAAGATTTACAAGAAAGTATCCACACAACCCTGAACCATTACCTAATGCACCTGCTGAGAA